>JABAEC010000063.1:138645-155517 GCA_013435705.1 Claviceps paspali | reverse complement strand
TTTTTTTTTTTAAAAAAAAAAAAAAAAAAAAAAAAAAAAAAAAAAAAAAAAAAAAAAAAAAAAAAACCGAGACAGGATGCATGGTTATGGAGACGATTTGTTCCCGACGAAGACTTGAATGGACACTGTCCAGCCGGAAAATGTAACTGATGTACCGACCAATCCGTCTTTGCCAACGAGTCGGTGGCATGGATTCGCGATCCATACTGCACCGCACCACCACCACGCACCGTGTGGTTTTTTTTTTTTTTTGGGGGGGGGGGGGGGGGTTGTCGGCCAATAGATGCTGACGAGGTAGGCCGGATGGACCAATGCCTGGACGTGGGCGGTAAATACATACCACTACATAGTAGTTACTAGTAGTTACTAGTACTATGTAGTAGTGGTATATAGTAGAATGTAGTAGTAGTATGTAGCGCAGCCGAAAGCCGGGTCCACGTCGGGTCGGTAAAAGTCGGTGGTTGGGGGCGGACCGACAACCGGCAGCGGCAGCGTCTTCGACGTGGCAGCAGTTGCCAGTTGCCGTGGTGCGTGCTGGACGCTGCATGTTGCTTTTGGGCTTTTTGGGCTCGTGGGTACAGGGGGAGGGGAGGAGGGGAGGGGACGGCAGGTTCACGCACATACACATGGTCGGGTTCGCATACGAAAGAACGGCCCAATTCTTTCACCCTGGCTTGTTTTTTTTTTTTTGTTTCCACCGCTCACCGACCGCCTTCTTTTGTGGCCTTTTTTTTTGTATATATAGAGATGCGACGAGGGCGTGATGGGAGGGGGAGGGGAGAAGGGGGTTGGTTGATCTTCTCTTTTTTTTTTCTTTTTCTTTTCTTCTTGTCCCCGGATCTGGCTTTGCTTTTCTGCTTCTCGCCTGACGGCTCGTGAAGACTGAGAATAATAAAAAGGGTTTTCTTTTTTTTTTTTAAAAAAAAAAAAACACATACTGCCTTTGTTGGTCACTTGTGCCTTTCTTCTTCTTCTTCTTCTTTTGTTTCCCCTTCGCCGCTGTTTCACCGGACTGCTTGCCGGGGACGTTGCTATTCGGTCATTCCAATTATCCCCCCTCCGGCCGGGAGAAACAGGACACAACAAAGGCAAACGGCGGCCAACCAGAAAAACCGAGACGGACCGAGGAAGAGAGCGGTCGGGACGAGAAGCGGCTGAACGGCTTCTCTGGAGGGACGTCGGCAGGAAAGACGCAAAGAAAAGGGGAGGGAAAGGGGGAGGGGGGTGGGTGAGCGCGGAAAATCACAACAACCCTTCTCCTATCGAACTCGGGCTGCCGGGGCGCGAGGCCGACGACGACGACGACGACATCTTCTGCCTTGAGGGCAAAAGAGGGACGAGAACTCTTTCGAGGCGAGCAGCACGGGAGTGAATGCCCGACAAGAAGATCATGGTGGCTGCTGCTGCGGTGTCGACTCTGAGTGGCAGCTCCGTCGTGTACGCGCCGAGGGCCGTCAGCCACGTCCACACGTACAACTGGCCGGCGGTGCAGCTCAACGTCTGGATCTTCACCATGCTTCTGTCGTCGGCGAGCATCGTCGGCGTCTTCGCCAGCTTCGTGCAGATCCAGACCCAGCTGGGGCTGCCCGTCCCCTGGTACTTCCCCTACTACATCACCGTCGGCTCCATCGCCCTGCTCTTCATCGCCGGCATCTTCTGGCTCATCGCCAAGCGCCGCATGCTGCCTGCCATTGTCATGATCGGCGCCTTCGTCATCTTCGTCATGTGGCTGGTCGGCCTGGTCGTCGTGTCCGTCCAGCTCTGGGGGCCCAACGGCTCCATACAGAGCACCTGCGCTTTGCAGGTCTTTAACCACCATCCTCATGGCCAGAGCCAGGAGACCATGGCCTGGTTGCAGCAGATGAGCATATGTGAGTTGGTTTCTTACTATCCCCCCCCCCCCCCGATGAGAATCAATCATTGCCCGCTGACCTGCTTCTTCTTCTTCTTCTTCTTGCCGCCGCAGGTCATTCTTGGCATCTCGTCTTCGCCATGGCCCTGACCGGCCTCGTCTTTCTCGTTTGGGTCATGATCATGGCGTACCAGGTATACGTCAATTCATGAGCCGTGAGAGAGAGGAAGGGATGCGTGACTTTGTCATACATAGAAGAGTGCCGCGATTCCTGCGCTTTTCTCTGCCCCCCCCTTCCCCCAACGTCTCGTCGCTCTTGGGCCGGGACGACGGCGTGTTCTCTCATGCGCACGTTTGTATATGAGCAACGGATTACGAATGTTTTCTCTGACGACTTTCTTCGGGGCATTTCTAAGCAAAGAGTTGTTTTTTATTCTTTTTTTTTTGGCATGAAGCATTGGAGCGGTTTTTTTTTGGTTTTTCTCATTTCAATTCCTTGCTTTTCCAAAATGACAGCATTGATGGGTTGGTTGCACTGGGCGGCGCAAAGATAGATTGACAATAACAATGTGGCATTGATTTTTCTTTTTCGATTCAAGATGCTTCTGTCACGTCGATTCGTTTGTGAATTGGTGGTGCTCGCGGAAGGGGGGGGTCGCTTTGTGGTTTTGTCGCTGCGGTCTGGTCGAGGGCCGGAGCCGGCATGGACGACTCGGGACGAGTGCGGAAACGCCCTCTCCTCTTTGCTTTTTGTCCCTTTTCTGCGAGTACAATGCTCGGGGTACAGGGCTGAGAGAGACATGGGGTAGCGGAGCTGCGCTGCTCGTCTGAGTCAAGTGACTCAGTTGTTGCATGTGCCCGAGCATATGGAGAAGAAGAAGAAGCTTTGCTCGCCGATGCCGCTCTTCTTACCAGAATCTTCTCCCGGCCACTGACGGTTGGTTGGAAGGCCGGTCCCAAGCACTAGAGACGACCCAGTTGACTAGTGCCAAAACCGTGAAGAGGCCAGCCGGCATCGCGTCACGTACAAATCATCCGCAAGAGGCCTCCACCGGGGAGTTGAATCATGGATCCATTGTGTTGGGGCCATGGACAGCGCCTACCGAATGAAGAAGAAGAAGAAGAAGAAGAAGAAGAAGAAGAAAAAGAAAAGTTTCCGAGGTGAGGGGTCCGTCGTCATGGTTCGTGACCGGATCCATCCCATCGACAAAACCTATTGGATACCCCACGACGACTTTGCTTTGTATCAACAGCGTTAGCTTGGCTGTGTCCAGACCCGTCGTCGATTCCTGCCGATCTTGGGACGCCTGACGCCATCCTCAGCTGGGCAGGGCAGAATAGAACCGGGACGGGACCGACGAAGGATGAAGGGGTGGAGGAGGAGAGGGGCACCAGTTTGTATGGAGGTGATAGCTAGACGTGGTCAGGAGGGGGGGGGGTAATACATTTACTATCCGGGACTCCTGACTTTCTTGCCTCCTGTCTATTCATCCCTCTTTGTCTCTGTTTCTCTTCGCAGACGACTATAGACACTTTCTCCCTCAGCTCATTGCAAACCCCTCGCCGTCCATATCCAAAAAAAAAAAAAAATGGATTTCCTCAAGAAGGCTGCCGCTGCCGCGTCCGGTGGTGACAACAACAACAACAACAACAACAACAACAACAACAACAACAACAGCGAGAACCAGCAGCCGCCTCAGCAGCAAGGCGGAGACAACAACCAGGAACAGAAGCAGACTCAGCAGAGCGGCGACCAGCAGGACTACGGTGACAAGGGTACGTGCATGCTTCCCGCACATGCCGTCCTTCTCGCGCCCGTAGAGGGTGCAGAGACAGAGCACCGTGGATATGGATACTGATCTTGCCTTTGTGACCATAGCTTTCGACATGATCAGCAAAAAGGCTGGCCTCAACCTCAGCCGCGAGAACCAGGAAAAGATCACCGACGGCGCTCGAAACGCGTACGAAAGCTACTCTGGGTGAGAGACCACCCCCTCTTCCTCCTCCTCTACATCCCCCCCTTTCGGCAAAGCTGCCATATGAGTCAAGGTTCGATCTGCTGACCGGTGATTGTCACGCCACACAGCAAGAAGGTTGATGCCAAATACTCCAACTAGATTCATGACGAGACATGATGCTTCCGTCGAGGCGAGCGTACCCTTGAGCCACGAGTTGAACGTCATCTGCGGAGGAGGAAGGGGGTCTTCGAGGGGAAATCTCTGTGCATCATCATCCCCCTCATTTCCATTTCATCGAGTCTCATCGACTGGGAGGATGACGGTGTTGAATTAGTGCGACAGCCAGCTCTGGTTGGGAAACATATGCTTGCTCATTGGCATGACGGCCAATTTTCTACGTGTCAATATATCTTCGTTTGCTCCAATGTTTTGCGTCTTTTTGCGTGTGAACAATTCGAACGAGCAAACAAGTGACGGCCTGGCCCCGCTGTTGCGGCACGGAAGCACGGGATTGGCCAATCTTGTGTCTGGGCGGCGTGGGGCCTGCCTCCTCTGCCTCTCTCTCTCCTCCCAAGCTCAGCTCGTCGCGCAGGAACTCGCTCGTAGCCTCCCCCCGGTCCAGTTCATGTTCATGTCCAGGAGGTTACTCGTTGCAAGAAACGACAACCGGCATCGTCGACGAATTCTTCACCCGCGCCCGTGAGAGCGAGAGAGCTAGACAGCGAGCTGGTGACTGCTCTCCATCTCCGTCTTCCTTCCCGTCTCCCTCCTCATCGTTCCATACCGCCGTGCGACGACGTTCCTTGTTTCCAGCAAAAAGCAACGAAAGGGAATCTATACACTTGCTGGTCGTCTTCCCACATCGGACCCAAAGTACTCGCGCCTGAATCTCGGGGCATCATCGCAGCCGACATCCCTCAAAATGCGCTTGGCTTGACGGCAAGCCGCCCCACGTCTGGTTTTTTTTTTTTTTTTTTTTTTTTTCCTTTTACTTCTCTGAGCACCATCCTGTGCCACCCGGTGCTCGTCGGGCTGTTCGTCCGTCTTGAAGCCGCCTGATCATGGCGGGTTCCACGCGTGCCGATGCGACGCCGCCGGCCGCGTCCGGTCCCCCGAATGCACGTCCAGACGACTCGATATTGGAACTGCTCCCGCGCACAGGACGGGCCTCCGCATCGGGGAGCAATGCTGGCCGCTCCGACATGGAGAGCAGCTACGTCGAGCCCGTGACAATGGATCACAGCAACGCTCAGGAGGAAACAGTCACAGAAGAAGCTGTCCGCAAGCACTTCGACGACGTCGAGTCCAGTTTTCTCCCGAGGCTCTCCCCCATCGCCACAGGAACGGCTGTCCACGACGCGTCCGAGGCCGACGATAGCATGGACACGACAAGTCAACATCATATTCCGACTTCGAGCCAGCTCCGCCACAACGACGTCAGCGGGGCCGGCACGACGTCGAGCCTCGAGAATCTCGAATCCTCTCCCACCCTAGCTGCCGCAGCGCGAACCATCTCCAGGTCTGTCAGCATGGCCAGCAACGCCACAGGAGATGGCGCCACCACGGCCATCATTCTGACGGATGACTCCGACTTCAACACCGACAATGACAACTCGTTTCTGTCGGGCACGGAGGATCCCTTTGCGCAGTCAAAGAGCGTGTCAGACCGGCTCGGAAGCAGCGGCGGCGGCGGCAACTCGTTGCGCATTAGCAAACGATCCAAATACCTCCGGAGTCGGTTCGGAAGCCAGCGATCTTCGACCTCGTCCTTCGTGACGAATCCGGATTCGCAAGAAGGCAGCGAGGCGACTGTTGACGCGAGATCGGACTACCCTCTGACGTCGACCGGAGCCGTGCCGGCCTTGGGTGTGCCGAGGTCCGCGGAAAACCCATTCCGCTCGATAAGTATCGGCAGCGTCGTCTCTGGGTTCGGAACCGACGATTCCTACGACTTGTCCGGCCAGCACCTGGAGCCGTTGCCGGAGGTAGCAGTATCCAGCCCATCGCGACCCCACCACGACGATCCCCTCAAGACACCCAAAGCCTCCCGCGAAAACCTCCAAGCCACCACGCCTACGGACACCGTCCTCGCGCAGCACGTCAAGAACGTCCAGGTCCCCGAGTCGTTGGCCAAGGAGTACAGGTTCAAGAACGGCCTGCAGACCCCTCGTCAACCCTCCGGCTTCACGGTCGGGACGGGCACGGCAACAAAGCCGGGCAAGAACCTCACACTCCGGGAACAGAGCAGCACGATTGAGCGACTGTCCAAGGAGAATTTCGACCTGAAGCTCAAAGTCATGTTCCTCAGCGAGCGCCTAGACCGGCTGTCGGAGGAAAGCATCAGGGAAATGATTTCCGAAAACGTGGAGCTCAAGACGAGCCTGGCTGTCCTGCAACGCGACAACAAGGTGCTGAGAAGGCGCGTCAAGGAGCTCGAGAGGCAGGCCAAAGAAGAAGAACGCAGGCCCGGCACCGCCTCCTCCACGGACCAGACGACCAAGATATCCGACGGGGATGCCTACGAGCGCGAGCAGGAGCTCATATTTCTGCGGGAGCGGGTCGAGGAGTACGCGAGCGACATTGAAAAGCTGCGGACCGAGAGCTTGAACCGCGAATCGGAAAAGCGCCGCCTGGCCGACATGGTCAAGACCTTGGGCGAGCGCGGTGGGGACAGCCTCGGGCAGCAGGAGGAGTCCGAGGTCTGGAAGGATCTTCTCGAGCAGGAGACGGCTCGTCGGGAGCAAGCCGACGAGGACAACCGAAGGCTGCGAGACGAGGTCTTCAGGATGAAGAGGGAACTATCCGGTCAGGGGAATGGCCTGCAGCACACGGCCAACAGCTACCACGTTTCCAAAAAATCCAGAGACGGCCCCGTCACGCCCAGTCGTTCCATGTCCGGTCCGTCCGGCGGTGCCGACTTGTCCAACGCGACGTCCAGCGTGGCCAGCAGCAGCCTGGTGGACCAGCTGCGTCAGGAGAGCGAGCAGCTCCGCCACGAAAATGCCGAACTGAGGCGCGAGGTCGGCGCGCAGACATCCATGCTCAGCTCTCGAAACCGCGAGAAGGAAAGACTCTATCAGGAGATCGAGGATCTCAAGATGGCGCAGCGCCGCGGCGGCCCCGCGCCCTCCACCGTGGACAGCATATTCGATCGCTCGGCATCGCGCGCCGGTGGCCACGAGAGGCCGCAATCCCGTGGCAGCGGACTGACCAGGCAGTCGACTCTCGAGGAGGAGTCGGAACGCGAGGAGCTCGAGAACAAACTGGCCGAGCTGCGTGACAAGATCAGCGAAGTCAAACTGCAGAACCAGGAGCTGCAGCGGGAACTCGAATCCTGCATGGAGGACTTCGAGGCGGCCGTGGAGGGCAAGCGACAGGCCGAGGAGAACGTGCTGGTGGTCCAGGAGGACCTCGAAACTGCCATGAACGACCTCGTTGCCCTGCAAGCGGAGCGCGACGAGGCCATCCGCGAACAGGGCGACATGGAGAACGAGTTCGAGGCACTGCGCCGCGAAGCGCAAGACGAGATCGACGCGCTCGAGATCGAGGCCGATCAGCGCAACGAAGAGATCCAGCGCGCGCAGGCAGAGCTCAGGGACCGCTCAGAAAACTTTGACGCCTTGCAGGAAGAGATGCGCAAGATGAGCGAGGCCCTGGTGCGCCTGGAGGACGAGCAGGACGGCAAGCTGCGCCGCATCAAGCAGCTGGAGGAAGAACTGGACTCGTCGAACAAGGAGCTCGAGGACCTGGAGCAGAAGCTGATGGAGGCCAACGAGAAGAACCAGCGGTTCTTGATACAGCAGGAATCGTCCCAGGGGGAGATTGCCTTCCTGAGGGAAGAGCAGGAGGCCGACAAGATCCGGATCGGGGACCTGGAGGCCGCCATTGCGAACGCGGAGCAGAACCTCCGGGACGAGAGGGACCGCGTGAGGGAGCTGGACAACCGCCTGCAGCAGGAGCGCCAGCAGCGGGAGATTGTCGCAGACAGGGAGAAGGAAGAGGTCCAGCAGGTCGTCGACGAGCTGAACCGGGAGGCTTCCGGTGCCAAGGACGAGGTGAGGAGACTGCGTAAGAGCCTGTCTGCCCGCGAGGTCGAGGCCACCGAGTGGAAGGAGAGGCTTATTGAGCTCGAGAATAATCTTCGCGAAGCTCTGGGTGATCTTAACGGCACTCGGTCGTCACTTCTCAAGGTATGTTTATGGTTTTTATTTTTTTTGGTTTTTTTTTTTTTCTTTTTTTCTTTCTTTCTTTCTTTCTTCTCTTTTTTTGTTCTTTTTTTTTCCAAAAAAAAAAAAAAAGGAACAAATTACAGTATCAATTACTTGCCGCTAATAGTTCAATTTTCCTTTTTTTTTTTCTCTCCTCTTTCTAGTCCATCGCCAAGATGCAACGCGAGCTCGAGAACACGGTCCGTGAGCTCGACACATGCAAGGCATCCCTGGTCGAAAAGGAACGAATCATCAAACAGAGGGACGCGCTGCTCGAATCGCACGGCCTCGAAGCCCGCAAGGTGACTGAGCTGCTGGAGAAGGAACGTCTCTCACATCGCAACACGAAGGCGCAGTTCGAGACGTTCCAGCGAACGCACCAGCACCTCACGCACACGGCCAACACGCAGGACGTGCGCATCGCGGAGCTGGAGAGCACAAGGGGCCAGGACCGCAGGAGACTTGCGCAGCTCGAGCAGACTGCGCGCGATCAGCTGACGGAGAGGAACGAGCTCCTCCTCAAGCTATGGCAGAGGCTCAGCATCCTCTGCGGCCGGGAGTGGCTCAACAACAACGCGCTCGTCGACCGACAGGTGGTCCCGTCGGTCGAGGTCATCGCAAACCGGCTGCCCGGGTTCTCCAAGAACCTCCTGGCGGCCATCAAGACCATCGAGACCATGTTCCAGACGCTGTACACCAAGATCCACTCGGTGGAGCGCGATCTGCAGAAGGAGTACCAGACGCTGGAGAGCAACCTGGATGTGCGGACGAAGAAGCTCGAGCGCCTGGAGACGATGCTGCGCAACTCGGTGGCGTCCGGCGTGCTGCCGTCCCAGGACATGCACAGCCGTATGCTGCGGCTGGAAGACGCCTACCGGCAGCTCAAGGTGGAAAACGCAACGCTGCGGACCGCCAACGACGTGCGCAGCCGCGCCGCCCACTCTTCTTCCTCCGAGCACACGCTGCCCATGATAAGCCGCAGCCTCGCCGGCGGGGGATCTCCGTCGCCGGGCATCCCCCGCGGACCGGGAGATCGCGACAAGAACCGGCCGTCGCCCCAGCCGAGCCATGCCAAGGGCAGCCGGTCGGGGGCGTCGTCGCGGGCCAACACCTCGTCGGGCATACCGCGGCCCTCGTCGGGGAACATGAGCGGCATGGAGCTGGCCCTGGCCGCCGCCACCGCCACCACCACCACCACCAACAGCAACAACAACACCAACAACACCCAGACAAGCAGCGGGCAGCAGCAGGGCGGCGGCAACGACAACAGATGGCTCCTCAGGCTGCGGGACTTGGAGTACAAGCTCAAGATGGAGCGCGAGGGCCGCAACCAGGACCGGCAGGCGGCGCGCCAGAGGCTCGGGGGTCTCGAGATGGAGAATAGAGATTTGCGAGACCGGGTGAGGAGGACGAATACGGATCCCGCGTAGTTGTGGTGTCTGCTATTTATTTATTTATTGTTGTTTTTGTTTCTCTCTCTCTCTCTCTCTATCTCTCTCTCTCTTTCTTTCTTTCTTTTTTTTCTTTTTTTCTTTTTCTTTTCTTTTTGTACCCAACGTCCATAGCGAGTGTGCCTTAATTTTTTCGCGTCAAAAATTGGGGATGGAAATAAAAAGGAGTTTTTGTTTTTCTTTTTTCTTTTCTTCTCTTTTCTTTTTCTTTCAAAGATGGCGGAAAACATTACTGCGTGGAAGTTTTTGTTTTTCTTTTTTAGAAGTTCAAAGGTCGTGGATTTGGAAAAGGGGGGGGGGGGAGTTTAGACAGATGGTTCGACGGTGTACTAGGTCGTAGGGTTCATCGTGGGGGTCTATGTGTATCTTTTTTTTTTTTGAAGTTGAAAAAAAGTCATGGATTTGGACTTGCAGGAGATGGACAAATGGCCCGACGGTGTAGGGTAATGCATGGAGAGTCTATCCTCGGAAAGGGGCCGTTGCACCCCAACTCTGTGGTCTGTTGCTGATGTGGCTGAGGAGAGTCTACACACAAGTCACGTAATCAATGTTCAAACGTAACACTACGTAGTAGGCATTCTCATTCTAACTTCTAACTACTGAGTAGTAAGCAACTCATTACAATGAAGCATTCACATCATAGTATCATAGCGTACTACAGTACTAAGTACTAGTAGGCATATTCTTGGTATTCCTTGGTATCGTTGGGCTGACTAAGCTTCCCCCCTTTTCTTTTTTCTCCGGCTGACCAAGCAATCTTCCACCTTTCCTCCTGTTTACCGAGAATGCTTTATAACAACGGAGCATTTCTTCTCTGAGAGGGGAAGAGTACGTACTAGTACCCTTGATTACGTGCGGCTTACGTACAAAGTCCGATGTACCCACGTGTAGCCACGAGTTGGGTTGCATCATAACGCGGGCCTTTCGGAAATTGAAGAAAGGAATGGACTTGAAGCAAAAAAAGATGTGGAGTAGATGCTGGGGTCTACTATTTACTGGTTCTTGTCGAGGTTGTGGTGGCAACTGGCTTCACTTACATGCACGGCTCTACTACGTAGAGTAGACGGGGACGAATCGTCGCCGAGGCTTGCCGGGCTGTCGGCGCTTGAGGAGGACATCGGCAAGCCTCGGGCTGTCGTGGTGAAGAGGAGACAGCGTTCGTGTCTGGTATGGTACACTTCGTCCGGGAGCAACGGCCCGCGCATCCGGCAGCTCGGGGGGGGGGGGACGATCGACTTGCATGGCCAGGCCAGGAGGTGAAGGGAGGAAGCTCCGTCCTCGTCTTCGAATGATCAACCCCTGCTACCCCTCGTCTTGTCATGCCGCAGCGCGGGTTTCACCCTTGTCGTCGTACTACTATTTCTCTGGGGGGGGGGGACGGGACGCGAGGACCCGGCGGGCATTTGTCAGCCAGCGAGGGGTTTTTTTTTTTTTTTTTTTTTGCATTTGGTCCGTTTCTCGGATGTCTCGGTTTCCAAGTTAGTTCCCGATTTGTAAGCCACCTGCACGCCGGTTGATGATTTCGACTTGCCGGGTTGGCTAGCTTGGGGTCAAACGGACAGGTCGCTTCACGTCGTCTTGGCTGGCTGCAAGAGCCGAGGGGGAAGGAGGGGGCGGGGGCGATATGACATGATGGACTGCGTAGAAAGGCCTCGAAAGTTGAAGAAAGAGCGCGGACCGTGATGTGTATATAACGGACTCTTGCCGTCTCTCTTTTCTTTGGTTGTGTCCATCCATCATTCACATCCTCATCCGCATCCGCATCAAATACCCTATACTCATACACGAGAACCCAACCAACCACCACCACCACCACCACCACCACCATCATCATCATCATGTCTACCTACACCTTCTACGACGCTTCCATCACCGTGGCCAAGGAGGCCATCGAGAGCCTCGAGTCCATCCTCAAAAAGGCCTCCCAGACCCCCAAAGCTGCCTCTCTCCCCAACGACCGCATCGTCGAGGACATGCTGCCTCTCTCTTTCCAAGTCCACTTCGCCACCGACCTCGTCCAGAGCTTCGTCGCCCACAGCACGGGCACCGAGCCCCTCACCTTCGAGAACAACCTCAAGACCTTTGACGAGTTCTTCGCCCGCATCAAGACGGTGCAGGAGCTGCTGGCCAAGGCCGACAAGGAGACGGTCAACAAGCGCGTCGACGAGTCCGTCACAATCAACCTGGGACCCAGCAAGCAGGCCACGATGCTGGTCCGCAACTACCTCAGCGGCTTTGTCGTTCCCAACCTGTTCTTCCACGTCACCACCGCGTACAACATCATCCGAAAGGAGGGCATTGCGCTGGGAAAGATGGACTACATTGCTCCTTTCATCGTCAAGTACCTTGGCGCGTAATTGGTAATTGACAGAGGAGGGGCAAAAAAAAAAAAAAAAAAAAGGGACAAGACAAAAGAGGGGCAATTGACAAATGACTACAAGGCAATGACGAGCCGGACATGGAGGTTTCCCCACGCGGTCACTGCTCGGGTACGAGGAAAAAAACAAATGTAAACAAGCGCAATTTAGCATGAAATTGTCAATGAGAGCCTTTTTTTATTTTATTTTTTATTTTTATTTACAACTCAATTGTCTGCATTTTTTGTCTAGATCGCCACACCAAAGGCAGTTCGTTACCCCCCCCATTTGACCGATTCATCCATCACCCAACAGAGTAAATGCAGAGTGCACCTTGTAAAACATGATACGACCTGTTAACGACCCAACGTTCCATATAGGCCGTCGGGTATATCCGGTTCGGGTTGTTGGTGGCGGCCGGGGGAAGAGAGGGGGGGGGGGTGGTTGAGGTGGAAGGAAGCGGAGATAAAAAGCTCCGACGTGGAGATGTTTGGGTTGCTGACATCGGACGACGACAATCTCGAACGACAACCCTTCACAACACAACAGCGTCTTCGCACCGCCGCTGGTGAGTCGAACGCAAGCCATGTCTCCCTTCCTATGGGCCCTCCGTCTCGTCCATGCCTTCGAGGTACGATGTTTTCCCGTTGCCCACAGTCCCTGGCACACAGACTGCTGACAGGCTTCTCGCAGAACCAGATCATCGCAGCTGTGAGAGAGAAAACAAACCCGCCACCACCTCTCCCCTCGGCGAATAATCATGCATACAACGCTTTTTTCTTTTCTTTGAAAAACAAGAAAAAAGAGACAAGAAAAAAAAGAGAGAAAAAGACTCTGCTGCTGACATATCCGGCGACAGATCCTTCGGCAGCCCGGCTTCCACCGCGCGGTCGGTCGCATCCATCGAGCCATTCACGAACGAAAATACGGCCGCAACCCGCATGAACCCCTGGCTCCCGGGGAAGCCACAGGTAGAGTGGACCGCACCAGACATGGCCAAATTGTTTTTTTTTTTTTTAGAAAAAAAAAAACAGAAAAAAAAAAACACACACCCAAAATCCCCTCTAAAGATTCTGGATTCTCTGTGCCACGAAGACGGCTGACATGTCACTCACTGCAGCTGAACCCGAGTCGAGCGGAGCAAAACAAAGGTTCATCAGATACTTTGTGGACGAGCTGAAGAAGCAGCTGCAGGGAAAGCCTACCGACCTCGGGGACAAGCGACCGCCCAAGTGACGCGAGCCCGCGCCGTTGAGCAGGAAAAACAAAAAAAAAAAAGAAAATACTCACCTTCTCTTCCGCCAACGTCGAATGCGCTGCGGTAGCGCTGACGTGGCTGGTCCAGATCAACCAACCGGCAGCATTTTTTCCGCGAGCCAACTTCAAGGTCGTACTGGCCGTTCTCGGGAGGGGAAAAAAATAACAAACAAAAAGAGACACTTGACGAAGTCCATCACGCCGAGTTCCGTCGACCTCGATCGCCGGGAGTGATCAGCCTGATTGATGGACTGATTCTCTCACGCGTACGCAGGCTTCCTCCCTACACGCCCAGCGCCGTCTGCCGTCTGGCCTGAAATTGCAAGACTCCGGGCTAGGGCGAAAAAAACAAGAAAAGAAAAGAAAGGAAAGAAAAAGAGAGGGAAAAAAAGAAAAGTGTTCAATCCGTAGCCTGCGCCGCGTTCCCACGCCAGCATCCACTGTACTCGGCGACGGGCATTTCCCCTCGGGTGTCTGGATTTGCTCTCCGGCAATGGAAGTCATCTATCGTACATACGCACAGCTACCACGCAATCTTCCTATACCGCAAGAAAACACCACAGACGGGGATATCATATGCTTTACACGACCTGTTTTCAAGAAAATCGAATCTTGCCAACTCCCCTCCCCAAAAAGGCGCCATACCATACCCATGCCATTACGCCGCATGTCTAAGGTATATATATATATAAATTCTCAATGAAAGAAGAAGATGATATATATAAAAAAAAACGCAAAGCCGGCGCCATCTATCCCAAACTCCAGTGTCCGTCTCACAACTTGTTCACGCCGGAAGTGTACCGATGCGCATCGGTCACGTCGGATTGCTTGTAAACTGCTCCCATTCAGCCCAGTTGGAAGGCATGGCGATGTCCAGGTTGGCCTCGAGCGTGTTCTCCACGGCGACGAGGTTGAAGCTCGGGTCCAAGTGACCAAATACGTCCTGGCCGGAAATGGCATCAATCAGCGAAAAGTCAAGCGTGTTATCCAGGCCGATGGCGGCCGAGGCGACGCCGGTCGAGGAGGACCCGGCGAGCATCTCGGTGTGCCGCACGACGGGCGCCTGGGACCCTGCCGAGACGGATGTGGATTCCGCGTCGGGGGGCGGGCTCGCCTCCCGGGTGGTCAGCGCCGTGGCGGCGCGCTCCATCTCCTTGAGGACGCTCTCGCCGAGGTTGGCCATGACGTTGGCGCTCCAGAAGTGGTCGCTGTACCGGCGGAGCATTTCGCAGTTGCGCTGGAAGGAGCTCACGGCCCTGGCGCGGAACATGGGCAGCCTGCTGTGCCGCATCTTGCGGTACTCGACGCTCAGGGCCAGGGATACGGCGTAGGGGACGAACGGCAGGGGGCTGAGGTGGTCCCTCGGGACGGCCAGGGCGATGCGTTCGGCCGCGAGGGATCGTCTGGCGTTGGCGGACGGCGGGGGGAGGGTCGACGCGGCGGGCGTGGTCCCGGGGCGGGCGAGTCGGCAGGAGAGGATGATGACGGCGTGGTAAAAGGTTTCGATTGTTGCTGTGGTTTTTTTTTTTTTTTTTTTTTTTTTTTTTTTTTTTTTTTTTTTTTTTTTTCCGTTCACGCGATTAGCGAGGGTTTCGTTCATCCAAGTTGGGTATGTTTAGGGGTGGCTGAGGCAAAAAGAAAAGAAGAAAAAAAAAAAAAAACCCCGGCATCGGCTGCTTACCGATGAGCGAAGACGGAACTTTAAGGGCTCCGGCCTCGACAATCATGCCTTCCAACACAGGCAAGTCGATGTAGGCAATCTTCTCCAGGCCCGAGGCCTCAGCGCTCGGCCCCGGACGGTACAACTCGACGACCTGATCGAGCCACTGCACGACGGACAGAAAGAGACGGAAGCAGGGCGGTCGTTTCCGTATGCACGCCTCGAGATCGGCACCGATGTCTCGCTCGTGGATCAAGCACGGGCGGCCATGGGCGGCGGCGTTGATGCGGTCCAAGGCCCAGACGCAGCAGAACAGGTTTTCCAGATCGTCGCAGTCGGAGGCATCGTACCGCAGGAGGTGGAGGCCCAGCGTCTGGGTGTGGTGGACGGCGCGGCCGCCGAGCTGGGCGGGCAGGTCGGCCTCCTCGGCGCAGGTCGGCTGGGTGTACAGGGACAGCATGATCAGAGCCCGGATGTGCAGGACGCGGTCGGTGATGAGGCTCGTCTCCAGGATGGCCCTCACGGACGACGAGAGAGACTGCGAGAAGTCGTGCGGCGAGAGCAGGCCCGGCCCGCGGTTCCGCAGGCGGAAGTGCTCTGTGAGCTCCGGGTCGGCGGCGGCCGCGAGGCAGACGAGCTGGCGGAGGACGACGTTGCACGGGTGGTCGAGGTTGTTGTCCAGGTCGGGGACGGGGACGACGGGGAATATGGGGTGCACCTTTCGCATGTAGGCGTCCTTGAGGCGGGCGAAGTCCTCGGGCGGCGGCAGGCACGGCAGGCAGCAGTCGCGCACCAGGGGGAGGAGGAAGCTGTCCATGATGGCGGGCGGCCGGGAGGTCATGAACTGCGACGAGGAGGAGGCGGAGGAGGAGGAGGAGGACTGGCCGGGGAGGCCGAACGCGCCGGAGGAGAGCCAGATGCCGACGTCTCCTTTCTGGGACGACGCCCCCGTCGACGCCAGGGAGGTGGCCTCGAGGAACATGCCCTCGGGGTTCAAGTCGCCCACGAACCGCGACGACGACGACGACTGCCGCTTGAGGCCGTCGCTCTGCGCCGAGTCTCTGCGCACGAAGACGTTGTGGTGGTTCACGGTACCAGTTGGATGGGCATGCGCGGCAGGGGCCGTGTGCGTCGTGCGTGAGATGCGCGCCGGTCCATTATCCTCCGGTCCCGCCATGGGCGTAGATGTCGTCCGGGGCGCGGTGGCAGACGACAGGATGTCGTTGTTGTTGTTGTTGTTGTTGTTGTTGTTGGTCGACGGACTGCGGCGGCGTCTCTTGTCAGGACCCGAACGGCAAGGCAAGCCTCACGAACGCTGGTACGAACGACATGGTGATTGATGGAAAACATCAAAAAAATAAAAAAAAAAATAAAAAACCTACGAAACCTGCGAGGGCGACGTCTCCAGCCGACCCCGACGGCCGTCCGACACCGGCTCCTCGTGCGCATCATCGGCGTGTATGCATCGTCTCTTTCCCGGGACGACATCCACCGGCGAGAGGAGTAGGTTAGCAAGCGTGAAGGAAGAAAAGGGGATACATATACATGTATACAGACAAACACACACGCACACGCACACGCACACGCACACACATACATGTATATTCAAAGATGAAATACAAAAAAAAAAAAAAGACAATTCCCACCTTTTTGCGACGACAAGCCGCGCACGCTTGCTGGACCTGCTTGCGCTTCACCGGCAAGCCCCCTCGGGCGGGATCCGAAGCCACGAACTTGACTCTTCGCGCCGGCGCGGGCGTCGAGCTCTGGGGAGTCGGCGCAGCGGACATGGCGGCATTTCTCCGTCGACGGGAAGGGGGAAGAGGGGGGGGGGAGGGGGGAATTCAACCTGGCTGAGATTGACGACGATCAGTCTCCATCGCCTTCGTGAAGCTTGTCGCTTCCTGAAACTTTTTTTTTTTTTTTTTTGCACCAAAAGAAAAATAAACTAGGAAACAAACTAAATAACGCGGGTTGGGTTTTAGCTTCGTGGAGGCGAGGGAGGTTGTGCCGTGGCTGGTGACAATACCATACTGGGTTTGAACTTTTTTTTTTTTTTTTTTTTTTTTTTCGAAACGGCCACGAGGTTGTGGCGGTGTGGCTGAAAGGGGGGGGGGGGGGGGGGGAAA
>JABAEC010000063.1:11238-132168 GCA_013435705.1 Claviceps paspali | reverse complement strand
CGTCCTCTTTTCTCCTGTCCACCCCCCCCCCCCCCCCCCTTCCCCCCCCTTCTCATCCTCACATCATGTCATGCATGTACACATGTACATACGACCGACCCCCTTTTGGCATTTGGCCGTCGCGCAATTTCCTCGCTTGCATTCTGCAGGACTTTCGGCGCAACCCACATCACCCTCCTGCAGGCTTATCGCGCCGTGCTACCCCTCGGCAAAAAAAAAAAAAAAAAAAAAGGACACAGAAGGGGTGTGCTGAAGAAACAATGTCTCATGGGAAAGGGCGTACAAAGGATGCGGAGAATATGAGAATATGGGAGGGCGGGGAGGAGGGGGGGGGGGGGGGGTGGGAAGGGCGTTGTTGGTCTTCTGGGAAGGGGGAGTGCAGAAGGCGAGGGATATATCAAGATGGGAAATTCCTTCTCTGTTTCTTGTTTTTTTCTTCTTCTTCTTTTCTTTCTCTCTTCTCTACAGCCTATCCTTTCTTGTTTGGTGACCACTACCGCTTTTCACTTCTGCTTACGTGAGAGGAGGGAAGATACAATAGACGCTTCTTTGTTGTCGTCTTGGCAGTCTTCTTGTTTTTATTCGTCGCTGAGCGAGACAACTTACTTTGCCGTACGCTTTACCACGCGTTCACCATGCCAAGTGCTCCTGTTCCCATACCGAAAAAACCAGTCCCGGAGGGTACGTGAACAATCTTTTTACTCTTTCTTTCTTCTTCTTCTTCTTCTTCTTCCTCTCCCCTGAATAATCCTTCATCTCTCGGGCAAACGATATGAAAAAAAAAAAAAAAAAAAAAAAAAGAGGGGAACCGGCGCAAGAGCCTATTCGTCGTCATGGAATCAGGTTGGGCTAACTGCGTCGAAAAGAAGTCAGAGGCCCTGGGAGCCAGTACTGCGGAAGCGTCTTTTGCGGCTCGCCTCAGCGCATCACAACGGTCACGTCGACGGGTCAGGTCGTCGAGACTTGGGGCGTGCCGCCGAAGCCAGGGGAGGAGACTTGCAGCATACCGAGGCGAGGTCCCCCCAAGCCCAGAACCGATCAGAAGAAGTGAAGTGGAAGTGAGGGCTCGCATTCCGAGGGGGGGATACGGAGTGGTTTGTGATGGACGGATCAACGGAATGCACCACAGCTTCCCCTCTCTCCCTCTTTTCCTCGTCTTTGCTCTGAAGCTGTCGAGAGATTCATGGTATTAGTGTGTTCTTGTCGAACCATGGACTCGTGGTGACACAATGTCCTCCTGGTACATTGAGAAGCACATATCTCAAGGTCGATTAGCCCCGCAGGCAATGCCATTTGTCATGATTCATCTGTTCATCTGTAATTCATCGCAAAGTCTCCATGTCGCCTTGTCAGCTCGTTTGCCAAACTGCCCTGTGCCTCGAAACCAGCGCCTTTCTTCAGCCGAATGTCCCTCCCATCTACTACATCAGCTCAACCAGCCGCAAAAGGCACATATAAAATGTGAAACCTAGAAAACAAGGCTCCGTCATCTATGCCCCGTCGCCTCCTCACTCCGCTCTCGACCATCAACCTATTCATGCCCAAACTCAGCCCAGTCGACCAATACATCGGGACACCCTCGAGACATCCTTGACAATCCATGCAGGCGACATGTGTCGGAAACAAGATTCCTATTCGCTCATCGAGGAGAGATGGAGAGAATCACCGGGGTTGTCAAAGGAACGTGCTCCCGGTACGTGGCCCAGCCCTTTTTTTTTTTTTTCGCGTAAATTGCGTCATGTACGTCAGAAGACAGCCTTCTGTGACGGCGGATCTGATACATTTGCGGACCGTGGGCCTGTCATGAATCCGTGGAACGCAGTGGCGCGAGAAAGGTGTCTGGTATTGCCGCAAATGACCATTTGCTCTCGGTCGTACGGTGCGTCATTGGTGGGATAAGGCGTTTGCGATCCGAGCACCGTTCAGGAAAGGGAGCAAGATAGAAAGAGAAACAGGCGAGACTTTTTTGTTGTTCTGCTAGCATCATGATGTTGCGCGGTAGGCTTCCCCTTTGCCAGCGCAGGCACTGTGATGTGACGACGTCGTTGTCGCGGACAAAAGCCTGCCGACTTGACGTGCGACTTCAGCAGGCTGGCAAAAGTTCTCACCTGACGTATCGAACGGCGAATCCCCCCCCCCCCCCCCCGTCCATGCCTGCCAATGTGCTTTGAATCAGGCGGTTGTCTGTCTGTACGTCTAAGACCATGTCCATGTCGGCAACTCTCTCCAGCCCTGGCAGTCCACCAATCGAACTGCCACATCATGAGACGATGTCCTCGAGTCGTGCCTCGCCGCTCTGCCAGGCTATGAGTTCCTGAAACCGATGACACTGGGTGGGCGAGGTCGAGATGCTGCAGATGGAAAAAAGCTGTTCTGTTTGTTGATCTCGCCAGAGCCGGTCTCGACTCAGCGGCCAGCCACATCCCGCCACCGACCATTGACTCGGATCGATGGCTCCTTGGTCTTGGAAAGCGACGGTCAAGGTGAGTCCACGTTGCAGAGGGGGGTTCTGGTCCCCCCCCAGGCTTTTGGTGAGATGTGAGAGAGCATCCGGTCGACGGCCGCAGCGTGTGGGAAATGGGAAACGGAACGTCCATGTGAGGGAAGCTGCGGCTGGTGAGCGGGGTACAGACAGCCGCCCGGAATTGCGACAGCTGATAACTGACCGTTTTGTCACTCTACGTCTCTACATCTCTACATGTGCACAGGTACATGTACATTACATGTGCGTGCTACCTCATAATTGCATTGTCGTCACCTTGCTAGTGTCCGCCAACCCCACAATCGGCCCATCATCATCCAAACCATCCAAACGATTCAAACCCCAGCCAGGCAAGTTCCTACTACTACCTACTACTAGTACCTACTTAGGTAGGCGGCCGCTTCGGAGCCGATTCCAATTGCTGTGTTGACCCATCGACGGGACAAAAATAGAGAGAATGAACGCGGGCGGCTTGCTTCATCAGAAACGTGTCTCGGCCGTCATCCTATCGTTGCTGAGCGTTTGTTGTCTTGCTCCCGGCCGCCTTTTCCGGCCTTCTCTGCCTACAGGAGAGGCAAAGAAAACCCCCTTTTCTCTCTTTCCATCTCCATCTCTCTCATTCTCTTTCTGTCCCCTCCCTCCTGAGACAAATCCATCAGGGCAGGGAACGGCGCTTGCATGCATGGGTCACGGACGGTGCAGAGCAAGGATGCAGCGTGTAGATAAGCGGCCAGAGCTGAATGAAACCTTCTGTTTCTCTTCTATAATAGGAACTTATTGTCAGCATGTCAGGCAGCTCAGTGTCAGTGTTACACAGATCCAGACGAGTTGTACGTCCGCATTTGTTAGAAGCGTCATGGTCCGTCCCTAAGGGGATGTGGCGTGCCACGCGATTTGTTCCCCCCTCAACAAACCTCCACCTCCAACTGACCAAATAAACCCCCAAACAAAACAACACAATGGACAATGTCTACCGCTCGCGCCGCCTCGCCATGGTCCAGCAAGCCCCGTCATTGTGGCCAATTTTTCAGTCGAACTCGTGGGAGCTCGACGCGTTTTTGTAATCGCCACTGGGACTTGGATCGGATACCTCGAACATCGCGAGTTCCTTCAGACGTCTGTGCTGGTGCAGCATCTTTCATGCCCTGGGGTAAGAGGGCTTGACATGGAGACAGTTCGATTATCTTCACACACACATAAAGTTTGTTCTCAGGGCAGAGTAGCCAGGACGTAAAAACCAAGGTGCTATTCGGATGCAACGCCGTTCCGTCGGCCGCTGGAAAAGACTGTCGTGGATCTTTCGGTTCGGTTCGATCCGTGTTCGAAATCCAATGCCACTTTCCGGGTCCATTGGCATAGCCATGAGCCATGACTCATCGCTCGCTCTTGGATTCCCATAGATGCAGATGCAAATATGGTCACCATGTTCGGGGCTGGTCGTTGACGTGGACGTGTGTGTTAAATCAATCCTTTCATAGTAGTACTTGCCCAAGGAACAGTCACTCACCCAGTCAGTCAGCCTCGCCATTCGACAGTCAGCCTCGCCATTCAACCTCGTCTCTTTGTCGTCAGCACTGCCACTGCCCGCCGCCACCTCCGTTGGGCCACTGGCTGCACACACCACCACACCACCACACACACCCACCACATACCACCAAACCAACACTTTCCTTGGCTTGCGTCTTGCGTCCAGGTTTCCCAGTTCCTGCTGCCTTTTTCTTTTCTTGTATAAATTTACCTATCTGCCCTTTGAACCTTTCATCCCCCCCCCCCCCCCCGGTTCGTTCTGCAAGTCCTCCTTGTGTGCCTACGTCCTATTCACTTGATCAACCGCAAAAAAAAAAAAAAAAAAAAAAAAACATTCCTATGAGACTGGTGAGCTTGGCTCTGCGATTTGCCTTTTCTTGCTGTTATCCGTCGGGCGTCTTTGTCCTCTCAGAGCAGTGAGATTGCCTCCGCATCCTCCAAGCATTATCGACTAAATTCTCGAGTCAACAGCGTCGGCAGATTCAACCAGTCATACTTGGCTGATTGTCTCCCTCACTGCCGTTTCAAGTCTTATTCTTTTGTTCCTTGGCATTCCCCATAGAGCTTCTTTCTCCTTGTCGCAGTTTGCACCGGACAGGATGACGAACCATGGATATCGGACTGTAGCTTACTTCGTAAATTGGTCAGCCTCTCGCTCCCCCTTTGTGCCTGAGGTGATGAGTCAAGTCTAAACATCGATCTGTAGGGCCATTTATGCACGGAAGCACAGACCCCAGGATCTCCCCGTTGAAAAGCTCACGCATATCTTATACGCATTTGCCAATATTCGCTGCGACAGTGGAGAAGTGTGAGTTCTCGCAGATATCAATACGTGTGTTTGGTGACGTGGATGTTGATCATAAAATAAAGGCATTTGACGGACACCTGGGCTGATACCGATATCCACTGGGAGGGTGATTCGTGGAGCGATGCTGGAAATAACCTCTACGGATGCCTCAAGCAGCTTAATCTCCTCAAGAAGCGTAACCGCAACCTGAAGGTGCTTCTCTCCATTGGCGGCTGGACTTACAGCGCCAACTTCAAGGGGCCAGCAAGCACTCCGCAGGGCCGGGAGACGTTTGCAAAGTCCAGTGTCGACTTGCTCAAGAACTTGGGTTTCGACGGCATCGATATCGACTGGGAGTATCCCCAAAACGAAGAAGAGGCCCAAAACTATGTCCTGCTTCTGGCTGCTGTGCGCAAAGAATTGGACGATTATGCCGCCAAGTCGGCGCACAACTACCACTTCGAGTTGACCGTTGCTTGTCCCGCAGGCGCCACCAACTTTGAGAAGCTAGACATAGCGGCCATGGACAGGTACTTGGATTTTTGGAACCTGATGGCGTACGACTACGCAGGATCATGGGACCAAACCAGTGGTCATCAGGCGAATCTGTTTCCGAGCGGTGAGCCCTCAACCCCATTTTCCACCAGTGCGGCCGTCGACTATTACACTGGACAAGGAGTCTCTTCCGACAAGATAGTTCTCGGCATGCCTCTATATGGGCGTGCGTTTGAGAACACCGAAGGGTTGGGCAAGCCATTCCAGGGCGTCGGTGAAGGAACCTGGGAAAATGGCGTTTTCGACGTTTGTAAACTGCCGCTCGAGGGCTCAGACGAGTGCTACGACGAGAGAGCACAGGCCAGCTATTGCTACAACGCGGCCCAGAAAAAGCTTGTGAGCTACGATACCGGTCCCGTGGCCAAGGCCAAGGCAGGGTACATCAAGCAGAGGGCACTCGGTGGCGCTATGTGGTGGGAGAGCAGCGCCGACAAAACCGGGCCCGACAGCCTCATTTCAATTGTTGTCGATACGCTGGACGGCAACCTTCAGAGACTGGAAAATTGTATCGCGTATCCGGAGACCAAGTACGACAACCTTCGAAGCGGGTTTCCGGACTGCTGACGGCACTGCATTTGTCGCAAATGGCCTTGCTTGAAGTCAAAGGGCAGCCCTAGAGATAAAGCCCGGTGTCTAGACACGGAGACGGTGCAAGCACGCGTTTCTCCAAAATCGATGCCTGCAAGAAAAAGAAAAAGAAAAAGAAAAAGAAAAAGAAAAAGAAAAAGAAAAAAAGCCAGTACACTCCAAACGCGGATGACGTTCGAAAGCACTGAAATGCGGAATGGAATATCTAATGGATATACTACGTAGTACGTAGCAGTACGTACTACTAGTAGTAGTAGTTAGTACAGTACGTACTGCAATTGCTGACGTGTCCGCCGTATCAATGTATCGCCACGTGACCCAGCCGCACAAAGAGGGAAAGTTAGGTTAGGTGGTGTGCCAGTGCAGGTGGTCCGTGCACGAAGCTTACCAGCTTGTCGCTGAAAAATTCGACTGGGAGGGAAAAAAAAAAAAGTTGCAGATTTGGTTTGAGTTGTGCCTCAATATCTCAACAAGTCGACACAACCGCCCAACTTTTGCCAGTCCGAGTATCGGAACAATCTGGGACAAGACAAGATGTCGCACATTGATTACGCTCTTTACGAGTCACCGGTGGGCTATGCCCTCTTCCAGGTGATTCATCAATCCGATGCGGTCGGCTTGAAATTGAAGGAAACCCAGGCCGCCGTCGCCGACCTCGCAAAGTTTGGCAAGATGGTGAAATTGATCAATTTCAGCCCTTTCCGGTTGGTTTCTCGATAGTGGCAACGCCTAACTGAACCCTCTGTTTGCTGACGCTTCGAATCTCTCAGCGGCCACGTTGAAGCCCTCGACAACATCAACCTCGTCTCCGAGGGCCTTGTTTCCGAATACCTCAAATCTGTTCTCGAGCTTAACCTCCCCAAGAGCGGCAAGAAGTCCAAGGTCGTCCTCGGTGTTTCCGAGAAGAACCTTGCCGGCGCCATCAAGAGCGAATTCCCTGGACTGTCATGCGAAACCGCCGACACCTCCGACATTGTCGGCGATGTTATCCGTGGTCTCCGCCTTCACGCTGACAAACTTCTCAAGGACTTGAAGCCTGGCGACATTGAAAAAGCCGGTCTGGGTATGGGTCACGCATACTCTCGAGCCAAGGTCAAGTTCAGTGTCACCAAGAACGACAACCACATCATCCAGGCCAGCGCCACCATCGACTTCCAGGACAAGGGCGTTAACCAGTTTTTCATGCGTGTCCGAGAGTGGTACGGCTGGCACTTCCCCGAACTGATCAAGATCGTCTCCGATAATTTGACGTATGCCAAGTTGGTCCTCGCCATTGGTGATAAGAAGACCTTGACCGATGACAAGTTGCACGATTTGGCCGCCGTCCTGGGTGAAGATGGAGAGAAGGCCCAGGCCATCATCGACGCTGCCAAGGTCTCCATGGGTCTGGACATTACGCCCGCCGATCTCGAAATCATCGCTGGATTCGCCAAGGCCGTGGTCAAGCAGGCCGAGAACCGCAAGACCACCTCTGCCTACCTGGAGAAGAAGATGGGACATGTCGCCCCTAACCTGCAAGCATTGATCGGCACGCCTGTCGCCGCCCGCCTCATCTCTCACGCCGGCTCACTCACCACGTTGTCGAAATATCCCGCCTCCACACTTCAGATTCTCGGAGCCGAGAAGGCTCTTTTCCGAGCCCTCAAGGCCAAGAGCAACACGCCCAAGTACGGTCTGATTTACCACAGTAGCTTCATCGGCAAGGCTTCCACGCGCAACAAGGGCCGTATCTCGAGGTACCTCGCCAACAAGTGCAGTATGGCTAGCAGAATCGACAACTTTTCTGAAGAACCCTCGACACGATTTGGTGAGGCTCTCAGACAACAGGTCGAGGACCGTCTGGAATTTTTCGCCTCGGGCAAGAAGCCGGCCAAGAACACAGATGTCATGGTATGCACTTACGATGAAATACGTTTTCAATGTCTCCCCCCCCCCCCCTCTTACCAATGGCTAACTTTTGGGTGACGCAGAAATCTGTCATGGCTCTTCTCGGTGATGCTGCTGACAAGGGCAGCGATGATGAGATGGCTGATGCCACCGAACCTTCTCCTGCTAAGAAGGACAAGAAGGACAAGAAGGATAAAAAGGATAAAAAGGAAAAGAAGGAAAAGAAGCGCAAGCGTGACGAGGAAGTTGTCCCTGTAGACGACGGCGAGAAGAAGAAGAAGAAGAAGAAGAGAAAGTCCCAGGCTGCTGACGAAGAGTAGAGCTCTCGTCCTGCCAAAATGTCTCGACTCGTCTCCAGACTTTCGCCAAAGGTTATATCTCACCCGGTAAAAAGAGTGAAGAACGACAGCGCGCGAACAACCAGTGGAAGCCGACTATGAGCAAGGAGGGTTCACGTCCCTTTTCTTCCAGGAACAACCCGACGAGAAAGCCCTGACACCGGCGTCAAACGATGAGTTAAGCAACCTGGCAGAGGATTGGTTGCGAACCTGCTCGAGAGAGGCCGTTTTTATTTTCTATCTTTCCCCCCCCCCCATTGTTTTAGGAACAAATCTTCTGTTTCTTGTATTGGCAGGATTTGGCTGCGGGCGTTTGAGGGGCATATATGGCTTTGTATTTTGAACAACCTGGCTTTTATTTTTTCGCTCTGCCATATTTTTTGGTGTAATAGGTCTTGGCAGGCTTTGTAGTTTTCTTCTTAGGATGCAGGGCTGTGGGTTCACGCAAGTTGACAGTTTTTAGACCATTTCGCGCCTTTTGTTTTTCTTTTGATGGGATTGTACGTCGTGACGACAACTTGGTTTGCCTTGGCCCTCTCCTTCTGGCTGCTTTCCTCGGGATGTAATCGTGTATTTTTTTTCTTTCTTTTTTTCTGGTATAAGAACGACGAAACGACAAGTTGTTCGTTGTTATGGGTTTAACACGTCGGGTCGTACAACACTTTGGCAACATGGACTTTTGAACTTTACTTTGGATGCGCATGGACTGTGTGTGATGTGCATGCCTGTGGTTGCTGACGGGTTGCGGGTTTTGTTTTGGAGGGATGCTTTTCAGATTTTTAAACTCGTTCTCGATGGTAGTGATTTCACTTCTCTTTTTTCCTTTTTTCCTTTTCCCCTTTTCCCCCTTTCTCCTTTTTTTATTTATTTTTATTTCATCTTTATTTTATTTTTTGGGGGTGCTTCGCTATTACTACTGTATACGTAGTAGTTGTGGTTGTGATGTGGGTGAATCTGGTTTGGATGGAGGTATTGGCATTGTCGCTGCTATGTGACAGGATGGTTGCACTGATCGTGAGCGATCGCGTGCGAAACCTGTTTTTTGGTAGGTATTTCTACCTACACAGGCCAGGATGCCATCGGGAGAAGCCATGATATATAGTCAGGCGGTGGATTTGGACTGCATGGCATGCTCATTCACGTCGCGCAAAAAGTCGAGGCTCATACTCATATATGAGAAGTGCATTCTAACCGAAGTCTTGTTTTGCATTTAAACCCTATGCCTCATCAACGCCTGGTTTTTGTTCCGGGGTACCATGATATAT
This sequence comes from Claviceps paspali, assembly GCA_013435705.1. Taxonomy (NCBI): domain Eukaryota; kingdom Fungi; phylum Ascomycota; class Sordariomycetes; order Hypocreales; family Clavicipitaceae; genus Claviceps; species Claviceps paspali. The sequence goes on along the minus strand of JABAEC010000063.1, from coordinate 122,739 downwards.
TTCCCCTCGCCATCGCCAATACATTTCAGTTATAGTCACATGTCGTGCGTTTATTGCTTGTCAAAGACGTAGGTCAGGTGGCATCGGCCACAGTACTGACGGTCAGGCATGGAGGCCATGAAGACACCAGCACCGCACTGCGCGAGTTCAGGTAATTAGCAGTCTGCGCATGGGCGACAGATAGCATTGCGCGATTCGTTTTTTTTTTTTTTTTTTGGAAAACTTACAGTGTCAGAGGGGCACTCGCGGCGGAGACGCTCGATGTTGCCGTCGCCGTCGACCTTGTAGTACTTGAGGACGGCCAGCTTGGTCTTCTTGCGCTTGTGCTTGATCTTCTTGGGGGTGGTGTAGACCTTCTTCTTGCGCTTCTTGCCACCACCACGCAGGCGCAGCACTAGATGCAGAGTGCTCTCCTTCTGGATGTTGTAGTCGGCGAGGGTACGGCCATCCTCGAGCTGCTTGCCAGCGAAGATGAGTCGCTGCTGGTCAGGGGGGATGCCCTCCTTGTCCTGGATCTTGGACTTGACGTTGTCGATGGTGTCGGAAGACTCCACCTCAAGGGTGATCGTCTTCCCCGTGAGGGTCTTGACGAAAATCTGCATCTTGCCTAACTGGTCGGGTTAGATTTGAGATCCGAAGAATCACGGTGGTGGGTCAAGCATCATTGTTGTCCCGCTCGTCAAGATCGCTCATCAAAGTGCTGAACGAGATATACTCGTATATTCGATCGGTTGGGGGGTTTTCTTTTTGTGCATGTTTCGACGATTTGCCGGGCGGGACTCGAATGACGTGACGATGAAGAAGAAAAAAAAAACACAGCGGGCGCGCAATGGATAAAGCTTTCACGACGGATGCACTGTAGATGCATCCATGATGAAGACCTGTGACAAGGGCAGCATCTCAAGACGTACCTCGACAATAGAGCTATTGCCGTCCTAAGCAATCTTCAGATGTTGCGGTTGTGAGAATCGGCCTGCATCACAGGATGGAGTGGCGGCACCTTGTGAAAACTCGGCTGGCCCCAGCGTGGAGGCAGAGTGGAGTCACATGACCTAGGGTTTCCCGCAAGGTCACTGCCCTCATCAAGGCAGCCAGAATTTGCCAATTGACGGCAGTGTGTGTGGGGGGGGGCTGGTGGGCTGGTGTACTTGCTTGAACTAGCAAGCGAGTCCCGCGCCAAACTGTCTGTCGCCCGCTTGCACCATCCAGCCCAATCTTTTTTTGACAAAGAACTCGAATTCTGGTAAGCCCACCACCGACCTTTCTCAACAACTGTCGCCAGCTTGATATTAACAGGGCTCGCAACAGATACCGTCAAGATGGTCAAGAAGAGAAAGAACAAGTACGCTTCGCCTCCAGAATTCCAATACCATCGTTCCGCCAAGCTTCGTTGTCAAACTATGCTGGCTACGCGCGAAACAGCAAACCGATGACATGATTTGTTGCGGTTTGCTCAACCGAACAAAAAAAAAAAAGTTTGACTAACAACCTCGCAGCGGTCGCAACAAGAAGGGCCGCGGCCACACCAAGCCCATCCGATGCAGCAACTGCTCTCGTTGCACGCCTAAGGATAAGGCAATCAAGAGATTCACCATCCGCAACATGGTCGAATCTGCCGCCATCCGTACGTACAAACCCCACCGTTGATCGAGGCGTGGTGTTTCAGTTGGAAGTTGCCATCATTCGACACCGCGCCGGTCAATCGGGTTGAACCCTCCGCAATCGTCCTGCTTTCCTCGTCCGTCAATGCCAATCAGCAACCGGCTAACTCGTTGTCCACAGGTGATATCTCCGATGCCTCCGTCTTCGCCGAGTACACCGTACCCAAGATGTACCTGAAGCTGCAGTACTGCGTCTCTTGCGCTATTCACGGCAAGATTGTCCGGTACGTTGTCTTTCCCAGAAGTGTGACAACTGCGCCTCGGCGTATGTGCTTTAGATGAACCTTGGCCGTACTCCGCAATGGATACACTTCCTTCTTTCCTCCCTCTTTTCTATAGACGAAACAAAGTTTTGTCTACGACAGGAGGGGGGAATCGAACAACATGGTATGTTCCAACGACGTAACGACTGACATGACATGATGAATATAGTGTCCGATCACGTGTGGGACGCCGTAACCGTGCTCCCCCCCCTCGCGTTCGCTACAACAAGGATGGCAAGAAGATCACCCCCACCACGCCTAAGGTTTAAACGGGTTTCATGATTTGGACGGAGTCTGGGTTTTGTTTTTCACGTCTTTCTGAAAAATAGACGAAAAAAAGGGTGTAAATGAAACAACTGGGTTTCAGAGTCTAGAAATAAAAGGACTCCAAATTCAAATCAGACTACGTTCATGTCCATGTGTGGATGAGATCCTTCGCTGCTCCATCGTAAAGTAAAGCCTGCCACGTGTGTGATGAGAATTTGTTGTGTAAACGGTGAAGCTTGTCGCTCGACCGTGTAGAATGGTATAATCCCTTGGTGTTGTCTCAAAGATTTCTTCACTCCCGACAATGAAGAGTCGCATCAGCCGCATCGTGCCCTTCTGTCAACGTGAGGCGCATCCAGTGCAGCTACACAATACCAGATGATGGATACCATTTCGATAGGTAAACGTCCTTCACCAAGCAAACATGTTCATAGTCACACTCGCCAAACAAACCAGCTCTGCACGTCAAGGAGAAAGACATGGCATCATTCCATTCATTCGTCCAAATATATATATATATATATATAACACCATGCTACCAGAAAAAGCATCAAACATCATCTCGTTGTGCGCCGCCCTCCCCTGTTCATAGGTAGCGATTATATACAAGAAGCCCACGAAAAAAAAAATAAAAACGCCGCACCATATCCGGCAAAACCTATCTCAACGCCAGGGTGGTGGTGAATCCCGGCCCCATCTGCGGCCGCTGCGGCGGTTGCGGCGGCTCAGGGCGGTCAATGTAGTCTTTGTTGTCGATGGAAACACTCTTGGTCATGTGGTTTACTTTGTAGACGCCGACCAGACGCGCGGCGAGCTCAAACATGTTGTTGCGCAATGAGATGACGATGAACTGGGCATTCTTGGTGCGCTCCTTGATGTAGTTGGCCACAATGGAGACCTGTTTATTTCTGCGTTAGCGTACGAAAACAAAATAAGAAAAAAACATGGTAGGATTTTTTTTTTAAAAAAAGACACAGACAGAAAACAGGAAAGAAAAGAGAAAAAAAAAAAAAAAAAAAAAACTCACGTTTCTAAAGTCCAAGGCTGCATCGATTTCGTCCATGACATACAGAGGCGTGGGCTTGTAGTGGTGGAGAGCAAAGACAAGAGCCAAGCTGCTCAGCGTCTTCTCACCACCCGACAAGTTGCCAATGTTCTTCCAGCTCTTCTTGGGCGGCATGACGCTGAACAGGATCCCCTCGCTGAACGGGTCCAGGCTGTCCACGAGCTCCAGCTCGGCGTTCCCGCCCATGGTGATCATCTGGTACATTTCCTTCAGACGGAGCGAGATGGCGCCGAAGCCCTCCATGAAGCCCTCCAGCCGCAGTCGACGGAGGTCGTCACAGCGCTTCTTTGCGGCATCGCGTTGGCCGATGGCTGACTGCAGATCCGACGACCGAGCCGCGTGCTCCTCCACCCTGCGGCGGTACTCGGCCAGGACGCCAATGTCCACGTTGACGTTTTGTGTCTTTTCCTCGAGGGCTGCGATTTCGCCCTTGAGAGTCTCCTTGCTCATGTCGGCAAGCTCGTCGGGCGTGTATTGCGGGAGCTCGTAGAGGTGACCTTTGGAATCTGCCTCGGATGACTGATCGTCCGCGCCAGCTTCGGCCATGCTGGCGTCTTCCGTCTCGCCTCCAGACTCGGCCATCTCGACATCGTCGTCTTGTTCACCGTCGCTGTCCGACGACTCGTTGGCTCGCGCCCTCGTTCGCCGCGTCCTACCGGCGGGGACGGCCTTCTCGACGGGGCGGTTTTCGCCAATGAGATCTTCAATGTTCTGCAAGACGAGCTTCGAATGCTTGTCATCCCAGTACCGCAGCCGCTTCTCGTTTTCGTGCAGCGTCTTTTGGTTCTCCTCGAGCTTGTTTCGCATCTCAATCTCCACAGCGCGGCTCTTGTTGAGCTCGGTCGTCTTGGCGTCAAGCTCCTTCTTGAAGGCCCGAAGCTCATCCCTCTTGGACATCAGCTCCGCCTCGGCTTTCCTGACCTGGGCCTTGAGCTCCTCCGCCCTTTCGCCTTGGTTGCTCACATCGTCTTCGAGCGTCTCCAGGTCCCGCGCCGCGATTTCGAGATCCTTGTCCGCTTTGGCCATGTCCTTGACGAGCTTGGCCTTTTGCTTCTCAGCCTTGACGCGGCGGACTTCGGCATTGGACATTTCCTCCGTGTTGGTATTGATCTGTTCTTTCAAGCCGTCGACCTTTGCGCGCTGACTCCGCAGCTTCTCTCCGCCCGCCTCCATGATCTTGTCTTGCAAAACTTTGATCTCCGCCTCCAGACTGGCGGTTTCGCCGCGCAGCTGCTCAATCTCTGCGCTCAGACGAGAAATGCCCTTTTCCAGCGCCGCAACTCGGCTCGAATCAGATGCCGAGGGCTGGTGCTCCTGGCTGACCTCCTTGATGCGTTTCTTGGCGTCGGAGAGGTTCCGCGTGAAACTCTCAATGTCCAGCCGGATCTTCTGCATCGTGGTTTCCAGTTCTGGTATTTTGATGTTCAGACTCTTCAAGTTGCCCTCGCATTCGCGCTGGTACTCGTGGAGTTCTTGCAAAGTCCCCTCCCACTTGTCACGTTCCTGCTCAAGTTTGATCACATGCTCCTTCGTGGTGTCGGCGGTGATTTTGGAAGACATGAGGCCCTTCTTCACAGTCGAGCCACCTCCCGACATGGTACCCGACTTGTCAATCAGCTCACCCGCGAGCGTGACGACGCGCCATCGTTTGGCCCCGTATGCGATACGGTTCGCCTGGGCGAGGTCAGAAGCAACCAGGGTGTCCTGCATCGCGTGGTAGAAAGCCGGCCGGAATTTGTCTTTGGCCTTGACAAGATCAAACAGCCGCGGTGCATTCTCCGGGGTCTTGATGGGAGACAAGTCCCTGGCCTTTAGTTTGTCCAAGCAGATGAAGTTGCCGCGGCCGAGGTTGTTCTTTCGTAGATATTCAATGCACTGCTGGCCAGACCCGACCGTCTCCGTGACAAAGTTGTCGAGCGCGGAGCAAGCGGTCGAGATGGCGACGTCATATTTTTGGTCAATAGTGCCGAGATTGCCCAGGCGTCCGAGGAAACCGTCGATGCGACCAGAGTCCTTCATGCGCATCAAGGCCGCGAGGACGTTTCCGCGGGCTTGGGTGCTTGCCAAGCTTGATCGAGCCTCATCGGCCTTTTGCCGATAGTTGGAGACCTTGGCGCGCATCTTGGGCTCCTGTTCGGCGAGAATTGCTAATTCGGAGGTCATCTTGTTGGCCTCCTCCTGGAGTTTCATCTTTTCGACTTCGCATTCCTTGAACTCTTTTGTCTTGACGGCCCTCTCCTCCTCGATGGCGGCTACCTTCCCATCGAGCTCTTGAATGGCAACGGCGCCCGCGTTCGCCTTCTCCTTGAGGATATTCATCTCACTCTCGGCAACGGCGATCTGTGATTGCTTCTTGTTAATCTTCTCTGTCCACGGCTCGAGAGACCTTTGTTTGACCGCGATTTGATCAGAAAAGGCTTGCGTCTTGCCCTTGAGACCGTCTCGGATCCTGGCCAGCTCGGCTTCTTCCGCCTTGACCTGCTCTTCCAACTCGGCAACCTCTTGGGTGCGGGCTTCAATATCCCTGTTGCTCTCCTCGATAGTCTCGTTGGCGTCGTTGGTAGCATGTTGGGCATTGTCAATGATTCGCTGGAGCTTCTTCTTCTTATCCACAAGAAACTTGCGCTTTTCGTCGAATTTGACGCGCTCTTGTTCAAAGCTGGCCAGGTCCTTGACAAGCTCTTGGGTCTGTTTCTCGTGGACCTCAACTTCCTTGCTTCCCTTGGCGTACTGTTTCTCCAGGTCCTTGATGAACTGCTCGCTGCCATGGTGTTTTTCCAGTTCTTCATTGAGCTGCGCCTGAATCTGCTTGACAGCTTCCTCGGTGACGGCGATGTTGCCTTTGCACTCGTGGATGAAGAGCTGGTACAGAGCGGACTGCTTCAGGGCCAGCTCGTTCTCGTCGCGAATATACGCGAGAGCCTTGTCCTTTTTATCCTCCAAGCTGTGCTTCTCCTTTTCGACATGCTGAACCCGCCCACTCTTCTCCGTGCACACATCGTTCAGAGTCTCGACCTCGGCGGCCGACTCCTCGATGGGCATCTTGTATTTTGAGGTTCCGATGATGTCTTCCAGGTATTCCAGCAAACCATCCTCATGCTCGTTGGCGGCCTTGGGTTTCATTTGAGCAATTGACTCGACCTCTCCTTGCAGAATCAAGAATCGTTTGTGATCCAGATCGACACCTTGGTCTTTTAGTAGAGTTGTCACAGTCGTAAAGTCGGACGGTCTGCCATTTATGAAATACTTGCTCGTGTTGTTTCGGAATGCCTTTCTTGATATAATGAGTGTCGAGTCGGGGATGACCTCGTGCCCGTTGGGAAGATCAGTGACCTGCTGGAAGTGGACCTCGACCTCACAGTATTCCAGGTTCGGATGCTGCGCGGAATTGTGAATGAGGGCCGAGATTTTGCCCTGGCGCATCTTGCTGGCTCTGAATCCGAACACAAAGAGCAGGGAATCAATGACGTTGGACTTTCCAGAACCGTTGGGGCCGACGACGGAGGAAAACGAGGCGTGGAAAGGTCCGACCTCCTGGCGGCCTGCGTAGCTCTTGAAGTTGTGCAATACCAGATGGGTCAGGACAATCCGTGTTTTCGAGGAAGGTTCCTCGACAAAGGGAACAGCGGCGGTGCGTGATTTGAGCATGAGGTCCAGGGGTTTGTCCATTATCGTGTCAAACGGCTTGATCGGCTTCACCATGACCTGTGTGTCGTCCGCGTTCTGCGCTGCGTTCATGCTGGTAGATGATTTGTCCGCCAGAGGTGCGCTGTGAAGCCGAGACGCTTCCGGGGAGGCCGATCGTTTCGACACAGAAGACAAATCAACATCCTCTGCGGGTTCTTTGTAGGCTCGTGGGGCTGCGCTCTTGCGCTTCCTTGGTGGCGGCTTTCGTGGAGGCATCTCGGACTCCGGCTGCATCGTGGTATCGGCACCGGAGACGCGGCTCGTGTCAGGGCTTCCATCGAGCTCGTCGGGCTCCGTCGCTGCTATCGACGGCTTCTTGACACGCGAACGCCGGGGAGCCGAGACCATCGATCCGTCGGGTGCGACGGAAGACCGTCCACGAGTGTGGCGTCGAGAAGTGCCCGAAGCCCGCGGCGCGTATTCAAACTCGTCATCCTCATCGGCGCGGACTCGAGTCGTGTTGGCGATTTCATCTTCGTCGTCGGACTCGATGATGGCAGCTCGTCTTGCCGCCGCGCGTCTGGACGGCCGCGTTGGTGCCGTGGCCGACATTCTGCGCGAGCCGGCTTCGGTCGGACAGTGCGCAGCCGCTTTGTACAAATGGCCTGACTGGGAAAAAACCGAGACAGATGAGAAATTGCGCTTGGGGGGGGGGGGGGGGGGGGGCAAGGGCGGGAATTGCACGTCGTCGCCACGTTCGCTTCGACGAGATGGCAAGTTGCGACAAGGGTCAAGTTGAGTAAAAGTTGGAAAGTGGCGTCCGTCGCTCTCACCCCGCCTCGCAACGCAGCTGATTGTTTGGAAATGCCCGAAAAGGGTTCGATTGTAAACAAATCCAGCTCAAGCAAGTGCCCCGCAATACCTTGACGGGATACGCCGCACGTGACAACGCGAGGCAACTGGAACTTTGATGCGTCTCGGATGCGTCTCTGAAAAGCGCCCTCACCTTGTTTTCTTGTGAAATTCGAGACACGAGCTTACCCGTCGGCCCAGCATGTTCGACTACAGCTCCTTCAATGACGTTTTCGCCACAGGGACTCCGCTCCCCTACGATCGAAAGCTTCTACAAGAGATTGAATCCCATCGCAAGCACGCCGATGGAGTCTTGTTCATCGACCGGGTGCTCAAAGCACTCGGCATCCAAAAGGGTGAGCAGAGACTCTCGACATCCCACGTCGGTTTTAACGAAGCCCTTTCTTCGCTGACACGGCCCTTCCACCTTCGCCAGCAAAAGCGTACCCTCCCAAGACAGAAGCCACGCTGCGGCAACTGCACCAGCAAATCTGCGAGGCGAGCATGTCGACGCACCATAAGCTCTCCCTGTTCTACTACATCCTCCTCGACTTCGACAGCTTGACCAATGACAGCCACGTCTCGGAGAACTTCGCCAGCCTCGCCGGCATGCCTGCTAATTACCAGCTGTTCATGAAGGGCTTGTGGTACATGGACAGGCAAGAGTATTCGGTGCGTCTCCCCCCCCCCCCCCCTCTCCCTCTCCGTACTGCTCGCCACACTGACACGCAGCACATTATTTTTTTCTCCCCCCCCCTCTCTCAGAGAGCGCTCGAGTACGTCGCGCATCCGTCCTTGAACCCCGATTTCGCGGACGACATCATCATCGCGCTCGTCAGGCAAGCCGACGACGACGACTTTGGCCTGGCCCTCTCGTACTTTTACGCCGTGCAGCCAATTCTGAAATCACCACTCGCCCTAGAACTGCTTTTCAACGCCATGGCTCGGACAAACGCGACAGAGGCGCTCTTGTACTCGCGCACGCATCCGCAGCACGCCCGGGAACAGCTCTTCCGCCGGTGGGTGTCGACGGTGGTGGACAACGGTCGTGGGGAGGATATGTCCCGTCGCACGACGGAGCTGGCCTTCATGCCCTTTGATTCCCTCGAGGAAACCTGGTTCGAGGAGTATTTCACCACGGGGGAAGGACGGGATTTCAACAGGGCCAAGGATACACTGCTCATCCGAAAGATTGCCTGCGATAGATTCGATGAGATTGGTAGGTATCGCGCCAGCGGCCAGTGGGCTTCGGTTCTGGAAGGAATCAAGCTCGGCACCGAGAGCCAGAACGAGTAGGCCATGGTACGGCCATTTTTATTTGATATTGTAGGCATAGCGTCGGCGTTTGGTCTTGGAAACAAAGAAAAAGAGAAAAAGAAAGAGAGAAAATACACGTTCTTTATCTTTATTCCCCCATTACCGTATCTTTTGGACACAATCAATTCTCGCCACGCACAAGAACGAACCCCATTTCTTTTTATCTTCTCTCCGTACCGACGTGACCACGCCACGGCCGTGTAGCAAATTTGTTTAGTTTCAAACACGAACAAAGCAAGAGCCGTTTCATCACGTCTAGTCCCGTCCAAAAAAAAAAAAAGCCGTATCCACCTCCAGTATGCTAATGATAAACACATGTAATTATCTCTTTGCTTTATAGCGAAAACTCACCCGCTCAACCATGTCGTCGCCCAGCTCTCTTTTCGTGCTGCTCATGACGCCGACGTACGTCGCGTCAGGCGATATTCCGATCGAGACGCCGGCCCAAAATGAAGCGCGTTTCTCATCATGTCCAGGACGGCCGAGAGTCGCCTCTTACTTCCCGCTCGGCGCTCTGCCTTCTCACGGACTTCTCTCGTTTATGCCGCAACTCCATGGAATATTAAGCCACCACTGTCCCTCCAGCTTCAAGGGCTCAATGTGTTCGCACCACCATGTCGTATTTTGACTACCCAGGAATATGAGATAGCTGTGATGATTCGCATGAAGTCGCTTGGCGAATGCTCGAAACCCCTCCTTCGCCAAACGCTGTCGCTCCTCCAGCCGTCGGTTTTCAATTTCGTCAGCCTGCGTCCCTGGGTCGATCACCGAGTCGACTTCGCGCACAATGTGTAGTGTTTGCTGAATAGACGCTATGTTCCGCGGGAACCAGCGCTGCAACGGTCCACCATTGCTAGCGCGGGTCCTTTTCTCTCGTGGCGGGACCAAGACATCACCCGGAGCTTTTTGCCGAGCAAAATCTTTGGCTTTATAGTAGTGGACCTCGTCAATCAGGTTGGTGTTGAGCCACATGTTGACCATCTTATCCATGGTGACCTCGAGATCCGAGCTCGGAGAATGCCCGTCACTTGCATACACAATTCTAAACGTCACGAGCTTAAACTCGAGCTCAAGGAGATGCAGTTGGAGGCGCATGATCGGCTCATCGCCCAGAATGAGACCATCTCCAATCCTCGGTGACGGCTTTATCGGAAGGCCACTACGAAAGTTCTTGGCCGGGCTCTTTGACACTGAATTCACTTTGTTGTGCGATCGAGTCAGTGGCAAGGGACCGGCTTCAGGAAGCATGCCATCAGTTCCATGCATTACGCGAGCATAATTCACGCAGGTAAAAAAGTCCCGGTGCACCCTTTCACTCAATATGGTTGGCTCTTGTCGGATGACCTCTCTGGCTCGTTGCGCTGCAAGGTGAAAATCGAGACCCTGGACGAGCAACTTGTCATAAAATGCCTGTACGTAGGTGGCTGCCGTCTTCCAGTGCACGTAGAACCACATGGCTGAGACGTTGGAAATACCGCATCGTAGAAACGTGTGGGCAAGATTGGTGGTAGATCCAGATCGATTGTAAGCCGACAGGCAAGCGTTGAGCACGACATTTTCCGTTGGGAACCGAGACAGGACTTCGGCGACGTCTTCGGCTTTGGCCAATCGTGTCTGCGGAATGGAAAACTTTGGCGAGTCCAACGGAACATGTTTTCTCGCAAACACAAGCCATGGTACCATGGCACCGGTTCTATTCCGCTGGAATTAGTTCATGGGTTCCAGACGGTTTGTCTTGTTGAGAGAAAAACGGCAACAAGTCCACGGCCCACGTACTCATCACGCATGATGCGCCCGTGAAGATCAAAATGAACCAAGTTGAACGTGACGTTCTGCTCAGATCGCAATTGCAAGTGCTGCTGCAATTCTTCCAAACTGCCAGGTCTTACGATTTCAAGGGTCAGGCGACTTCTCAGTCTCTTTTGCAAGTTCATGAGCGGCCATTGGGCCAAGTCAGGCTCCGGATCACACTCTGCTCCCGTTCGACTGAAGTCACGGGCAATAACAAGCAGAATTTTAAAAGAAGCATTTGAATCTGCCTGTATCGTCGCCAGTCGCTGCGCACTCGGTGGTGGCCGAAGTGGCTGGCCGGAGGGGAAGTCGCTGATTCGGGTGACGCGCAGGCGCAATTCGGGCAGATGAGGAATCTGAACGGACTCCAAGAGCTCCCACGCAAGACAGTGAATGCCTCCGACAATCTTGCTGGCCTGGTCGTGATCGTACTGCTCCACCACGTACAGTTGGGCTTCCAGGGCGTGGGTGTCACTGCCGAAGCCAGACGGGAGCAAGCATGCCTGCTTTTCCAGCTGATGGAACAGTTCTCTGCCGTACGTCTCTATCCGATCTTCGGCGAGAGAAGCTTGGTCGAGACTGTCTGCCTCTGGAGTGAAGCTCACATCGGGAACAAAGCTCTGGGCGCTGCCGCGCGGTCCATCCGAGCCGCGCAGGTAGTCCTCGAAAACTGTCTTGTAATCCGCCTCGATAAAGGGGTCCTCGATATACACCGTGGTTGGTGAGCGGTTATCGACCCGAACCAAAAGACACCATTCTCGCTTCCTCGTCTCATGTTCCGCGCACTCATCAGACGAAGGCGTGGATAGGCCCCGCGTCCGGGACGGAGAGGGATGAGAGCGAATACAAACTATGCTCATCTCCTTGGCACGGTCAATTGCGCCGCCACTATCGAGACGGTGGGTGAGAGTGTGTAGTCTCTTGCTGTTGGGTGTAATGGTTGCATATTTTGGAGAATTCCGGCCACCGTCGCAGCTTGCGCTTTCGAAGAAGTGGTAAATGTTGACGGGGATCCAGGGCCACTTTACAGCTTCAGTAAGACGCACTTGTCTGTAGGCCTGGTTCACCATGCAGAGCTGGGCGGGAATGCCCGGAAAAGGGGAGGATGCTGGTATAGCTGGTCTGGGATTGCTTATGAGGTTGTGAGGTGGTGGTCAGAGCATGCATGAGAAGGGGGATGCAAGAACAGACACGAAAGGGCAAAAAGAGGAGAGAGAGGAGAGCTATGCAGTGGCTGTGATATGGTAGTAGCTTGTTAGTAGATATATGAGGCTCGTTCTCGGGGTGTTAGTCCCAGGACCAAACTGGCCAGGAGGACAAACGGTCACGCCTGCCTACTTTACTTGCTGCAAGGGCATAGATGACAAAAAAGAAGAAGGTACTAGTATATTTACGTATGAAACTGGGTAGGTGGATATACCTACCTCGACAGCGGAGCAGTTACAGAGGAAGGCACGACGCACGGCGCTTGCCTGCAGATCCGGAAGCAAAGCAGCACGTGCATCACTTTGCGGACAACCCAGCTGTTTCATATCACCAGGCCAACTGTTTACATCACTAGGCCAGCTGTTACGAAGTCATATGGTTAGTCGCAGTGCTTCTACCCACTGCACCCAAAAGGTCTCTGCAACCTCAGTTGAGATTGAAGTTGTTGAATACAAGCCATTTTAAGACGTTATAGCACATAACACGTACTACCCCATCATCTAGTTCACTAGTAGTATACTACTAACTAGCTTATTATAAGTATAGTACTAGTATATCTACTCTACTACTATATTCTGCTACGCACAGACCATTTTATCAGGTACTTTTTGCGCGCGCGAAATTTACATGCGCGCGCAAGTAGCCCACGTCCACGAACGCCGCGTTCTGAGCCCTTACTACCACTCACTGTACTAGTAGTTTAATGGCACCCTGGATGTATATAGTAATTTCTCTTACATCCGAAAGGAGGAGAGGAACTCTTGCTCTTCTTTATTAAATTTATTCAAGTTCATCTGATACATGGAGAGAAAATTCTGCTCCAAGCTCTTCTTTACCAGCGTTTGTCAAAATTATCCATAGGGATTGGCGTCTATAGATAGTCGAGAGTGATGAGAGAGATGAAAGGGATGTTTGCTTCTGAAAGTCGTCGGGCTTCTTATACATATGCGCCATCAACCTTCTGAGCCCGAGTTCTCTCTTTGATCTTACTAACCGCGTAACTACGCAAACAATGTGAAAACGAAAGGTGGTTGGTCGATGCCTGAAGTGCATCATGTCCACCTTTTCACAGTTTTTCTGACCTGTCGCACAAACATTGCTGTTCGTTTTCTTTTGATTCCTCTGCTCTCTTTTATTTCACTTGTCGTGCAAGGTATTCGGATACCGCGGTTATGGTTGACTGATTCGGATGAACATCGATGGGCATCGCTTCGGGGTTCGGCGACTTGAACCACCTCGTCACAGGGCTCGGCGATCTGAACCGTCTCGTCACAGGGTTCGGCGATTTTTACCTCTTCGTCACGAGGCTCGGCGATCTGAACCACCTTCTCATTGGGTTCGGCGATCTGAACCACCTTCTCATGGGGCTCGGCGATCTGAACCACCTCGTCACAGGGCTCGGCGACTTGAACCACCTCGTCGTAGTCTATGGGCTTCAGAATTGTTTCCGATCGACTTGCGAATTCCGTGGAACCCTCCCACCGATTCCTTAGCCAGCCCTTGAAGTATGTTGGCTTTGATCGATATGGCTCCGGAACCCAATGGTAAAAATCGAGCGGGCAACTACTCCAATATTGATAACATGGATTGAGAGGTCGGGAGGTATTTTGCTTTCGATGACGACAGTTTTGACAACTGTAGACTGCGGAATAATTAAAGTCAATCAATACAATCTGAGGAGAACAGTCGGGTTTATCTGAATGGCGTAACAGAACATTTCTAGGGGCAAAGTCGCCAATTCTGACGCCGTGAAATCTGACTTTGCATTCGGCTTCCATTGCTATAGCTAGAATATGTAGACGTTGCTGCGGAGAAAAATGTTTGTCAAGCTGCTCACTGTTTATAAAGTATTGCAGACTGTTGCCTAAAATCCACTCTATAAGAACCATTCGAACAGGTCGAAGCTGGGGGGTGTGCTCCATAGTCAGATTAAAGGTCCATGATCCATGGTATCTTGGCACTAGATCACTGTCACGAGGGAAAGGACCAGAGACCTTCTTTGGTATCGGGAAGGTCCAAGGACGGACCTTCCGGCTCTACACAAATAATTACTCTTATCCCTTATGTATACAATAGTTCCTAATGAAAGGAGGAAGACTCTCTTCTCTCCTTATCACGGCCAAACAAAGTTATTTCCAATAATAAAAAAACTCTTTTCTCGAGCTCTCTCATAATAACTTAAGCCCTCGTGACAAATAACTTTGTTCGTCCTTACGTCACCTGATAAGCCGCTAGCTTCCACTAGACGATAACCAAAGCAATCACCTGACGACTCACAACTCCTCTAATTTTCTTCTAATAAATTAAGAAATTCTTTCGTCATCTCCTTTGTTAGAAATCAGTAAAAGACAGTTTGCAGAAGACCCCTTTATTAACCCTAACTTAGAAGATCCACCTTTCACTATGGTTCCTCAAACTTAATCAGGACGAGCACTCACAAGGCTACTAACCGTCCCAACCACTACACCTCCTAAAAACAACCTTAAAGTAGAGGCAACTGTTTTTATACCCTTTCCGTTCAATGCTATTATAACCAGCGCATCTATCTTAGAAGTTAAGCGTATCCCTATGAAGATATCTCCCCTTTACCTTAGCGGAGTTAATGAGCATTTTGAAACGGTTTACAATATAATCTGTAATTGGGTTATTGCTGTTAAGGAATTGGATAGGCAGCACCTCGATCGAATCGGCCGACGTTACAATAAAATACTTAGTCACTACTATAAGGTAGTGGACATTGCTTAGAAAGGGGGGATCTCAATCTTAGCTCAGTTGCATCAAGTTGGCAACCAGATTATAACCTTATTTAAAGAAATTAGTGGTCTCTTATAGGCGTAGATTGCTTGCTTTACTGAAAAAGAGGAAGACTATCAGCAAGCTTACAACAAGGTTATTAAAGAGTTCCTAAAAAAGCAAACAAGTACTCTTAATGGGGTTGGTTTAGCAATGGATTCAGGATTTACAGAACCCAGTGTACTAAATACCCAAAGGATAAATTCTCATCTATCTATGCCGCTAGCAACGAATGTTCTACGGAGTATGGAGCAAGATCCAACCTCTTAACCCGTGCTCACTGATAATTACCTTCGTTTAATGTACCAACAGAGCCTTCGCAGTAATAGCAACTTTTATTCCTATAATTTTGAATTAATCCTTCCATTCGGAAGAGGATTAGGAACAACAAACAAGAACTCTAACTAGTCGGCTTGTGATTAGTCTACTTCGCAGGGTAATGCTTCTTCTCTGTATACAATCTATACTGATGATAACGCTCCAACTTAGATAAGAAATTTTGCACGCTTCCTCACAAAAACCTGCAACACTTCTCAATCCTCTTTAGTCTAACTAAACAGACCCTCCACCTTTAATGGAAACGAGATCAGCAAATTCTAACTATAGTGGGCTTAGATTAAGGCCTACCTTAGGGCTTGTGCCAAAGGGTTCCCCTTGGATCAAGCAAAGATTAACTAGGTTGGCTCCTTGCTTACCAACACTGCCTAAGTATGGCATCAACAATAGGCGAAGTATATTGAACAAGTCGGACTGTCGGATAATTGGAATTCCTATAGCAATGTACTTCAAAGTCATTTCTTTAATCCTACGGAACCTACCTATAAGCTTAAGAAGATTGCAGAACTAAAGTACAAGGGAAACATTGCCTAATTTCTGGTGGAATTTACTAATCTTAACGAAGAAGCTAAGTGGACCGGCATTACTCTTCGTTCCTTTATTAGCACCACTTTGCCCGACAAAATCACCGAATTAGTTTATGCCTATTGTGGCAGACTGCCGACAGACAATGACCAATACATCGCCGCCGTCCGAGAAGCAGGGCAAGTCTACAAGGAAATGTTGTCTAACTAGCACAAAGGGCCTTTAAAGGAAAAAGAGAACACCTAGAAGAAAAACTTTGCAGAACTTAAAAAGAGGTAGCTTTCTACTTGAGATGCCCTGAAGGATATTGATCAGGCGCTAATTGACAAGCGCAAACAAGCAAACACCAAATGTCTTAGATGTGGATGAGATAATTACTTTGCTATTCACTGCTTTGCGCAAAAGGATTGTAAGGGCAACAAGCTCCCATCTCTAATGCCTCTACGTAAGATTGCATCTCTCTTAGGGAAGCGTAAAGTCTCTTTTGAAGATGAAGAAAACAAAGACCCTCTGAAGGCATTGGATGGTGAGGAAATTCTTATTGAGCGACTAATAACGCAACCCTGGATTAGTGCAATAGCGGGAGATCCTGTGGAATGTTCCTATGTCGTTGAGTTAAGTTCGGATTTGGATTTATGATTGGCCCCTGGTGTTTGTCTCCTAGGAAAGGGCCTGTTAACGCGGTTTCCGCTGTAATAGGACTTAAACGAAATCCTGAACGCGTTTGTTTTGAACCGATCATAGGAAACAGACTGATTATTCTAATGGATATTCTAGGAAGCGAAGGCATAGTTATGTTAATTTAAGTTTTGCTAGACGGGGGGAGCTCCCTTCCAGTTTTATTATCAGCGGTTGCTCAACGACTCAAACTACTAATCGTGGAGAGGAAACACAAAAGATCCCTGTATG
The DNA here is from genome assembly GCA_013435705.1 of Claviceps paspali. Taxonomy (NCBI): domain Eukaryota; kingdom Fungi; phylum Ascomycota; class Sordariomycetes; order Hypocreales; family Clavicipitaceae; genus Claviceps; species Claviceps paspali. The sequence goes on along the minus strand of JABAEC010000063.1, from coordinate 106,126 downwards.
GCTTTAATAATCAAATAGATATTAGTAGCGGCTGTTATTATATTAAGAACGTTATCCTTTGTTACTAGAATAGCTACTTTACAAGGCTTTCCTTCGAACTCTGCAACATAGGCGCTGATTAAGACGCGATTCTACCCCATTGGTGGATGCGACAACATTAACCCTCTAACTTGTGGGATGCAGACCCTATAAATATTTAATTTTCTGCTCCTTACTGTCTGCAAAACTGTTCTTCTTTGTTATCCTTGCAGCAAGGAAGAGTTGCCGCCGTTCCGCCACAATGTTTTAACTCTATTTAAGACGTTACTGAAGCAGCTTTAGCAGCTGTTCCTAAGGAATTCAGGACATACATACCTATTATGTCATCTGAAGCGGCCATTCGCTTGCCTGATCATTAATCGTGGGATCACCGGATTGACTTAGTCGATGGAAGCAAACCACCCTAGGGGCTATTGTTTTCAATGAGTGCTATGGAGCTGAGCGCACTGCGACAATGGCTTGATAAAATGCTGCAATCAGGCAGAATCCGAAAATCAACATCTTCCTGCGGTGCCCCTATGATGTTTGTGGCAAAAAAGGACCCAAACGATCCTCTGCGACCTGTTGTGGATTATTGAGGGCTAAACAAAATCACTATACTAGTGTAATACCTGATTCCTTTAATCAACGAATTGTAGGATAGACTTTAAGGGGCGAAATGGTTGTTAAAAATCGATCTTAAGATAGGGTTTAATCTTATCTGAATTGCAGAAGGTTATGAGTGGAAGACGGCCTTTCGTTGCAAATATGGGTTATTCGAATACACAGTGATGCCTCTGGGTCTTATTAACGCTCCTACAACATTCTAGTCGATAATGAATGGTGTTTTTTGAGATCTGATTGATGTTGGAGTCTTGATATACCTTAACGATATTCTGGTTTATGCCGAAACGATAGAACAACATGACGACCTAGTAAAAGACGTACTATCACGTTTGTCTAAATATCATCTTGCTGTCGCTCCCCAAAAGTGTTAATGGCAGATTTAGGAAGTGGATTTCTTAGGATACCGCATTACTACAGATCATATTGGAATGACTGACGATAAAATTACTGCAATTCAATTGTGGGCAACGCCGAAATCGGCGAAGGACGTACAACGTTTTATCGGATTTGCAAATTTTTATCGTCGATTCATCAAAGACTTTTCCAAAGTCGCCCGGGTCCTTACAAATAGTCAAAATTAACGGCAGAACTGGACGTGGACTAACGATATGCAATTGTCCTTTAACGCCTTAAAAGCTGCCTTTTGCTCTGCGCTAGTTTTACAATACTATAATCCTGAACTAGAGACCAAAGTCGAAATAGACGCGTTGGATTATGCCTTAGGTGCAGTTCTTTCTCAAAAGCAATCGACAGCAATTTGGCACCTAGTGGCTTTTTACTCTCGGAAGTTGCTCCCTGCAGAGATTAATTATGAAATCCACAACAAAGAATTGCTAGCTATTGTAGATTGTTTTAAGCGTTAGCAATATTATTTAGAGGGCGCTGCGCACTAAATCAACGTCTTTTTAGACTATTACAATTTAAGCTACTTCACATCTATAAAGTCTCTTAATCGCTGATAGGCTCGTTAGGCGCAAGAGCTTTCAACGTTTTGGTTCATTATCTATTTTCAACCAGGGAAAACGAACGAAAAAGCTGATATTTTATTAAGACTTCCCCAACATTAAATCGCAGAAAATGAAGACGTCGGCAACTAAGCAGACAAAACGGTGTTACAAAGGAAACATTTTGCGTTGTCTATAGCTTCAACCGCTCTAGTTGCTTTACTTACATCCGCTTGTCTGTGCAGCCTGACATCGCCTAGTTGGGACCCCGACTTCCTTTATTGTGTTAGAGCTGCCGCAGAACATGACCCTACATATTAGGAACAAATGACATCTCCATCAAAGAAATCATTAATCAGCGATGGTTTGCTGTACCACAATAGACGTTTATGGATTCCTTTAGGCCTAGAGCATAATATTATGAAATCAGAGCACGATTCTAAGGTTGCCGGTTATATGGGAATGGACAAGACATTGGAACTGATCACTTGAAATTTTTAGTGGCTGGGAATTAAGCAAGCGGTTTGTTCGTTCGTACGAGGCTGTTTAGAGTGTTAACGAAATAAAAACCCTAAATACGCTGCGGCCGGTCTTTTGCAACCACTGGAATTACACTATACACTATGGCAGTTGGTTGCTATGGATTTTATTACAGACCTGCCTATTTTAAACGACTGCAATTCAATCTAGGTTATAATTGACCTATTTACTAAGATGGCTTACTTTATACTATTAAAGGTTAATGGCAAAAGCACTGATAACTTGATTTGTATCTTTGCAAGAGAATACTAGAGACACTATAGAGTTCCTTAGGATATTATTTTGGATTGGGATTCTCGCTTTACATTGTATTTATGGAAAGATTTTCTAAAGCTAGTAGGGATTAAAAGCCGAATGAGCACAGCCTTCCACCCTTAAACAGATGGTTAGACGGAACGTACAAATCAAACGCTTAAAGTTTATCTTCGAGCGTTTGTAAATTTCGAAATGTCTAATTGGGAGGATTTGCTTCCATCAGCCGAATTTGCCTATAACAACGCATCATCTACGTCTACTAGAATGTCTCCCTTCTTCGCTAATTACGGTTACCACCCTGCAGCTAATAATCCACTAATTAGCCACCCTTGAAATCTAGGAAGTGAGCTATATACACACTGGATGAAACAGGTCCACCTTAATGCAGAAAAAATGCTTTATTAATTAAGAGCTTGTATAAAAGTCTAGGCTAATAGAAAGAGAGCAGAGCCGCCGGAATACACTAAAGGACAGCTTGTTATGCTTAACGCAAAAAACATTAAGATGAAAAGACCTGTAAAGAAGTTAGACCACAAAATGCTTAAACCATTCAAGATCTTAAAGGTAATTTCCCCCACCGCTATATGGTTATAATTGCCTAGCTCTTGGCGAATTCATAACTCCTTCTACGTGTCTCTTATTGAACCCTACTGTAGTGCTGGTAATTAGGATCCCCCTAACCCTACTAAAATCCTTAAAGAGGCGCTAATAGTAGAGGCTAAGGAGTATTATATAGAAGAAGTAAAGGATTCCTAAGTAGTTAGGGAAAATGTAAAATACCTTGTTAAGTAGGCAGGATAGCCTGCAAGAAAACATTAGACTTGGGAGCCTTACGAACACTTCTTAGGAGATGGCGCTAAAGCATTGCTGAAATCATTTAAAACCAAATTCCTGGAAAAACATTACGATCCTAGAGTATGATTTCGACATATAACATTCAAATGGCTTGAGGTTGTGCTTATGAAAGGGGGGGCTAGTGTCACAAGGGAAAGGACCAGAGACCTTCTTTGGTATCGGGAAGGTCCAAGGACGGACCTTCCGGCTCTACACAAATAATTACTCTTATCCCTTATGTATACAATAGTTCCTAATGAAAGGAGGAAGACTCTCTTCTCTCCTTATCACGGCCAAACAAAGTTATTTCCAATAATGAAAAAACTCTTTTCTCGAGCTCTCTCATGATAACTTGAGCCCTCGTGACAATCACCATCTACTTTGGCTGACTTTAATTCTTTATAGGCAGCAGCTTCGCGGCTGTAATGCTCATCTGCTCGATACGCTACATCGATAGGCGTACCAAATTCATGGTCGATATAGGAGTAGTATAACGGATCGTATATTTTTGCGACGTAAATATGGCTTATATCTTCGTCAAGGTAGCAACGTATTAATTGAGGGCCACGACTAATCTGGCACGCAACGTCATCAATGTAATGAAGTTCGTGAAAAGTCGGATTAACAACCGGTGTTGTTTCTAGAGGAGGGTGGTCTAGACACCAATCAGTTTGTGTAGATTGTGCTAATTGTCCTCGTGGGAATGTCTGTCGCCCGCCTCCTTTATACCCTGTAGATCCAAAGGGGGAAGGAGGGGTATGAGGCTGAATAGAGACGGAGAAGCCTTTGTGGTATGGAAATAGCGGACGATGAGGATCGGGAAGAGGCTTCCAATTAGAATGGGGGTTGCCTGGTTTAAAATTGCGCATTTCCATATTGAGGTGAGTGCCCAGAGCGGTTATAAAAGATGAAGCGTGATGGCAGCAGTGGTAAGTAAGTAAAGTGAAATCAAGCCGTTAGGTGAGCCGTGTAGGCGACAGCAAAGATGGGCGGTCTGCGCAGGCAGAAAACAACGAGAAAGATGGATTGACTACTATTTTGGCACGCTGTCTCCGGCTTCGAGCCCTGCGCTGGAACGGAGCAATTCACCTGGCAAATCACCTCTTCCGATGAGGATGAATTACGAGAAATCATTGAATAAGAAGATGCAGATGAACAGGAAATATAGTCAGAGATACAAGTGGATCCTGTAAGAAGACATGACCCAACGAGGGGTTATATACTATGTACATTGCAAGGAAAGACGAGATCTAAAATTGTAGAGTAACTTAGTTCATACAGCATTGCATCAAAAATTGGACGTGGCCACGCCTGATCAGGCGACAATATCTTTCCAATACAGAGTCCTCCACAACCATACGCTAAAACGCAGATGCCCAAGCCACTCTCGCTTCCTGCAATAGATGCGCGATATCCCCTGTAAACGAAAATCCCAACAAGGCTCGCCGCATAGCACTTCTATCGCAGACAACAGTGCTGCCACACCATGCTCCGCCACTGTCGTCTTTTACATCTCCTGTCCTAGGTACACAGCCCACAACGTTTCCCAATCAAAAAAGGCAACATACTTTGTGCCGTATTGATTCGTAGTTCACCGCTTGCTTTATTAGAACAAGTGAGTTGTCCTCGAAAACCGTTTCTCTTGTAGTCGTCAAAACAGCTTTCTTTAATAGTTGCCTTCTCAATCTCTCTTTCCTTTGAATGGCTCCTGGCCTCTTGTAGTCCGATACTGCAAATGCTACCCAGTCATCCTGACTCTGACTCCATCGAACCCAGCTTCTGTCTGTGCGGGCCTTAGATTTTATTGACTGATTGAGTGATTTGATTTGTCCAGGAAATCTAGCTTCAAGAGCAAGGTCGATCGAGTTCATGAAGTGCGGTGCTGCGGCGTCGCTCATATCGGCCTCAACTTCTGTTGCATCAAAAATTGGACGTGGCCACGCCACAATAATTGATGCCTTAGACCCCCTTATATATTAGGCGACAATATCCAGCTTATCCTCAAGGGTCGCACGCGTAAGAAGGGAATCAGTGTGAGTGTTCCAGACATCTTCTTCATGCAGTACGCTTAAAGCGCAGCTGGGGGCTTCAGCGGAATGCGGAGATAGCCCCGAAAAAGGAATGATCTGTCGGGCGGTGTCTCCTTAAGAGAAGACGGATTGTCTGAGATAGGAAGATGGAAAGATTCGCTGATTTTTGGGTATGTGTTTTGTTGTGCAAAGGGCAGTGTTTTTGTCATATGTATAACAACGGCCTCTATAGAAAAGGGCTTTGAGGGAATGAAGAGGGAAAGAATCCTCTTTTCCTCCTTGAAGTGGGTGAAACGTTGATATACAAAGAGGAAATATGCAAGGAGACTTGATTTCAGGCGGTGCCGCGGACAGTGCACCTTCCTTCAAGAGGCACATCTTCCTTCAAGAAGCGCACCTTCCTTCAAGAAGCGCACCTTCCTTCAAGAAGCGCACCTTCCTTCAAGAAGCGCACCTTCCTTCAAGAGGCGCACCCTCCCAGTTTGTACGTATACGATATGCAGTTTTGAACGAATGATCCGTTCCAAGCACTCCTTTTATCGTGATTTATTTGGGCCAGGCTTGGCCCCACCATCGTGCAGGTGAGAGGATGTGATGCAGCTTGATGCACAATAGGTTATTCACACTCGGACATCACAAGGCCTGTCAGATTAGGATGCTGTAACAAGGGCCTAAATCTGAGGTGCTTGGAATCAAATGTTAGTATTCCGGTCGAAGATCTGAGTTATTCCTATGGCATTACTCAAATCAGATGGTTCTTTTGTGCAGGGTTCTAGTGCATTTACGTCTGAGGTGCAAACCACCTAGTACAATCCCCATTCCACCACACTCGTCATGTGACAAGTGCCGCCAACTACTATCGTTATTGTCCTCGATGTTTCCCTTCACGTTCCCTTCCCCACACACCAAAGTCTAGACTTAGGATGATCCGTCCCGTCCATTCGTCGTCCAGGTCTGCAGTAGCTAGTAGCTGGGGACTATCCGTCGACCTCATGAGGGCCTCGAGAGTAACCCATTGATTGTATCGACCGTCTAGGTCTTTGAAGGCCATGTGATATTCCGATTTATCGCCCAATTTTCATTCGTCCAGGATCTTGGACATTGCATGATCTGCAAGCCTTATTGGTGCTGTCACTTTATGTTCTCGTCCAAAGAAATCGTCTCGGAATGGTTCGAGATGATGAATCGAAACAACTGGATGTATGCGCCACGTGTCAGGTTCGAGCTTGTCTGCACGTCATAGGCAGGTTGGTAATTCCCATCCTCAACGGCTTAGTGACTTCCTAACGTTGAGGCAGGAAAGAGGGTGAATTAAGAAACGTAGGATAAGCAGCCCTATGCCCCACCAAATTCATTGCCTTATTGCTGCAGGTCTGCCAATTTCCCAGCAAAACGCTGATCGCCTGTAGACCGACGTCATTGAAACGCCCCCCCTGGTCCCCTTTCTTCGACGACGTCGTCAACGGATCTGGTCAGGCGACGTCCGTCGACTGCTTGGCAGACCCGTGCGGGCCGGCAAGTTGCCAAGGTGGTGGTGAGCGGGTGGCGCAAGGCGGCCGGCCCTGAGCTTGGCACAAGTTGGCAGGAAGGAACGCTTCACAAGTCAGGCGGAAGATGAGAGAAGAGTGTGGCGTGCGGGCCAGATGCAGCATTTATTTGGGGCGGGGTAGGTATATGGAACAGCACTCCGTTTCTCCTCGGATGAAACGAAGATGAAGAAGAGCGCATTTACACAAACGAAAAAAAAAAAAATTGTGGCACCACCAGCGACCATTCGACGGCGGCCATCCGTACAGCGAACGTTCACAGGGGAACGGAACCAGCGTGTCTGCCTCTCTTGAGGCAAACGTTGGACGCCCCACGTCATTCATTCATTGTCTTGTCTGTCGCCGAGTTGCTTGACTGCCGCTACGTCGGTTATCATATATTGACCATCGCCGACGACTCGGCGAACTCGGTCTTACGATCGACTCAGGCACGTAACACGGCGGTTCGCCTCGTCATGTGCCAGATCTCTGGCCCTCTCTGGTCCTTATTTCGAGGTGTGTCGTTTCGTTGGTCTTGCTTGGCCTTCCTCGTACTATAGGGCGGGACCGAGCAAGCGAGCACATGAGACGAGATGGATAAATTTGCCGCGGCTGGTGAGCCGTGGAGAATTACGGATTCGTTCGATGCTGCACATTGCATCTTCGCTTGGCAGCATTGCAATATTTGACTTTCTGTCCACACCTCGGCCTGGTCTGGCGACGGAGGTTACACAGGGAGACTCCGGCAAAAATGGATGGGCTCACTGTTGGTACTCTGCAATTTCACGAGCAGATCCAATCATCTTGCCATCGATGAGAAAATTACCTGCTTCACTTGTTGTGACATCAACACGACCAGTTCATGTTCAACCCGACGCCATCTATCTCACCTACTTGGGAATCGCCAGGGATACGCATAACAACATCATTTCCAAAGAGACGGCCTAGACTCTCGGATAGAGGCGTGATTGGCTCCTTCAACAATCCTCAGACTGTCAGCACTCGACCAGTCCCAGGTTTCGTCGCCGTGGAGGCTGAAACTGGACTCGACGTAAATCACTCACTCCGGCCGAAAGAATGGCCGGCCACAATACACCACGGCTTGTGCCCCCTGTCCGCCGGGGGCAGAAGAAGGAAAGGTTCTCGTAGTGCGTTAATTACTTTGACATGGCCCTCGCCCATTCTTCGTCCAGAAGAGCTTTTCCCGGGCCGAACCAACTTGTTCCGGAAGCCGGCTTAACGGATGTACAGGTTCAGCCGCGCATTAGCCCGTTTCAAGATGGGAATCAAACTTGCCGCTTTAGGAAATACGGATATATCGCTTGCGACGAGGTGCTCGTAACATACCCTTGGGTTTTTATTTACCCGCCAAATTAGACAGGGTCGAGAATGAATGAGACTGGCTGCGAGTTGCACCATAGTACTCCGTGACCAACAGTCCGGATCTTGTGGGACAGACTCATCTTGTCCGCGTGTATATAACTAATGCGGCACTCCCGCCTCACTTCCAACGATCATCGTGACCGAGTCTCATCACGACGGCTGTTGATTGGCCCACCACACTCCTTGATTTTTCATTCCTTTACATCGTTTTTTTTTTGTTCACTCATTTTTCTTGACAAAATTTCTCTTCTCTCTGTCCATTTTTTTTTTTTTTGCTATTCTTCTGCTGGATCTACCCATCATGAAGCATATTCTGTCTGTGGTAGCTTTTGCTGCTACCGCCATGGCTCAGGCTGGACCTTACGAGCGATGCGGCGGCAAGGGATGGTACGGAGCGACGAAGTGTGTGGCCGGCTTCACTTGCACTGTCAGCAACGAGTGGTATAGCCAGTGTGTCGCTGTTCCGTTCAACAGCAACAACACCAACATCGCGGGTCCTTACGGACAGTGCGGTGGCAAGGCCTGGAACGGCACAACCATCTGCACTGATGGGTACTCGTGCAAGTACGTCAACGACTGGTACAGCCAGTGTGTTCTCAACTGGGCTTTACCAACTGGCTCGGCCCCAGCAACCGTTGTTACCATGACCACCGTGATGACTTCATCCATCATCAAGTCTGGTGAGCATACGCCTACGACGACTCCCTCAGTCGCTACGACTACCGCGACGTCGGCGGCCCCAACACCGACCACTCCGGCTCCCGGACACGGATCCGGCAAGCTGGAGTGGGTTGGCGTTGACGAGAGTGCGGCCGAGTTCGGGCCGGGTCAGTTCCCTGGTGTGGCCGGAACAGACTACACTTTCCCAGACGAGGACAACATCAGTGTAGGTGATGAGACTGAGAAGCCGCGCCGGCTTGTTCTTTGACCAAAAACGCAATGCCATCTGACATTTTCTTTTGTGTGTGTGTGCAGGGACTCATCAAGGAAGGCTACAACATCTTCCGCATCCCCTTCGCCATGGAGCGAATGGTCGCCCCCTCTGTCTCGTCGCCCCTCCAGAAAGACTATCTCAACGGCGTCAAGAAGGTCATTGAGTCCATCACCAAGCAGGGCAAGCACGCCATCCTAGATCCCCACAACCACGGGCGATACAAGGGCAACGTCATCACCGACACGGACGCCTTCAAGTCGTTCTGGACCAAGCTGGCGGGCGAATTCCGCGACAACGAATTGGTCATCTTCGACACCAACAATGAGTACTTCGACATGGAGTCGTCGCTCGTGCTGAAGCTCAACCAGGCGGCCATCGACGGCATCCGTGGCGCCGGAGCCAAGACGCAGTACATCATGGTGGAGGGCAACTCGTACAGCGGCGCGTGGACGTGGCCCACGGCTAACGACAACCTCAAGGCGCTCGTGGACCCGTCGAACAAGATCATCTACGAGATGCACCAGTACCTCGACCAGGACGGCGGGGGCACCAGCGCCGACTGCGTCAGCAGCACCATCGGCGTGCAGCGCATCACGGCTGCCACCAAGTGGCTCCGCGACAACAAGAAAACTGGCGTTCTGGGCGAGTTTGCCGCCGGCGCGAACAAGCAGTGCAAGGATGCCATCAAGGGAATGCTCGACCACATCGCCGCCAACTCGGACGTCTGGAAGGGCGTCCTCTGGTGGGGCGGCGGCCCCTGGTGGCACAACTACATCTACAGCTTCGAGGCGCCCTCCGGCGACGGGTACAAGTACTACAACGATCTTCTCAAGTCGTACGTCGATGCTTGATGGGACACGAAAAGCCAACCGAGAGCCGTGCCATGAACACATCAACGTGGGGATTTCTCCCCCCCCCCCCCCTCCCTTCATTTTTTTTCTTTCTTTCTTTCTTGTGAGGGGGGTTTTGTGGTTTTTTTTTTTTCCTTCTTCTCTTTCCTTCTTCCACTGTACATAGAATAGTAGGGTAGGGGAAACGGGACAATCAAGACACAAAAAATGGACCGGTCATCTCTTTTACTTTCTTTTTCATTCCGCCAAACGTGATGTTGTATATTGTGTGTGGCCCGGGGATGGGTTCAATCCCGTCCCGTGAGATGGGATCACGTGATGGAGGGAGGCCGCCTTTCGGTTCCCATACGTCACGAGTCACAGTCACACTACATAGTACTCGTTGGCGGCTTGCCGTGTGGCGTGTGGTTGCTTGGTCCCGGGACGCCCCGACGCCACCCGACCTACATTAGTACGTACGTAGTAGTAGCTGATCAGCCGCATGAGCAGGAAAAAAAAATGACGCTTTTTGAAAAAGAAGAAGAAAACGCAGCATCAGCCCAACAAGCCATTTCTGCACTTCCTTGGCCTTGCCGTGGTGTTTTATTTTCTTCTCCTTCTCATTCGTGTGTTATTTTTTTTTTTAAAAAAAAAAAAAAAACTCATTCGTCGCACCAACATGCCGCGAAAAGGATGCTTGAATCAAGCAAGTACTTGTTGTTCATTTGATCCCCGCCAGGGGCAAAAAAAAAAAAAAAAAAAAAAAAAAACATGAAGAATCGAAGAATCATCACGTGCGTGCCCCTCCAAACCCCGTTGCACGGACGTTGCAATCATTGCCGTCGGCAAACCCACCAAGTGACGTAAGCCGTCCGAGAAGGCATATCTGGCCCAAGCCTTTCTCCTCCGTATCCTGCTGATCCGTCCTCGTTCTCTCTTTGAGACAGAGTCTGTCGCAGCCTGTACTCATCAAGTTTTCTTTTCTTTTTTTTTTTTTTGCTTCTCTTTTTTTTTGTGTGTCAAGTCACCATCCGTTCATTATTTTTTTCTTTTTTCCTTTTTGTTTTTGCCCCAGAATTGAATTCAGGGGACCTTGGGTGAACTTCCCCGTTGCACACCAAGCTAGGGGGGGGGAGACACACATTCAAGTCTGGCAACAAAGACTTTTTTTTTTTTTTTTTTTTTTTCCCCTCTTTCCCTCCCACCGATCGAAATAGTCACCACCATGAGCTCTGGCGCAGATATCATGGTGGGCGACCACAACGACAATCTTCGTTCGAGGATACGCCAGTCGCACGCTGCTGAAAGGGGAGGCGCGCCGGCGGCCGAAAGCCCTCCGGCCAGCGACCCGACAAGGTGAGCACCGAAGGACAGACGAGACTTTACATGGAAAAAAAAAAAGAGAGAACCGAACTGCCGACTGCAGCTGACTCGATGCTTCTTTAAAAACGCCCCAAAACGTAAGCGGTCAATCCACGCCCATACCTGAAAATGCGCCTCCGTCTACCAAGTCGTTGTCCTCGGCTCGCAAGCACGTCCGCGCGGAGCAAAAGCGGCGCATCTTCCCGACCATCGAGTTCGCATCGCGGCTGTCGCACTTCGACCCGGACAGCGACTACCGCGACTTCCACGGCTTCTTCAACCTCTTCTGGATCGGCCTCGCCATCATGGGCATGACGACGATGCTGAGGAACATGAAGGACACGGGGTACCCGATGCGGATCGAGATATGGACCCTCTTCACCATCAAGCTGTGGCACCTGGCCATCGCCGACTTCGTCATGGTGGCCAGCTCCATGGTCGCGCTGCCGCTGCACAACATGTCCCGGAGGGCGCCGGCCGGCGGCATGCTGACGTGGGCAAAGGGCGGCATGGCCGTCCAGAGCATATACCAGGTGCTCTGGCTGGCCGTCTGGATCGCGGTGCCGTTCGTGCTGGAGTGGACGTGGACGTCGCAGGTGTTCCTGCTGCTGCACACCATGGTCATGCTCATGAAGATGCACTCGTACGCCTTCTACAACGGCCACCTGTCCGAGACGGAGAAGCGGCTGCGCGCCCTCGACCGGCCCGGCGACGCGTGCGACCGCCGCCCGGCCTACGTCTACCCGGCCGTCAACCTCGGCCGCGGCAGCGTCTCCGGCATCCCCACCTCGGAGGAGAACGCATCCCTCCCGTCCGCCCCGGACACGCACACCGACAGGCACAACAAGACGGCCGACGAGATCCAGGCCCTCCGCGAGGCCCTCGCCTACGAGCTCACCTCCCCCATGGGCAACGTGACCTACCCCCTCAACCTCACCTGGACCAACTTCGTCGACTACCTGCTCTGCCCGACGCTCTGCTACGAGCTCGAGTACCCGCGCACCGCCCGCACGAACTGGGCCTCCCTCAACGCCAAGATCATCGCCACCTTCGGCTGCATCTTCCTCCTGACCGTCGTCTCCGAGGAGTTCATCCTCCCCGTCCTCGTCGACGCCCAGCGCCGCCTCGGCGACCCCGACCGCCACCCGTCCCCCCCGGAGGCCCTCCTCATCCTCGCCGAATCCATCTCCTGGCTCCTCTTCCCCTTCATGCTCACCTTCCTCCTCGTCTTCCTCGTCATCTTCGAGTACGTCCTCGGCGCCTTCGCCGAAATCACCCGCTTCGCCGACCGCCACTTCTACGCCGACTGGTGGAACTCGACCGACTGGATGGAGTTCTCCCGCGAGTGGAACATCCCCGTCTACTCATTCCTCCGCCGCCACGTCTACTCCGCCTCGCGGCCCCATACGGGCAAGATGCTCGCCACCGTCATCACATTCCTCATCTCCGCCCTCATGCACGAGGTCGTCATGGCATGCATCTCCAAGAAGATCCGCGGCTACGGCTTCGTCTGCCAGATGCTGCAGCTCCCCATCGTCATGCTCCAGCGCACGCGCTTCATCCGCAGCCGCAAGACACTAAACAACGTCTGTTTCTGGATCTCCATGATCCTAGGACTGAGCTCCGTACGTTGTTTTTTCCATCTTTTTTTTTTCTCTCTCTCTCTCTCCTCTCCCCTGCTCTCTCCTCTCCCCCCCCCCCCCCCCCCCCCCCCCCTTTTTTTTTTTTATGTGTGTCTGTGCGTATATCCGTGTATTCTTCTTCAAGACCTGCAAAAAAAAAAAAAAAACCACCCAAATCCTCGCCATCATACAACAAACAACAAAAGACAAGCACTAAAACCACAAACAGATGTGTGCCCTCTATGTACTTGTATAACAGAAAACAAAAACTACGAAACAAAAAGACGAAGAAAAAAAAGGAAACACCCAAACGTCCACCCCCAGTCCATCACACCAACCAACTCAGCCCCGAAATATCAAAAAACAAAAAAACAAAACACCATCTACCCACCACACCCACACACAAATGCACATACCAACCAAAAATCTACACAAGCATATAGATGGAAAAGATCCCTTTCCTACGTAGGTGTCAATTCGAAGCCTAAACAAACAAACCTTCTCTCCCGCCACCGCCACCGCCCCTTCCCTTTCCCTCCCCAACCATTAAAAACAACCCGCTATAAAGTGCATCAAGTTCAATAAAACGATACCCCCCCCCCCCCCTTCATATATGTATATACATATCTATATCCCTCCCCCCCATCCATGGGCCTCCTCGCTCCCTTCTCCCGTGCCCCCACAAACTCATTCCCCGCCGCCCGTAAAGTCAAGCAAAGCAACTTGCTACGTCCGTCAAGGCGAGTACACCACATGATCATGGGCCCTGGGCCAGCCAGAGCCTTCAAAACTCGGCTTTTTTTTTGGAAACCAAATTTAAAAAAGAAAAAAAGAAAAAAAGAAAAAAAGAAAAAAAGAAAAAAAGAAAAAAAGAAAAAAAGAAAAAAAGAAAAAAAGAAAAAAAGAAAAAAAGAAAAAAAGAAAAACAAATCATAAAACAATTTACGAGGGCACGCCATCATGCTGCATGCAATCTCACAATCTACACTTCGCGGAAAACCTCATCATCCATCGCCAAGTAGATTCATTCATTCAATCGCTCCCACACCCACGTCCCCCTTTTTGCAGTCAAGCAAAACAAAGAGCGAGTAAACATCACAATGCAGCACACAACCACACCCATCCGTGATTCATTTGGTGGAGTTTCTTTTCTTTTTTTCTTTATACCATTTCATTCATCCATCTATCTCGACTGCTTCATAATCATAAAGCTAGCTAGCTAGAGTACACCCAGCCCCCTTCCATGCAAACAGGAGTATCACCAGGAAACTATGGCCAAGCAGAGCATCATCAAACACAACGAAGAGAAACGAAAAACAAAACCGTAATAATAGACTGGAAACCATTAGCGCGTTCCAGAGCATCCGCTCTCAAAATCCGTCCAACTCCGTGATAGGGAAAACAAAAAAAAGAACTTTTTACGACGTCTGCACATTGTACAAGCCAACCGGGGACGCTTAGTCAACCTCCTCCATGGCGCTGTCGCCAGTCTCGGCGGCAGGAGCATCTGCAGCAACGGGCGCCTCCGCAGGAGCAGAGTCGTCCTCCTCAATGTTGAGACCAAGCTGCACCAGCTTGTGGATGCGCTCGGCGAAACCAGCAGGCTCCTCGATGGTGAAGCCAGAGACAAGCAGAGAGGTCTCGAACAGAAGCTGCACAATGGACTTGACAGTGCGGTCGTTCTCACCGTCAGCCTCGACCTTCTTCTTCAGCTCCTGGATGATGGGAGACTTGGGAGAGATCTCAAAAGTCTTCTTGGAAGACATGTAGCTGGACATGGAGGTGTCGCGGAGGGCCTGGGCCTTCATGATACGCTCCATGTTGGCGGACCAACCGAACTGGCCGGTACGGATGGCACAGGGCGAGAGGCCGAGCTTGTGGGAGACAACAACCTTCTCGACCTTCTCGCCGAGGACGTTCTTCAGGCTCTTGGCCAGCGACTCGTACTCCTTCTCCTCGGCCTCACGGGCCTTCTTCTCCTCCTCCGTCTCCTCAAGCTCAAAGTCCTTGGTGATATCAACGAGCTTCTTGTCCTCGAACTCCTTGAGCTGGGTCATGGCGTACTCATCAATGGGGTCGACGAGGAAGAGAACCTCGAAACCCTTCTCGGCCAGAGTGTCGAGGAAGGGAGACTTGGAGACGGCCTTGATGGACTCGCCAGTGATGTAGTACATGTTCTTCTGGTGCTCGGGCATGCGGGTGACGTAGTCAGACAGAGAGGTCTGCTCGTCGCCAGACTTGGTCGAGTTGAAGCGCAGGAGCTTGGCCAACTGCTGACGGTTCTGAGAGTCCTCGTGAATGCCCAACTTCAGGTTCTTGGAGAAAGCGCTGTAGAACTTGTCGAACTGCTCCTTGTCCTCGGCGATCTCGGCGAAGAGCTCAAGAGACTTCTTGACAATGTTCTTCTTGATGACCTTCATGATCTTGTTCTGCTGAAGGGTCTCACGAGACAGGTTCAGGGGGAGATCCTCAGAGTCGACAACACCCTTGACGAAGCTGAGCCACTCGGGGATGAGTTCAGTGGCATCGTCGGTGATGAAGACACGTCGAACGTAGAGCTTGATGTTGTTCTTGGTCTTCTTGGTCTCGAAAAGATCAAAGGGAGCGCGCTTAGGAACAAAGAGAATGGCACGGAACTCGAGCTGACCCTCGACGGAGAAGTGCTTGACAGCAAGGTGGTCCTCCCAGTCGTTGGACAGGGACTTGTAGAAAGAAGCATACTCCTCCTGGGTGATGTCCTGAGGGTTGCGGGTCCAGATGGGCTTCTGCTTGTTGAGCTCCTCCTGCTCAATGGTGGTTTCCTTGACCTTCTTGGTCTTCTTGGTCTTCTCCTTGTCCTCGTCCTCGTCATCGACCTCCTCGATGCGAGGCTTCTTGTCGTCGCCGTCCTCCTTGACTTCCTCCGCGGCCTCCTCGTCGGGAACCTCCTTCTCGGTCTCCTTCTGAACGTGAAGGTAGATGGGGTATGAGATGAACTCGGAGTGCTTCTTGATGACCTCCTTGATCTTGCTCTCGTTCAGGTAGTCAGCCTGCTCGTCCTTGAGGTGAAGAATGATGGAGGTACCACGGCCAAGGGGCTCGTTGTCCGTGTCGGCAACGATGTTGAAGGTGCCACCGGCGCTGGATTCCCAGATGTACTGCTCATCGTCGTTGTTCTTGGAGACGACGGTGACCTTGTCGGCGACGAGGTAAGCCGAGTAGAAACCAACACCGAACTGACCAATCATGGAAACATCGGCTCCAGCGGTCAGAGCCTCCATGAACTGCTTGGTACCGGAGCGAGCGATGGTACCCAGGTTGTTGACAAGGTCGGCCTTGGTCATACCGATACCGGTATCCCGGATGGTCAAGGTCTTGGCCTCCTTGTTGGGAATGATGTCAATGCGCAAGTCCTTGCCAGAGTCGAGCTGGCTGGGGTCGGACAAGGCCTTGTAGCGAACTTTGTCCAAAGCATCAGAGGCATTGGAGACAAGTTCTCGCAGGAAGATCTCCTTGTTGGAGTAAACAGTGTTGATGATGAGGGAGAGAAGCTGAGAGATCTCAGCCTGGAACTCGAAAGTCTCCGACATTGTGATGGGTATCTATGGGGGGGGGATTGTCTGTACAAAAAGGCGGATGGTTAGTGGTTGTGATGTTCAGTCAAGGTTGAAACGAAAATTGGCAGAAACGAAAATTCACGCTGCAGCATGATGGGGAAAGAAGAGGCAGCGGATGAAATGTGTGAGAGGGGGGAGAGGGGGGAGAGGGGGAGGGGGGGGGGGTTGGAGGTTTGATGAGCCAACAGTGCAAGTAGGTCGACGGTTGCTTCCACTACTACTGCTGGCAAGCAACATCCATGACACGATTCCATAGCAAAAATAAAAATAAAAAGAAGGAATATCGTGAAAGCACTGAACAATGGACATGCGGACAGGCAGAGTGCATGCTGGATGGAGAGTCTTACCTAGACGCTGGGTATCAAGGAAAAGAGAGAAGAGAGGGTATGTAGTAGATGGAGTTCTGAGCGAAGTTCCCGAAAGAAGACGAATGTGTCTCAATGGGGGGTCAGAGCGGGTGTGGAAGGTTGGTATGTGAAGAGACGAGAAGTAGGAGAGATGGAGAGAAGGTTCAGAAAAACCGAGGGGAAGAAGAAAAATGCGTCAACTAAAAAGGCTGCTGCTTGGCGGTGCTGGAGCAGCTCTGGCTCAGAAAGTTGAGATTCCATGAGATTCTATGGCTGATGGCTTTCCACGGCAACGAGGGAGCCCCGCGCTGATTGGCTGCGGGGCGGAACTCGTTGTTTCTGCTTGGTGGTGCTTGGTGGTGCTGGAGCCTTCTAGCAACAGCTCCAGCTTCCGCGCGAAGGCGGGAACGTGCATGTGGATAAGTGGATACTGCGTACTAGTACTAAGTAACAAACAAACACCACCACACAGCCAAGGCGCTTTGGCTCTTGGTTCGTGATAAAAAGAGATGCTGTGTTTTTTTTTTTTTTTTCTCTTCCATTTTGTGGCGATCTGAGGCTGCAGCTGTGTATACCTACGCCTACGCGGATAGGTAGCAGAAGCATTCGAGACCATGACGAGAAGTCTGCGGCTTACTACTCCATAGACTTTCATCAATCAGCCTTTGTTCACTGTCTTGTTTTTTGTTCCTATTTTATTTTTTCCTCTAAAAAAAAAAAAAAAAAAAAGGCCGAGGGGTCCCTGTGGATCTGTCATGAGTCTGACGTGGCCAGTCGGATGACTTCATCAAGGTCGACAGCGGCGCTAGCCTGCTTCCTGCGGCATTCTAACATTTGGTACAGTCCCTTATCTTATCAGCCTGGACTATACACTACACGTGTAGGGTTGGACACGATGCTGGCTGGTTTTTTTTTTTTTTTTTTTTCAACTTCTCCATGTTTCTGGCGTTGAATACCATGCAGTGCCATGTGTTCTGTTACACAGAGGACGACCCGTGATTCCTCTTCTTTTTCTACAAAAAATAACTTTGAGCAGCCAATGATGTACGTAGTACAGTATACTACGTAGTAGTAACTCAACTTGGTAATACAAACGGACTGCACGTTGTATGTGCACATACATCACAAGGTAGAGCTCATATTCATTCACATAAGCAGCGATGGATGTGTATTCCGGCTACCTGTCGCCGTGCGCCCGTTGGGCCTGTCGTGATTCCGGCATTTAGCCTCGAGTTGCCATACTATACTGTCTCCCCGCTTGCCAACGCCGAGTGAGCCGAACTCTGGCTATATAAACGTGGAAATTATAGCCACAAGATGGATAAAATCACAACCACATCTCTTTTCATCACACAGAACAATATGAAGGCCATTGTCCTTGTCTTTGCGCTCACCGCCATGGCTCAAAACTATGTGCCATCAGCCAAAACCGGTCTCAATCACTGCTCTCCAACGTGCTACAAGACGGTACCAAGCTGCCCAGGTTATTATGTACGAAATCTCTACTGTTGTTATATTCCCAGTTCTTTTTTTTCTGGTTTCAGCACGTACTAATCAAGTGTCTCCCTTTTTATATAGATTGACGCAGGAGTATGTGTTTCTTCTTCTTTTTTTTTCTTTTTTCCTAACCCCCCCCCTGCGTCCTTTGTTGTTTGCATACACTAAAGCGCCGCTAGATCTGCTATCTATGCTGCAGTGATTAAAAGCAAGACCATCGCATTTCCCCATCTGCTTCTTTTCTCATCTAAACATATGGATCTGTAAATAAACACTTTTCCATTTGCGAACGCGTTGCCATGGATCCAAGATGCGACTAGATGAAGTTTCTTTCGTTGTATGTCGGATTCCATGGTGTTGTCGGGAAGACTGCGCGCGATGGGAACCGAATGGCTGGGCTTTGTGATGACGCCCTGGTATGTCGAAGAGAAGAAAAGAAGAATCATTAAGCTCAGTCAGCAAACAAATGAGATCTCCGTCTTGTCGTAGCGCGCCCTTCCCCCCATCTTTCGTGAGGGTAAGAAACGCTTGGTGGAGCGGAACAATTGGTTGGCTTGCTTAGAACCTGACAAAAAGAGGGAATTGTACACCTTTTTATGCTTTTTTTTTTCGTTCCATTTGCTTCCAACATTCTGTCTGTCTGTCAACTATGTACAAACCCAAATGTTGCATGCACGATGGCAACGCCCATTCATTTCCCCACATGGCCAACCAATAATGCTTTCCCTCATCACCCAGAAGAAAAGCATTGTACTATGTAGCAAACAATGGCAATCGATGACAGAGAGTGTCCAAGGGGCGGTTTTGTGTAGCGGCTGGGGGAAAAAAAAAAAAACATGACTATCGAAAGAAGGCAAGTTACGTGTCATGAGAGCGCAACTTACTTACGTGCGACAACCCTATCCCCCCTTCAAGCCTCCTTCCTACATTCCACGTCGCGCACGCTGCCGCCCACGATTACCACTAGTATGTACTGTGTATATGCCCCCAGTTCCGAAGTTATTATAGAAACGCAACATAAAACAAAACATGTTTAGCCTAAAGTCGCTTGGGTAAATGACCATCGCCAACGCCGCGCGAGCCGAACGCTGCGCGAGCCGAACGCTGGCTACTTACTATGCACTATATAAACATCGACATCACAGCCATAAAAAGAAAGGAAAGATGAAAAAGAAAAACATCACATCAAAAATTGCCTTTCCATCACACACAACAACATGAAGACCATTGCCATCATCTTTGCGCTCGCCGCCGTGGCGCTGGCTTCCACGTTCAAGCCACCACCTAGCAGCGGTTACAGCAACTGCGACACGCAATGCTACAAGGAGATGCCGGATTGCGAGGTTTACGTACGCATTACCCTACCAACGTTGCATTTTCATTTCTTATTCCCAGGCTTGGAGACTGTACTAATCATGTTTCTGTTTCTACGCATATAGCATGACGACAAGGTATGGTTTTCTTCTTCTTCTTCTTCTTCTTCTTCTTCTTCTTCTTCTTCTTCCTCACTCTTGTCTTTGTTGGAAACAAAGTCTACTCCCCCCGCGCCCCTTTCTTGTCCATAAATACTAAAGCGCCGCTAGGCCAAATGCTTCTACTGCTGCGATGGCACTGGTGGCTTCCCCTCGTAAAGTCCTCGCCCAGTTGGCCATTTCACTCCCTCCCGTGAAGTAGAGGAAGATGGGAAGCAGAAACGGCAGGTGCTGTCTTCCAGCCGCTGGACATGTGGAGATGATTTGGCAGATGGACGAGGAAGTGGTAACACAAGGCTGTCGTGTTTTCCCAATGCTTTTTTTATGTCTACAAATAGATACATGTTTAAATCAATTATTTTCCATTGGGAAACCCATGAACACGGATCGGTGGTGCGACTATATCGAGTTCCCTTCATTGTTTGGTGGAGTTTCTTGTGCTGTGAGGCCGATGGCCACCAGCCAGAAAGTTGAGAGCGCGGTTTGTCGCAAACTGAGTGTGCGTGTGCATTATATAGTATATACGACCCTGTCCCATTTTGAAAAGAAGATACACGAGGGGCGGGTCTCACGAACCCATCGTACATTGGTACATTGAACGCCAAGAACGGAGGGGGGAAACAAAAAACACCAGAATGTGCGTTCTATGATGCAACGCGCCGCCCGTCATTCGTCCCCAATCACACCACCCACCCGTCTGTACCTCCTATCCGCATATGCCAGCCCAAACTCGTCGGCTCTCGTCCCGGGTATCATCTCAACGACCTCTCCGACGACAATCACATGGTCTCTCACCCTCACCAGCCCGTCGGCCTCCCCCTCCCTCCACAGCCTGCACCGCAGCACCCTCAGCACCCCCCTCCCGCGGATGAGCGGCGGAGAGGCTCGCTCCCCAGCCGAGCAGGCGGCCGCCCCCGCCGCGTCGTCCGGCACGCCGTCCGTGTTTCCGCGCGCGAAGCGGCCGGCAACCGCAGCGCCGGCGGCGTCCCCAGCCAGCACGTGGATGTTGAACTCGCGACTCGCGACGATGGCATCCAGCGTCCTGCTCGGCGTGGCGATGTTGAACGAGACGAGCGGCACGGGCGACAGCGTCAGGGACGTGAACGACGACATGGTCATTGCGCGAGGCACGCCGCCGTGGCTCGCCGTGCACACGACGACGGGATTGGTGAGCAGTCGGAAGACGGAGCGCAGCTTCTCGGGGAGAGTCGCCTCGGAGTCGGGATCGGACGCGGTTGCTTCCCGCGCGGAGAGCTTCCAGGACGGCGTCGGGGCGGCGGATGATGGGAGATTTCCCGTGTTGGATGCTTGCGGAACACGAGGGAGCGTCAGTCCGGTGTTTCTCTTTTCTTTTCTTTTTTTTTTCACTGCGGGGGAAAAAAAAAAAACCAGCAGCCCGGGGAGGAAAAGGGCAGCAACAGAGGCCAACCAGGAGACTCACAATGCGAAGACCGGGACTGCGCCTCTGCGGCATGTTCGGGCCTCGACCGCGCCGGCAGCGCGTGCCTCCCCGTCACCCATCCGCCGATCTCGACGGCGCTCATGACGCTGTCGTGGGCTCCTCGGAGCAGCGACATGAGTAGATACCCCCTTCTGCCCTGCGCCGACGCCCGGCCTCGAACGCAACAGCCGCGTCGTCGTCCCGGGTCCAGAGGAGGGCCAACGACGGCCGCCTGCGCCAGCGACGCTCTTCGCAAGTATCTGCACGTGACACTCATCGTGGCGCCCGCTTCATGATGCTTCCGCCGCAAAGAAAAAAAAAAAAAAAAAAAAAAAGAAACCTTCCTCCCTGTTTTTTTTTTCTTTCTGTACAAACGTGCAGCAGCGGAAGTCGATGGAACGCGCAAGTTGCCGTCGGGCCGTCCAACGTTGCAGGGCCTGCGGCGGATTGTTTGGACCAAACCCCGTTATCGATAAGTGCGCGCCATTGGGTTTTCCGTCCCGCAGCGCCGCCGTAAAAATTGCGTGTGGATATGTTGAAAGATGCCGGGCCGGAAATTTTGCGCCAGGGAACAAGCAACGAGGCTGCCTGCTGCGTCCATCACCACCAACATCATCATCACCATCACCACCACCACCACCATCACCATCACACGTCGGCCTTTTGGTTTCCCGCCACTCACTCGAGGCTTCACACATCCCGGGCTTTCCCACCCACGGCTTCGTTCCCAAATGGGGAGGTTCCCGTCTCTCCCCACGGCCACGGCCGCATCCCGAACCACCCTCTCGACCCTCCCAGCACGACACAGCAGCAGAACCCCTCTGCCAAGCTCGCTGAACATCCAAGTCCGCCACGCAACCTTCATCTCCCGGCCCCGCAGACCATACACCTTCACCCAACTAGTCACCCTGTCCGACGGCTCGGCCTACACCATGCGCACCACATCCCCCGCGCCCCTGTACCGAGCCTCCAAGGACACCCGCAACACGCTGCTCTGGCAGCCGAGCGAGAGGTCCCTGCGGAACGTGGAGCTCGACGAGGCAGGCAAGCTGGCCGCCTTCCGTGAGAGGTTCGGCCGCGCGTTCGACGCGGCGCCCCAGTCCGAAGAGGGGGCTGCGTCCTCAGAAGACGCAGACGCCGGGATGGACGACTTTGCCGACCTCATCACGGGCTATGCCGTACAGGATACGAGCGATATGAGAAATTCTGGCCCGAAGAAGCAGCCCACGAGGAGGAAATAAGAAAGTGCTTCCCCCCCCCCTGCATGCAGAAATGGGGAGGGGGATTGTGGCCACTCGAGCGCTGAGCTGTCACGCGGCTTGTGTAGCTTATAGGAGGGGGGAGGGAGTACGGCAAGCGTAATGCCCAGTAGTATATGGGAACGATAGAGCGCTGTCGTAGACGGAACATAGATGGTTACAGTAGATTTGGTTAGAGTTAATCCTGCCAACATGTACAATAGCTGAACTGACCGAGGTCAAATGATACGAGAAGAATAACTAAGCTTGTCACCCCCCCCCCCCCCAAAAAAAAAAATGGAGGGGTGAGGGGGCGTAACATCAAACATCTCTGGAATTGACATCAAAGCCGAGCTCCGACTCCGACTCCGTATACTTCATTACGTGCTGCGAAAGGACCAAAATCGTTGCTTCCAACAGACTTTTTGACCACTACCTGACCACTACTACCGTGATAACAGCTGCTTCAGCTAATCAGAATCCTCATCTATACGCGCCCTGGCTCGATCAATGGCTGTGTCGCCGGGCGGCTTCGACTGTTGCTGATAAACCGGTGGTCGGTAGAAGGCCGACTCGTCGTCCTCAGCATCTAATTGCATCAGGAAGGTCTCCCACTTTTCGATAAGCTACACACCAATCGTTAGCAAAACGTCTAACGACGAAGCGCATCGTCTACATATCGAACAGACGATGACAGGCCAAAAAAAAAAAAAAAAAAAAAAAAAAAACACACACACACACACACTCACCTCCTTTTGCGCCTCGACAGCACTCTCGAGAAAAGTTTCTACCCCGCTCTTAAAGTCCTCCACCTTCTCCTTCTCGAATCTGTCAATCTCGGTCCTCATGAGGCGGCCCATGTCTTCGAAGAGCAGTCGGGCCTGGTGCACCTTCTTCTCCGCCTCGCCGACCTCGGCATTCATCTGGTTCAGACGATCCTGCTGGCTTTTCCCCTGTCGGAGCAGCTTGTCCTGGGTGTTCTTCTTCTTCTGGAGCTCCGACTCGGCTGCGTGCCAGGCATAAAAGCCCTTCTGGCGCTGGGAAAACGTTTGCTTGATGGAACTGATGAGCCGGATGTACTCTTCGATGATGATGCCAAACGTCAGCACGTCCTGCTGGGCTTGCCGGTCATAGACGTCTCGTATGGTGAGCTGCAGATCGGACAGGGCGTCTAGGGGTCCCGACAGCGTTGGCGAAAGCTCGACCGTGGAGAGAGCGTGGAGAGATGCCGAGAAGTCGCCGGCGGCCTCGGCCATCATCTTGCGCTGACCGACCATGGTCTCCATGGCCTTGAGGAGGCCTTTCAGCTGGTTCTCCAGCGCGTCGAGATATACTTTCCGGTCGTGGAACCAGTCGTCCTGCTCGACGAACTTGTCCCCTCGCCCGACGGTGATGCCCAACGAGCCGAGAACGCCCTTGCTTTCACTGGGGAGTGGTTCCTTGTGCTCCCTGTGCTTGATGTCGGCACTGAAGGCCTCGCTTTCGAGGAAGAGCTTCAGGTCGCCATCGTGCTGCAGGGTCGGGTGGGCGGCGGTTTTGTTCAGCATCTTCTCCAGGGCAGCCCGCCGGCTCTCGACAAAATTGCTGTCGAAGCGTCCGACTGCCTGCTTCTCCGGAGGCGGGGGGACGATACAGCCCGGGTTGTTTGCATGGAGGGCATTATACAGCCACAGGAAGTCGCGGTATCGTCGCTTCACCTCGAATTCCGGCTGCTTGTACGCTCGAGAGGTGGTCTGGTTTTGCAAATAATAATAAACAAAAGGGGTTCCACGATTAGCAATCGCTGATGCACGGAGCAGCTCAAATCACATTTGACGGGAGAAATTTGACATGAACCAACCCTCGTCCTGACAGAGTAAACAATGTGCGAGCTCGTCAAATCTCCAATCTTGACTGGGTCCCCGACGGTGATGTGGAAGCTCGGCTTGGCAGCTTGCTCCACGGTAACGCTCGGCTGCGTGGACGTCCGCACGTTGCTCGGCCTGGCGGCGTCGACCGGCGGGGGGGGGCGGGGGCCGCCGGAGCTCTTGAAGTCGATGTCGTCAATGCGGTGAGGGTCAATCGGTCGCCGAGGCTGTTGTTGGTGCGGCATGGTGGTTCGCATGACCATCTGTTCCTTTTGCGGCGGCACTGGCGGGGCGTCCGAGGCGCCGTCATGGTCGTCAGCAGAGGCGCTCAAGGGGCCCAAGGGATCCTCGACTGCCTCGAGGCGAGTAGGCTGGGCGACAAGGCGACGGGGCCCGCGTGAGGAGCGAGGCACGGGTGAAGACGCTTGGGATGTGGCGGGTTGGGAGCTCGCAGGGTTGGCCTCGGACGCCTGCTTGGAGTTGGGGCTCGTGTCGGCCCATGGCGACTCCTCGACATCCATTGCGAGAAGCCGGCCTTTTGCTTCGTGGACGGGTTAGGATCAGGGCGCTGGACTTGCGGATATTGATTGCGAGCTGAGAAGGAGAGCGGCGCGCGAATGTGGGATGTGGGATGTGGGATGTGGGATAACTTGACAATGAGGTCCGAGGCGGCAAGCGTGGGCGCGCGGAGCCAACGTCAGTTTCGTTGCATGTTACTTCAGTTTGCGCAAGGCTTGGGCTGAACCTGGTGGGCCCCACTTTCACTTTTCGTGGTCAGCTCCGAGCTACGACGCTGCTGTGAATTCTAAGAACGAATCCGGCAAGTCACGAGATACTCCCTCCCCTTTTATGCAGTACCATGCCATGTACATACTAGTAGTAGGGTACACTAGTAGTAGTATTTACTACATACTACTACTACAGTAGTAGTACTACTACTACTAAGTACTAAGTAATAGTATTTTTATTCGTTTATTTACGCAGAACCGCCAAGGTAGTAAGTAGTAGTAGGTATCTATGAGAGCACAAGAATTCTCAGCAAATGAACTTCAACGCAGCAAACTAATGTATCCCCGTCTTGCCTGCAGACTCTTTTTGTCCCCTCCTTCTTTCTTCTCTAGGCAAAAAAAAAAAAAAAAAAAAAAAAAAAAACGCCCCGCGGCAAGTCGCCTGACCATTTGTACGCCCTGCATATAGATCTTATTGATATCGTCCTTCATCAACCCCTTTCCTCATCTTGCGCTTGGCTTGTCCTCCCCGAGCAGCGACCGGCCGGATCGGTGACGGCTGCTTGTCTTCGGACGACCATGTCTGCTGAACCCACGGAGGTGAGTCTACGACTGAGCAATCCTACCGCTCAGGGTCGTAGCACCCGCCCACCATGACCAGATTCATTCTCGTGAATTTGACGCGCATAACGGGCGTCTTCTTCGTAGGGAATGCGTTGATTTGATCGTGGGTGACCATGACGTCCTTGCTCTTCTTCTTTTGCGTCCCACCTGCCGCGGCGGTGGCCGTCGACTGACCGGATGCCGAGGCGTTGGCGCGTGATGCATCCGTCGTCATCGTCGCAGTCGACGCGTTCTCAGCTGCTGTGGGGGCCGTCGTGGCTTCTATCCCAGCCTGAGCTGCAACCTTTTGGGGATCAAGCGCTTCCTCGACATCCCACAGTCTGACGGTGCCATCCTGGCCGCCAGATGCTAGAACAGTCGATTCCATGCTGAAGCTCAGGGACCAGATACCGCCCCGGCCGTGGCCGCGTGACCTCTTGATGCGGGTGCCTTTGGAAAGATCCCAGAAGAAGATGCTTCCCGCGAGGTCGGCGCTGACGAGGATCTTGCCGTTCGGGGCACATTCAAGAGCGGTGATGTAGTCGGTGTGTCCAGTAAAGACTCGCACGCACGCTCCGGTGACGACCGACCACATTCGGATCGACTTGTCTGTCTCATCCGAGGCCGAGAAGACGTACATGCCGTTAGGATGCCAAGCAATGGCCGAGATTGCGGTGTCGTGCCCTACCATGAGGCGTTGCGGGGAAGCGTGGTCTTGCATCCACAGGCGCAACACCTTGTCGTAACCTCCGGTGAGGAAATAGTGTCCGTGTGGGCTCCAGAGAGAGCGGTAGATGGGCCCGTCGTGCGACTTGTACAGGCACAGGCACGCCCAAGACTCCAGCGACCATAGGCGGACATGTCCATCAGCTGATGACGACAGCAGCAGCTTCGGACGGCCGTCGATGGCCGCGTTTTGACGCCCGTCGTCGCCGAAAAGTTTTTGGGGGGGGCCGGACGCGGAGTCGGAAAAGGCCACATCGTATACCGGGCCG
Source organism: Claviceps paspali (assembly GCA_013435705.1). Lineage (NCBI taxonomy): Eukaryota > Fungi > Ascomycota > Sordariomycetes > Hypocreales > Clavicipitaceae > Claviceps > Claviceps paspali. The sequence goes on along the minus strand of JABAEC010000063.1, from coordinate 79,457 downwards.
GCGTGACCGATGAGCTTGCGGCTGTTGAATCTGGAATCCTTCTCGTGGGCGTTCATTGATGGTAGGCCTCGCCCATCGAGTGACCAGACGCGAATATAAGATTCGCATGTGCCGACAGCAACCAGTTGACCATCTTCAGAGAAGTCCATGCATGAGGCACTGGGGAAGAGACAGTTAGGGCGGCAAAGTGGGAGATGGCAACGACTCTTGCGGGATGGCGACCTACCTGCCGAACGTATTGTGAAAGGTGAACATGCAGGCACTGACAGACGTCCCGACGCCACCAGTTCTTCCGTCGATTCTGAATCGGTCTCGGTTTTCTCGCAGCTTCGACATTTCCAGCATGATGTCCCTCGGCCTTGAAGGGGGCAGGGGCAGATCCGCTCTGTTAGGAGCATCGACGTCCTCTTCACGCTTGATTTTCTGCTCAAGGTCCTCCAGCATACTGCTCGTGCCGCCTGCCGGAGGATTCCTTTTCTCTTCATCCTCAATCTCGGCCCGAATATCATCGCGGAGATCGGGATCCATGGGCAAAGGTCCCAGCTGCAGTGGCTGTGCGGGATCAAGAACATCCTTGTTTGAAAGGCCAATGTTCACGCCGGGGATGCCTTCCTTGGCATCAACTTCTTCCAGGTCGGCGTTCCTGGACCGCCGAAAGACGGCTTCGAAGCTGAAAGGAGTGATTGGGCCGCGGGTGGTGGAGTCAATTTGGCAATATGTCACGAGCAGCTGTCGAATGACGGAACCCCCCTGCTCCGATTCCCTCTCTAGGAAATTGAACAGGTCACCGGTAGCATGCTGATTCAGGGGTATACGATATTTGTTCTCCTTGTACAATTTCCCAGTTGGGTTCTCTGCAACATGTTGTGGCAATGTGATGGTTGCGAATGTTTTGAGATCATCAGCATGAACTCGTTGGAAGTGATGACTCAGCTCCTTGAGAAACAACTTTGCTTCTTCCGTATATCCATGGCCGGCAAGCTCCAGGAATGAATAGACAAACATAGGCCACAGCAGCTTTGACAACTCAAACTGGATTGTGTAAGCATTCAAGCCGAGGAGGAAGAAGAGAAAGAAGAAGAAAAAGGGGGAAACAAACCTTGTACAGCTCCAAGTTATGATCCACCCATTCCTTGAGAAGCTTGAAGGCCTTTTGGTATTTCTTTGGTCCAACATTGGCCAACTGATGGACAGGCTTCCCATCAGGCCCCAAGTGCTTTGATTCCTGTCGAAAAACTTCTTCAGTACGGTTGAAGCCTCTCTTGAGGAGATAATCGGTAACCTGCCGCCGGAGTATCAGTATGTGGGGTGTCATGCAAAGGCCGCGAACCAAGTCTCCATGCGCAACGTACAATCTGGTTCAGGTTCTGGTTCGACATGGCGCCGCCAGTTGCTCCAGCAGAGCCACTTGCTGCCGGCGCAGGCGCAGCTGGTGATGTTGCCGGCTGAGCTGCATAGTGGGAAGCTGGCGCCACAGGCGCGGGAGGCTGTCCTGACATACCGAGCGCGCTCGGTTCCCCAATGGCAGTTTCGCTCAAGAACGATGGTGGTGTGTGATGATGATAAGTCGAGGCCGGCGTTCTCTGTCAAGAGGAGGTGCAGTTGCCGGGGGAGGGGGGGTGTGAGTTTGCTATTACATGGATGGGGAGGGACCTGTTTTCGCATGAAGTCCCCCGTGGTACGCTCGTAAAATTACGGAAAGAAAGAGCGGGATGGCAATGTGTCTAGAGATGAAGAAGCGGCACGTTTGATGCCTTTTCAAGTGAAGCCTTGTTTGACCATTCCCTCAACTCAGCTCATCCACCACCACATGGATGGGGACTCATTGAAGGGAAGCCGATCCAATCAATCCGTCCAATCCCGTTCCATCCTGTCCTGTCCGCAGCGGCATTTTAGCCGATGTTTACACGGCGCGCCACCCAAAGTCGTACGCCACCAAACACCAAAGCGCCATGCGGAGCTTGTAGCTTGTCTGCTACTGGCCACTGGCCCAGGAACCTGTACGTAGTACGTACTAGTACTATGTAGTAAGTCGAGGCAGGCGGCATCCACACTTGGGACTTGATCGCCAGCTCTGTCTGCATCTAGATACATGTGTTGCAAGTCGCGTGTTGCTCTACACATTTTAATCACAGAAAAATCTGCTCATCTGCTGCCACCACCTCGAACTCGGGTCCAGCCATGTCGTCAGACTCGTCGCCCAACGACCACACCATGGGCGAAGTGGGCGAAGACGAGGCGCCCAAGTCGAACAGCCAAAGCTTCAAGCCATTCACACTCAAGGAAAACATCCAACAGTTGAACCAGATTGACAAATCCATCGCCCAGCTCATGAGCCAAACTGCCACCTCGCTCAATGCGCTCACAATACCAACCCCGAGCTCAACAACAACGCCCGGTGGAGGTCAGCTAGCAATGGACCCTCCCGCTCAGAAGGAGGCCTTCAAATCCGCAACAGATTCGTTTCTTGCCACCCTACACAGCATCGACGTAAGAATGAAGCGGCAGATCATGGCACTCGAAGAAGCAGGGATTGTCAATTTGGCAAACCAGCCCCGGCAGGGTCCCAGTGGTGGCGCCAAGACATCGTTAAAGCCGAACGGGCTGGGGACGGTGGGCGGGTTGGATGTCGGCTGGCTCAACAGCCGTGGTTCGAGGGTAGAACGGGAAATGGAGGGAGACTTGTGGCAGGAGATCAATGACTTCTTGCAAAAGCAGCAAGTTGATCAATAAAACAAAAATAAACTACATCTTCCATAATCTCACGAGGGGCGTGTCCGTGTTCTCAGACATATTTCGCCAGTATGTCAGCCGCGGAATGAAGAAGCTCCCCGGGGTTCCGCCACAGGTCCAGCATCATTCAGAGAGCCCCAGACGCTCTCGACTCGCCAGCTTCGTTGGCTTCTTGTCCCTCAGGTACTTCCGCCGCGGCCTCCTGACGTGCTGTGATTCTGTCCGCGATCGCAAATCCACGTCCGTCGAGATCCTTCCGAAGACGTAGGTATCTCGCTCGCCAATCGCATAGCGCAATCGTGAGTCCAATGCATGCCATGAAGAAGGCGCCGCTAGAGATTGCCAAGGCTATCATGATGCCGTAGCGTGCCGGAGGATCTATATCCTCTTCACGAGCGAAGAGATGGTCGTCATCCGCCGAGAATCCACTGGCCAGCGGAGGCGCCAAGATTCTATTGTTGCTCAAGGGATACATTTCGCTCGAAATTGTAGAGGATGGCTGACTGGCCCGATGGAAGTGATTTCTGGTGAAAATGCGAAACACACGCTTGGTGTCGTGACTCTGTTTATCGAAGATAAAGGCTGAAATGAGATAAAAAGTAAGATCACTGTATAATGAGACCGGCATTCATGGCGAGCGAGAACTCGGAGTTGGCTGCTCGAAGAAATCCATAGAAATCGTCGGCGTATAAGTGTTTGAATCATGGAGTCGAGCAATCAATCTCCACAGGAGTGTTGGCAAGTAAAGCAAAAAAAAAAAAAAAAAAAAAAAAAAAGTACACAAGTATCATCAGGTCACATTTTGCAATGCTTTCCAGAAGGCTGTTTGCTGGGAATCTGGTGATTCATTGCACGACTCGAGCTGTAATACGACGTTAATCAAAGAGGAATGTGTATCTGGCGCGAGATTGAGCACATCACTTCATGGGCGCGTTTATATAAAGAGACAATCAAATGCCACCATTGGTGGAAAGAAGCCCTTGAAGACAGAACGAAAAGTTTGCACATGATTGCGCCCAAACACCATGGTTCGTGTGTGCTCGGAAAAGGTAGACGGACGGGTGACGGCGGGAATGGTCCGGCCGTCTGTCGTGTTTTATCGTGTTACGAGTATTCTGTATGCCAACATGGTGTAGCACCTGGTGAGAAAGGTGCTGCAAACATGGCCCGAGTCGAGGAATGCGAACTTGTGAAGTCGGTCTGGGAAGTTTGAAATCTGTGAGGTTTGGGTGTCGCGTTGGCCAATTTCCAATTTACACAGTGACAGTCTACAGACTCAAGGACGACGCCATGCCCCACCCATTGTCCATCACTGGCCAATGACAGCATGCGTAATCAGTATACGAAAGGGTCCCCCGGCTTGGGCGACTGCAATTTGACCCTTTCTTTCCCTTTCCTCTTTCATTCTCGTTGTCCATATCGCAAATCGCGAGATTGCTGGCTTTTATTGTCTTTGTCCACCGGCCTGGACACACACAGTCTCGTTCCTTCGTTCGCTGAACTTGTACGGAAAATCCTCCTTGGTTTCCGCTGCGACCGACATCGTCTGCCGCGCCACGAGATCTGTGACGGTCCAGCTGGGCTACTATCCGGGAGGTCCGACGCGCCGAACAGAATCTTGGCATACAACAAGTCGCCGAAATCATGGTTACCTATCTGCCAAGGGGGCCCTTCACCTCCCCTTTTCTGCTTTTGGCGACACTGGCGAGAATGGCCAATGCACATGATCATCATGGTGGAGAAAGCAAGATTCCAGAGGGGCAAACCGTGTCGCTGGAGCCTCTCGTGAGTGCAGAGAGCTGCTCCTTACGAGACGAACAAAACACAAATGGCCCGAACGAGAGCTGACCTTTGCCTTTTGTGCCACAGGACACGGTATTATGGATACACATATTCATCAACATGTTTGCTTATGGTGTCATCTTCCCGATCGGAATGGTGCTAGGCGTACGTGTCCAGTGCGAAGCAGATGGATGGATGGAGGGAGTGTCTCGGGTGGAAAGCTGACAATGTCGTCTAGATCACCAAGTCACGATGGCACGTTCCCACGCAGGCGCTCGGCTCAGCACTCGCCCTCGTCGGTTTCTTCCTGGGCCACGCGCACGGTGGTCGAGAGTTTGTTGGCCACAATATTCATTCCATCTTTGCCAACATCTTGCAACTTCTCCTTGTCGGACAGGTCGTCTTAGGAGTCTACCTCAAGGGTCACTGGGAGAAGGGACTGAATGGAAAAATCAGAAAGCTCATCCGGCCATGTCACTCCATTATTGGAAAAGCGATGCCCATCATGTCGTGGGCTCAGATGATCTTTGGCGGCATCACTGCCCTCGGTTTCTGTCAGGGAGACCACCTCGGACAGTGCGCGGCGCACTTCATCATGGGAGGTGCCTTTATTGCCTACGGCATCATCTTGACCATCATCCTGCTGGTCGGACAGGTGTGGATGCAGCGATGTGGCCGTTCGCAGGAATTCTTCGACAGCGCTGTGATTGCCGCGTGGGGCTGTGTCAATACCTTCACCGAACATCGCTGGGGAACGGCTTGGGTCAAGAATGACTGGCAGCACACGACTATGGGGATCATCTGGTGGTGTGCTGGCCTGGCCGGCATGTGGCTCAGCAAGGACCGTGACGGGAATCCGAAGCGCAACTTTATTCCCGGATTCGTGATTCTCATCACTGGTTGGGCCATGTCTGCTCATCCCCAGGAGTTGATGGTCAGTGCCATGACGCATTCCACGTTTGGCAAGACCTTGATGGCTGTCGGCCTCACCAGAATTATTGAGGTGTCTTTTGTTCTGAAGGACAAGCAGTCTTTGTCGGAAGACGGACGCTCCTGGAACAGTTTCCAATTCGTTCCAGTCTTTGTAAGTCAGACACCTTTCCTCGGTCAGTTCGCGTCCATGGCATTTCTAACACTTTTGGGGGGCTTCAAAGCTTCTGTATGCCGCCGGTTTCCTGTTTATGGGTGCCACCGAAGAGCAAATGAACCTTGTTGCTCAGTCCAGCATGGATGGCGTTTCCTACATACTCATCTTGCTCTCGCTCGCGTCCCTGATGTTTCTCTTTGTGAACATGGTTATTCACCTTTACGACCGCCTCGCCAACCCAACGGCTCTCAACATAAAGACGGTGTTCACAAATGGAAATGCCCGTGTAAGCCGACGGGCTATAGATGAGGTCGAGGCAAGAGATGCCGAGGAATTCGAGCTGGATGGCCTGACGAGTGACGAGGAAGGCGATGAAAGCCGGGGCATGCTGAGGAGGAGCTTCGACGGACACAGCATAAACATCGATACGCCAAGCACATTGGGCAAGAACAACCAAGCGCGTGCGGATTGAACGAGAAAGAAGACCAGGATATAGTTAAGGGATATATTTCGATAAGCTTGAAAAGATGGCGCTTCGGAGCGGGTGAATTATTGTAAACGGGCGTAATGGGTACGGCTTTAGGGGCAACTGTCATTGGCAGCAGCATTGTTTTGGGCATCAACAGCAAGAACAGATAAGAACAGATTGGTTTGGGCTTCTGCGATAGATGCCGACAACAAGCAAGGAACGGTGTTCGGCATGACCCGCGCGCAAATGCGGAGGTGACTAGCCATAACTGTGCAAGTGCGCAGCTTCGATGTGGCGACAGTGGGGTCACAGGGTTTTTTTTTTTTTTTTTTTTTTTTTTTTTTGTTCCTGTTCTGTTTTGTCATTTTGCCCCCCCCCCCCCCCCAACGATCGCTTCCGCTTTACCCCCCTTCCCTCTCCCCCTCCCCCCCCCCTGTCAGATCTTCCCTCAATCTCTATCCAAGCCCAGAAGTAGCGGTTCTTTTCTTTGAAAAAAAAAAAACCAAAAAAAAACCACACACCAAGACAAACCAGCCCGGCCCCGTCCAGCCGAGACAATGCCGTCAGTCAAGAACCCCAACGGCCCCTCGAAGAACCGACTCGCCGCCCGAGCCGCGGCGTCGAAAAAAGTCCGCAGAAAGCGCAGCGAGCTCGCCAGGAACAAGATCTCCAAGAAGGATATCGCGCGGGGCGCGAGGCCCGGCATATTGCCCACGAGCGGGCCGGGGGCCAAGATCAGTGCCAAGAAGGCGAGGAAGCTGGAGAAGAAGATGGGGTATGCGCTTAAGAGGAGAATGGAGGCGGATGGAGAGGCCGAGATGCAAGGTATGTTTTGTTTTTGTTTTTTTTCTCTCCTCTGCTTTTTGAGTGTTTCTGCTATGGGGGGTTGGGGTTTACTCGAGGGGGAGTGGGGGGGAAGGTCTTGAGAAGCAGAGCGCAGATGGATGGACCTTGCTGGATGGAAAGACTGATTCGCGATAGATGCGCCTGGTATGGAGGCCGAGGTCGAGAAGCAGCTGAATGGGGAGAACGATATGGAAATTCTGTGAAGCGGGGGGGGGACTCGACTGTGAGGGGACTACGACGACGGGATTCGCGAGGTCGCGACGCTACGGGCGATTGCTATACGCGGCTTACCACCTTGGGCATGTCGCCATGATATATATTGTCGTGACTTGGCTCCCGGCGAGGGGGTCAGCACAGATGGCGTCGAGCACTCTGCGTGTTCTTGCATTTTGTTTGTTGTCGTTCGGAGTTGGGCGCAAAAGACTCTACCTGGCGAGCGTCTCTCGCTCTCTTTCTGTTTCTTTTTTTTTCTTCTTTTTCACATATATCATTCATCCTCGTGTGGCTCATTGTCCAGCAAGCACAGAATGAAACCAAATCAAATACGACTGGCTGTCTTTTGTTCTGCGATGAAATCACATTGTCACCGGCACATGGATTATGTTGAAGTGAGCGTGAGGTGAAGACGTCGAGGGCTTTTTCTTTTTTTTTCTTTTTTTTTTTTTCGTCGGGAGGCCGTGCCGCGTTTGCACGCCCATTGACTGGCCTGTTCTTATTCTCTATCAACGAGCATCAATGACGTCTTGCTCGGAAGAGTTGGGTCGCCCCGTTCTCCCGCAGCCCATTGTTGTTTTCTTATTGTCCTTTTGCGTCTGCGGCGTCTTCTTCCCTTGTGCTGGCACGTTTGGGGCTCGTCTTTTTTTTATCATGTTCCTTCTCTCTCCCTGTCAACTTTGGCCGTTATGCCATCTTTATTCCGCTTCTTTGGTTTCCCCTTTCCCTCTTGCTTCGTCCCTGGAAACCGGGTTCCCATTCTCTTCTTACAAGCCACTTGTTGATAATTCTCCTTCTTTTTCTTCTTCCGTTTCCACCTTGCCATTACTCACGGGCTGCTTTGGGGGGGGGACAACCGCTTCGCTATAACTCTCTCGATGCTTATTTTCCCTTGATACTTCTTTCTCTTGTTCTTTGAAACTGGAAAAAAAAAAAAGTATGGCCCATGCAAGAAACCACGCTGGATGCTCTGGCTCGCGTCAGAATGGGAAAACCGACGACACCGCGCATGGAACAGCACTGCCAACCCTGGTGCTTGTCTACGGCGATGGCGCCGACCTCGGGGTGGCAGGGTTCTCGGCCTCTGCTCGAGCGGAGCAGACCTCGGAGACGTCCGACGCGAGCTTGGATTCCGCAGCCGGCGCAAGAACACATGCCGCGGACACGCGACGGGCATATTCCGAAGAGCTAGCTGCCAACCGGGCCCGCTGCTCTGAGGGCTCTGGTCTGCCCAGCGACCAAGACGACGCAGAAGACATATACCTGAACAACCCGGTATACCCACAGCCGACATACGACGACGACGATGACGACGATGACGGCGATGAAGACCATGAAGATAACGAGTATCCCTCAGAGATGAGCTTCACCATGGACCAGGTCCCCGGCGCCGAGATATTCCCCCCCAATCCTCTCGACGAGCTCGAGCTCGAGCAAGACACGCTTGATCCAGCCCTGGAGTTCACGTCCGCCTCGTAGATTTAAACTCCCCCCCTCCAAGAAAATAAAGTCATCCTTTCGCTCACATGTCATGAAGAAAAGGCAACAGCGGAAAGGTGGGGGGGAAACAACAAGCGAAGCTGACTTTTCTATATGGGAGAAAGGAAGCGGGGGGGGCACGCACAAGATTTGATGGAAAAGCGCACCAGGGTCAATTATTCCTTTTTTTTCCCTTCTCCTCTCCCAACTTTGTAATTATTTTCTTCACCATCAAGCTGTTATTACTCTTTTCTTCTTCTTCTTCTTCTTCTTCTTCTTCTTCTTTTTTCCTTTTGTAAGCGGCGCGGCATGCCGAGACCTTGGTTCCATACGCTCCGACGGGCTTTCGCTCAACGTTGACGATGGGACGTAAAGGGAGGGGGGAACACGCGGTCAGATCGGGTAGATGGTGTGGACATGGGCTTTTTACCGTTTTGACGTTTTGAATTTTAGATTTTTACGGCGTGGGAGAAACGAACGAGTGGGCTTTACGATACGATATCTCGTCTGGGTAGAAAGAAGAAAAACAACGGGAAGAGCATCAACACACTGGTTTTGTTGCGTCATCAAACCAACCAAGCGTCCATCTGCAGTAAGCCCTCACTAGACTACCCTACCCTACGTAGTATTTACCGTCCTTAACCCGCGCCAACAACCAACAACCAACAACCAACAACCAACAACCAACACGCCACCGAAACCAACAACAAAAACAGCAAACGTACTGGCATGTGCACAGAGGGGAACCGGCAGCCTCCTCAAGCATACCTGGGATAAAGAACAAGCATCTAACGACCACGATTAATACCGACAACACACCTGATCATGGTAACTGACTACTTACTACACACAGCACACGACACGAAACACATCAAAAATAGATTAATTAAAACCAAGTCAAGAGACGGGCGCACGACAAAGCAGATTGGCCCCGTCCATCAACAGCCGTGATGCATCCCATCAACTCCCTCACCTACTACTAGTAGTACTTTGCCATCATCTCTTCCAAGGTAGCGAAGGCTGCCTCCTAAAATATCCTCAGCTTTTTTCATTGGAGCAGCCCTTCCCAAGCGCACGCAGTCCTGACTGACTGGATAAACCATTTCCGCTTTCAACATGTACCTTTTCTCGCTATCGGACTTGAATTTTTTTTTTGGGAAGGAGAGTGACAAGGTGAGTTGTAAAGTAAAAGAAAAAGAGCAAGAAAAAGCTGAAAGAGAAGGAGAAAAAAAAAAGAAACAAGAAAGAACTTGGGGCTATTAGTCAGTGTGCCCTACACGCCGTGTCATCCAGTCTTTTTTTTTTTCTTCGTTTTTTTTTTTCGCCCTAGAACCTCTCGATACAGCCACAGACACACCTCGAACCTTTTGGCCAAAAGCACGAGAAAATTCAGCAGTATAAGAACAAGAAGAAAAAGAAAAGAAAAATGATGAAACAAAAACACACGAAAAGAAGAAAAAAACATGTATTGCTTGGGTAGAAAGGACCATGGGATATGAACCCACTTCCTGAGTCCTCCGTCTGGAACAAGCCTCTTCATCCATCGACCATGCCGTCAGCAACAGCCAGCCGCTGCTTCGCCGTCTTGGCTCGTTTGCCGACAGCCTTTCCTCTTCCACGCTTGCCCTTGGCGTCGCTCTCGGCAGGTGTGGCCGCACCCGAGGCTCCGGCCTTGCTGCCGTCGTCAAAATGTCCTTCGCCTGCACCATCAACCTCTGTTAGCACAAACGACGTCCGTCCCGCCAAAAAATAAAAAATAAAAAATAAAAAAAAATCCAATCATCACCTACCCTCGTGGTACATGTCGTCCAAGCTGGCGGAAGCCTCCGTCTTCTTGCGCTTGCCACCCTTCTTCTTCTGCTGCTTGTCGTACTCTCCAGACTCCAAGAGCTCCTTTTCGCGTCGCTCAATCATCTCGGCCTGCTCGTCGTCCGCCAACCACATGGCAATGTCGCGATTGCGGTTCTCGGGAGCGCGGCGGCCGGAAAAGTCAACGCTGGCGCCGCCACCCTGGATGACCACGCGCTGTACTTCTTCCTTCTGTAGCGCGCGCTTCCGGATCCGTTCCTCAATCGTGCCCCTGGTGATGAGACGGTAAACAGTGACCTGCCTCGTCTGGCCCAATCTGTGAGCTCGATCCATGGCCTGCGAGTCGATCGTCGGGTTCCAGTCCGAATCGTAGAAAATGACCGTGTCGGCAGACGTGAGGTTGATTCCCAAACCACCGGCGCGCGTGGACAGCAGAAAGATGAATATTTCGGGACGCGTCTGGAAATCATGCACCGTGTCACGCCGGTCCTCCAGTTTGGTCGAGCCGTCCAGCCGGCAATACTTGTAGTTTCGATACGTCAGGTACTCCTCCATCATGTCAATCATCCTCGTCATCTGGAAATAGAGCAGCACGCGGTGGCCCTCGTTCTTGAGCTTGAAGAGGAGCTCGTCCAGCTTGGCGAGCTTGCCGCTGTCCGTCACGAACCTCCTCATCGACGGCACCACCACGTTGGTGAATCGCTTCTTCTCGCTGTCGGGCGTGGGCAGAAGACCCTGTTGCGGGTAGTGTTCCGTGGGCACCTTCTTCTCGACGAGGGCCCTCTGTTCCGCCGACGTCGGTCCGTACAGCACCCTGCGGATGACCTCGTTGAACAGAATATCCTGCCGCTCTCTGACCGAGCTGATGCTGTTGCAAGACACCTCGATGGGCGGCGCCGACGCACGAGGTCGTCCGGCAATCTCGAGTCTGCTGAGGCCAGAATCGTCGTACTTCTCCCGCGCGACATTCATGAGCTTGTCGAGAACGCCCTCCGACGTCATCTCCGCCAGCGGGCGCCGGCTCGACCGGGCCTGCACGTTGAAGAGCGCGTGCACGGGCGTGAAGCTGTTGCCCTGCTCCCCGTCGTACACGACCGGCATGCGGCCGAGCCTGTCCGTCTTCCGCAGCTCGCCGGCCGCGCGGGCGAACAGGCTCTCGTGTGCAGCCCTGTACACGTCGGCTGGCGATACGTCGGCAAAGCGGAGCCAGGAGAAGCCGTCTGAGCCCTCGACACTGTCCTGCACGTGGTCGGGCGTCCAGATGTTCATCATGTGACGGAGATGTTTGTTTCGCCAGCCAGCGGTCAGGTTCGTGCTCGAAGGCTTGTCCAGACGGCCATCCTGTGTCCAGATGAGCGACGGCAGCTCGAAATGGATCAGGCTTCGCGTCGAGTATCCCGCCGGGACCAGGCTGCCTTCTCGGATAAAGGAGGCCGTCTCGGCAAAGTAGCCAAACGAAAACGGGGACTTGACCTCTGCGCGCTCAAACAGGTCCGGGTGGTTGCACACCTTTCGGAACTGCATCACCAGGTTCATCAGATGGCCGGAATCCTGCTCGTCGCCCATCGTCGCCTTCTCGACGAGGTCCATGAAGTTGATCTGGTTGCGGAGGTTCGTGTAATAGGCCCGCTGTCTGTACGTGAGGTTGCAGTAGACATCCAGCTCGATCTTGTCGCCGAGCTCCTTTTGCACGTGCTTCTTGACGCGGCGAAGCATAAAAGGCTTGAGGATCATGTGCAGGCGCTTCAGCTGGTCCTCGTTCAGCTTCGTGTTGCTCTGCGCGTGCGACTCGATGTCCTTGGAGAACCATTCGCTGAACTCATCGTGGGAGTCGAACAGGGACGGCATGATGAAATGCAGCAGAGCCCACAGCTCCTGCATGTTGTTCTGGATGGGCGTGCCGGTGAGCAAGAGTCTGTTTCGGCAGTGGAAACCCAGCAGGGACTTCCACCGGGAGCTCTGGGAGCTCTTGATGGCCTGGGCTTCGTCGAGTATCATGTACTGCCAGCGCATCTTCTGGAAGTAGGCGACATCAGACACGACCAGCTGGTACGACGTGACGCAGACGTGGAAATCGGCGTCCTTGCGATACGTCACGTGTTTGCGGTCCCAGAACTTGCGCAGGACCTTTCGGTCGGATGCGCTGCCCCAGTAGGGGACGATCTTGAACTCGGGGACGAATTTGGCAATCTCCTGTTGCCAGTTGTGCAAGGTGGACGCGGGCGCGACGACCAGGAAGGGGCCCCAGATGTCGTGCTTCTCTGCCAGATAGGCCATGACGGAGATGGACTGCACTGTTTTCCCCAGACCCATTTCGTCGGCAAGAATCCCGTTGATGCCTTGCTCGTACAGGTTGACCAGCCAGTTGAGCCCCTTGAGCTGGTACTCCTTGAGCTGGGTGTTGATGAGCTTGGGCTGCTCGACTTCCATCTCCCCCAGGCCCGTGGGGTTCTGGAAATTCATCTCGCCCTCTTCGTCCATGTCCAGGTCGGCTTCCTTGTTGAACTGGCGAGCCTTCTTTTGAGCCTCGGCAATGGCGTTTTGCGCATTGGCCATGGCGGCGGCGCGAAGCTGCGTCTCGTCCTCATTGTCAAAGTCCAGGTTCTCAAAGTCGGTCACCTTGCCCCCGACGGGCTCGGACGGCTCGGCAATGTCGAGCTTGTTCTGGGCCACGGCGTTGGTGGCGGGCTGCTGAATGTCCGGGTTGTCGGTGCTGCGCTCCACCTCGTCCGTCTTGATCTTCTTTCCGATGAAGTGAGAGTACAGCTCGGTCTGGGAGATGAGGAAGTTGAGCTTCCTCTTCTGTCGGGCGGCCTCGCGGTCGGCTTCTTCTCGGCGGGCGTTCTCAATCTCTTGCTTCTCGGCGGCCTTGCGCAAGTCGCGCTCTTCGCGTTCGTTGCGCTTCCAAAAGCCCATCATGTCGCGCATGACACGCTTCGCACGAGCCTGAAGGTCCTTGGTGCCCTTGTTGGTGCGCAGCTGCCACCGCTTCGCTTCCTTTGAGGCGAGAATGGCCGTCTTCTTGAGATTCGAGGCCTTGGTCCCATATGATTCCACGGCCAACTTGAAGGTTTTGTTGACATCCTTGCGGGCCATGTCTCTCCAGATTTGCTCGTATATCTGGTTGTAGCCCTTGGAGCTGAACCTCTTCTCCAGGTCGTTGACTTCCTCCTTCTTCTCCTTGACCGCATCCTTGGTCTCGGTGGTCTTTTCGCCATCCTTGATGTCCTTCTCCTTCTCCTTGTCCTTGTCCTTGGCCTTTTCCTTATCCTTATCCTTATCCTTGTCCTTGTCCTTGTCCTTGTCCTTGGGGCGGCCCTTGATCTTGATGCGAACTTTGCTCTCTTCCTTTGGGGGCAGCTCTTTGCCCGCGTCCAGCGCAGCCTGTGCAGCTTCCGCAGCTTCCTTCTCGGCCTTCTTCTGCTCTCTCGTCTTCTTGGGGCGAGATCCTTTGCCCCTGCCCTTTTTGGGTGTGTCGACATCTGAGGCCAGGAAGCTGGACATGGCGCCGCCGTCCAAGTTCAGGTTCAGGTTCAGCTCGAGATTGCGGGCGGGCCCTTTGATGCCTTTTTGGAGGATCAGTTTTGTCTGCTGGGCCTTCTTGTTGGCGCGTTCCGCGTCGCGCAAGTGCTTCTGGCGCTCAGCTTCATCCTGAGCAGCCAGAGCCCGGGCGAGGGCAGCTTCCTTCTGCTCAATGGTGACGGCCATGGATTTTTCGCGACGTCTCTTGCGCTGCATGTCCTTCTTCCGCTCCTTTTCGGCAAACAGCTCTTGCTCACGAACTTCGTGAAGGGCTTGATCATAGAAGACATCGTCGTACCGTCGTTTTCCGAGCTCGGAATGGAGAGCGAGTTTTTTGGTGGCAGACTTGGCGTAGTCTTCGCGGCGAAGTCGACCTTGAGCGGCATCCACGTCGCTCATGAGACGCCTGCGCTTGAGGGCACCGTCCTTGTACTCTTCCTCATCGAACTCGGTAGGGTCCAGGGTTGAGATGTCATGCTCGATCTGGGCTTCGGCTTGGAGAATCTTCTTCTCCATGTCACTGGACCACGTTTTGCCGGCAGTCTTGGGTTGCCCATTGGCTTGACGCTTGGATGCCGATCGAGGATGCGGGGACTCCATCCTGATGGAGGAGCGACGCTTGCTCTTCGGAGCTTCAGCTCCCCTGATGTCCGAAGCTCGACCTTTGGTTGGACGCCGACCGGGCTTCTTTCTGGCAATAGCTTCTACTTTCCGAGTAGAGACGGGTTCTATCTCGGCCTCGACATCCTTCTCTACTTCGATTTCGGTCTCAACATCCTGCTCCTGCTCTTGCTCCTGTTCCTGCTCCTGTTCCTGCTCCTGCTCCTGCTCCTGCTCCTGCTCCTGTTCCTGTTCCTGCTCCTTCTCCTCTTCGTGGACCTTGAGAGTGGGAATGATAGCGCTACGTTCTGCAGCAACCGGCTCGGGAGCAGGCTCAGCGCTGGAGAGGATGTTAGAGAAAGACATGGGGTCGGCAGATCGGCTGGGTGTCTGAGTTCAAAAGAAGAGCGGTTAGCGTATTTCTAGCACGCAAGGCGCTCTGACTGCTCGTCATGCCAAATCGTCACATGAACGGGCAAGAACAAAAACAAAAGTGTAGACGGTCGAAACCAAGACGGGAGTGATGGAACGAAAAGAAGAAGAAGAGAAGAAGAAGAAGAGAAGAAGAAGAAAGAAGAAGAAGAAATAAGAAGAAGAAAGAAGAAGAAGAGAAGAAGAAGAGAAGAAGAAGAGAAGAAGAAGAGAAGAAGAAGAGAAGAAGAAGAGAAGAAGAAGAGAAGAAGAAGAGAAGAAGAAGAAGAGAAGAAGAAGGGATGCATACACTTGTCGTAGCAGGCTTAGATGGCGAAGCCGCCCGAGGCTCCGTCTTGATTACGGCTGGCATGGCTGATGATCCGTTCGGGGTCGTGCTCACGGCAGCGGAGACATGTGCACGTCTTCGTGTTGGCGAAGCTAGATGAGATGAACGACTCGGGGGGGGGCTACGGGAACCGATAGGCAAAGTAGAATGTGGATGGGAGAGCGGGCTCCCGGACCTGGCATATGATTGTCTGGGCGACTTGTAATGGCCGTTTTTATTGGCGTAGTATGATGACGACTGATGCTGGTCTGTCGGCGTCCGATCGTAGTGGAAAGGGTCGCGTGTCTGCAAGATATTTCAGGCTGTTAATCGAGTTTTGTTTCAAATCGCGCCGAGCTCGAGATGAGTTGCCCCCATGGTGCTTGCCCAAATCTTGCAATGCGTAAAAATGCCAGACGAGGAGAAGATGCTCGGCCAACAAGTGGGTCAAAGGAACAAGCCGAATTCGACTTGCCGCAATTGAGTGAAAGGCGGAAGGGATGGATGCAAGAAGGATGGCAATGTGGCGTTGATGATTTTTTTTTTATTTCATTTGTTGTTCTCGCGATAACAAAAGGGGTGGTGGTGGGTGGGTGGGAGGAAGAAGAACAGGTTGCAGAGAAAAAGAGGCGGCCACGGTCAATGGGCGCCGGCGAAGGGGAGGAGGTATGAGGAAGTTGGCTCGGCCAGGGGGAGATGCAAAATGGGCAAAGAGTTGAAAAAAAAAAAGAGGAAAAAGGAAGCAAGTGCTGTGCACGAGTCCGATGGAAGGGATGGTGGGAAAAAAAAAAAAAAAGAAGTGGACTGGGTCAGACGTGGTCGGTCGGTCACTCACCTTTGGCGTGGAGTTCTGGGGCGCGTTGTGCCAGGAGTCGGATACCCTGCGTTCCTTGGTGGTGTCAGTCGTGGGGTCGTATACTCGGCCAGAGACGGCTTTGTCGCGCGTGTGAAGACGAGATTCAACTGTCGCGGGCGGCGGATAGTAACCGGATGACGAAGACGACGACGAGGCAGAGGCCGCGCCGTGTCGGGGAGACGAGGGCGGACGCCCCTGGAGATGATTGAGGTTGTTGGCCGACGACGACGACGAAGGCGGCGGCGGCGGAGGAGGAGGAGGAGGAACACCAGCGGCGGCTGGCGACGAGATAGAGGGCGTCATGAAGGAGGAGGCAGCCGGACCACGAGCACCAATGTGGGCCGAAGGGCTGCGGCCGGGAAGAAGAGGCTCTTGGCGATGGCTGGCTGCGTGGTGGTGAGGCGGCGAGTGGAGGATGGAGGCGGCGGCGCGAGGGGGACGGTGGTGACCGTGTTGGGTGTTGTCGAGATGGCCGCGGGCCGACTTGCTGCTGGGGCTGACGCTGGTGCCGGTGGCGGAAGAAGAAAAGGGAGGAGGATGGTGGAAGTCGGCATGGGCAGAGCGGGTTGGTGGTGAGCGCAGGCTGAAGATGGCACTGGCGGTGGTGTTGGCGGTAGACGACGGCGACGACGACGAGCCGGGCGCGCGCGCGTTGGTTGACGAGCCCGCCGCCGTTGCCTGCAGCGCTGTCGTGGCCGCTGTCGTGGGCGCCGTCATCACGTCGCGCAACCTTGGCGGCGACTGAGGCCCATCGCCACGCCGCCGGAAGCCGTGGTGGTCCATGGCGCGAGGCGAGCACAGGCGGAGCAAGGCCCGCGACTTCTAGGCTCGTCTGCCTGGTGTCGGTGGTGAGGCGGTCGCTGGTGTTGCCGCTCGCGTAGTCGGGGCAGTTTCGGGGCACGCCTTGCCGCGCACAGCGACGCCCGGGTTTCTGGCGATGGTGATGATTTTGTCGGCGCTGGCAGAGACTCAACAGAGGGGGGTGGGGGATGATGGAGGTGGGAGGGAAGGGTTGCCGCGCGGGCGATGAGGAGGAGGGGAGGGGGGGGGGGGGGGGGGGGTTGCGGGATGGGGGATGGGGGATTGGGGATGGGGAAGAAGGAGGAAGAAGAAAACACCCTAGGCTCGGCTTCATCACAAGCACCGCCGTGATGTGCCCTGCCAGTCCAGAGGGAGGCCGAGTCCGCGATGATGATGTGTACCAGCTCTTGTTTGTTGGCCTGCACCTGCACCCAGCAGGGATGCAAGCGAGCCGCATGGCCCGCCCGACCGATGCCAAAGAAAATCTAGCTCCAGGCAACCGGCTGGCGCTGCTGCTGCCAGCTGCCAGACTGACACAACCACTCACTCTCTCTCTCTCTTCTCTCTCTCTGATTCTGATGCAGCACAAACTTGGCCAGCGACAGGGGAGATTCCTGCCGGCCAATCAACGCGCGCCTCCAGCACGCACGCGGGAATCCAGGGACACTGTGTGCTGCTGGCAGGTTGGAAAATCACACAGGCGAATCTTATGCCGTCCGCATTAATGATTCCTTTCTTTCAATTTGGGTTTTGCCCGCCGGAAAGGCCCAGGAAGGGAAGGGAAGGGGGAGGGGGGGGGTGAGGTAGCTTTTGGTTTTGGGTGTACGCGACCAGCTCGTTTGCGTTTGCATATGTACCTGTTGCAAATGGCAAAACAGCTCGCATATCCTCGCACGCGCATACATTCATCGTCACATTGACAACATCGCCGCATGGCGTGTGGTAAAATGAACTTTTTGTATATTCATGTCGTGTGCTCCATACGCACCACCTTGAAGCGGTTACCTGACGAATAAAGATAAACAAATGTGTGCCGAGTCTATCCCGCAATATAGCCTCCCGTCATGAATGCACACCCAGCGAGACCGTCGCTGTCATTCCTGAGCACCGCTGCGGCTTTTGTCCTTCTCCGTCGCGTCATGCCTGATGACTCGACAAGGCTTTCCTTTCCGTCCATTTTACTCTGATAGCATCCAGTCTATACCCAAGTGTTTTTTTTTTGTTCGCCTTGTTTTCCCGTCTTGTTTCCAAACGGTTCCCCTAAGCTTTACGCCGTTCAAACGGCACCAGAGCTGATCATCTTCTTGCGCAGGTAATCCTTGTATGCACCAATGGTGCTATCCCAGGGTCGAATGGTCTGGTTCTCGCACACCAGAATCTGCTTGGCAATTTTGTCCAAAAGTCTATCGAGGCATTAGCAGTTGATTCCGTTGCATCGTGGCGTAACAAAGAGCAAAGTCTGGCACCTACCTGAAATCGTGGGACACAACGACAACACCTCCACTGAAGGCGTTGATGGCATCAGCCAAACTGTCAATGGTGGGAATGTCGAGACCGTTGGTAGGCTCGTCGAGGAGAAGCATGTTGGGGCTGTCGATGGCTAAAAGGGCGAAGACAATTCTGCTCTTTTGGCCCTCGGACAGGGTGCCCATCAGGGCAGTCTGGGATTCACCCGTCAGACCGTACCGTCCGAGCTGTTGACGCCAGTACTGGTAATCTTGAGACTTATCCTTGTACTTGTCACGCACGAAGTCGAGGGCTGATTTGGTCAGGTCCAGTTGCTCGGCACTGTGCTGGGAGTAGAGGCCAAGCTTCAAATGAGTATGGCGAGTGACCGATCCGTCAGTCGGGGACAGCTTGCCAGTCATCAGACGCAGAAGGGTTGATTTGCCAACACCGTTGGGACCGACCAGAGCAGTACGCGAGTCCATGTCAAAACCAAGCTCCAGGTGTCGGTACAAATCGTCAGCTGGGTCGCCAGAGTAGGAGAAGGTAACGTTGTCAAAAGACAAGACGGGAGGGGGGAGTTTCTCGACGTCGGCGAATCGAAAGGTAAAGACCCTGTCGGGGACGACGGGCTGGATGAATCCATCCGCCTCCATCTTGTCCAGAATCTTCTGTCGCGACTTAGCTTGTCTGACCAAGTTGGCATAGGTACCAGCACTAGCAATGAATTTCTTGATGTGTGCAATTTCGTCCTGCTGCTTGGTGTAGGCCTTCATCTGGTTCGTCTCGTTCTCGGCACGCGTCTTGTGGTAGGAATCGTAGTTACCACCATAGTACAGGAGCTTGGTGCCGCGCATGTCAATCATGTTGGTGCATACGCCGTTGAGGAAATCCATCGAGTGTGAGACGAGGACGAGAGTACGATCCCACTTCTTGAGGTACTCTTCAAGCCACACGCAGGCTTCAAGATCCAAATGGGCAGTAGGGTCGTCCAGCAACAGAAGGGAAGGCTTAACAAACAATGCCTTTGCGAGAGCGACTCGCATTCGCCAACCACCGGACATGTCCTTGGTCTTCTTGTGAATTGTTTTCTTGTTGAATCCCAAACCGGTCAAGATAAGGGATGCCCTGGTAGCGAAGGTGGACGGATCCATTTTGTCCATGTGCTGCAGGAAGATGGCCATTAACACGACGATACGCTTCATATCTCACCAGGAGTCCCCGAGGGTCACTTACTTCGTAGAGATCAATCAAGACGGGACTCTCGGGACCTTCATCCTCGAGCAACTTCTCGGCCAGCTTATCGAGGCGCTCCATTTCATTCTCCGCCTCGGTCACGACCCATTCCAAGGCGCCGAGGTCACTGGGAGGAGCACCCTCGTTGAGAAGATAAATGTCGATGTGCTCGGGAATGGGAAATTCTCGAGCGGCGATGGCCTTGAGAAGGGTGGACTTTCCACACCCGTTCTCACCGAGGAGACCATATCGGCGGCCGTACGACAGCTCCATGGTTGAGTCGGTGATGAGAACGCGACCGTGGAACACCAAGCTGGTGCTGCTGATTTTGACATCCTTGCTTGCTTGGGTTGACGCCAGAACACCGGTCGTGACACGGTCGGAAATGCCGTGTTTGTCCATCTGCTCGGCAAGACGCTTCACCTCGTCCAGCTTGTCGTCAGAAGTGGCGGGCGCGTCGTCCTTTACAGGATTGCCATGTGCATCCAGCTCGGGCTCCTGATTCTTGCTCTTGGCACCTTTGCCACCCTTGGTCTTGCCTTCGGCAGCCTTCTTGGCAAGTCTCTTCTCCTTCGCAGCAGAGGGCGCCATATTGACGGTCCGAGATCGAAACAGGTGATCTAGAGTAGGATAAACAAAGGGTACGACACGGCGTAATTGTGGTTACCGGGTTGGTGCGGGACGAAATCAAAACCGTGACCAGAAGCGTGATTCAGCAAGACCAACTGGTCATTGATCATGCACAGGACACAGCCGGCCAAGAGGATGATACAAACAGTTCCTGGGCCAGAACTGGAAGGGTAGAATCAGGCGGCAGCTGTGGGAAACGACACACCTGAACGTATGAGGGTCTGGCTGACAAGAAAAAGCCTGGCAATGAAGATAATGGAGGGAGGCGGGGTGATATTTTGCATGGTGGGGGCCACCAGATTTTTTTTGGTCCGATAACCACTCTTTCCCACATCCGCCCATATCAGGCATCAAACTATAGTAAGGCATTAAACGCTCCCGCGGGAACCACACCACAGACAAGCAAAGCGAAAGCTTGAAAAAAAAAAAAAAAGCTTTCACTCATTGCCACCCTAAGGCAAATTTCTGTCGAGACGTTTGAAACAATCTTAATCTCGTAGACTAACGGCGTAAGAATTGCTTCTCTGCACGGCGAAAAAATCTTTCGAATGCGTTCCCTATTGTGCGCTTCGTTTTTTTCCCTTTTCTTTTCCTTTTCCTTTTTTTTTCCATTTTTTTTAAAAAAAAAATCAATAAATAGTCGCTTTGCGCAGATAAATGGGCAACAATCGATCAAGTTTTGACGTCATCAGGCGGCCCTCTTTGTGTGTATGTTCCTGGCGAAATTTAGGGCTAGTTACTTGGTACCCGGGAGCGGACCTTGTTGATCAGTTCTGTCTTGCTTGGAAGCGATTCGGGGCAGAACAGCGACAGATTGTTCGTTTCGGCGCGCCCGGGGGGGGGGGGGGGGGCTCAGGCAGTAGTCACTGACGTCACTCTTGCTTGTGGACAACTCATTAGAGTTTTCTCTCGGAGCGGCAGATCGCGGCGTGTCCGCGTTGACCTGTCCTTTGGCTTCCGCCAACCTACCAGGGCCATTGATTGATCCAAGCCTCTGCCACAAATGCCTCTCGCTGCCCCTTCGAACGCTTGTTGACGACTCAACACGCCCTCCTTGAGATTCTTGCCGTCGCGACCGACCGCTAGTTATCTATAGTGTGTGCTGGCTATTGACATAGGGAGTGGCGTCGCCCTGGGTGCCGCCACGGAAGGACGCATTGCCGTTAAGGTCGGATGGAACCATTCCTCGGGCTCCGGCATGATTTTGAACGGACTTAACCAACCACCCGACTGGTATGACTCGACGGTGAAGAAGTCATTCAACATTGGGCCCGCAGCCTCTTGAGCGATGGGGGCGTTCTTTCCAGCATCGACCTAGGCAAATGCGATTAAACGAGAAGTTATATGTTGAGCAAGAAATGCGTGCCTTTGTACCAGAAGTCGCCCAAGCTCGACTTTGGGCAGAAGCCATGATGTAGGAAAAGACTGGGTTTCGTTTTCGCCTACTCGAGTATCGATGGGTGCATATCCTGAAACAAAGAGCTATCCTATTGCGTGTTCAGAACGTGTTATTTTCGATTATGGAAATGAAGACTGTGCAACCAACAAGGGAGAAATCGTCAGAAAAACAAATCATTATTCCCATCACCACCATCAAGAGTATATACCTGACCACGTTAAATCCTTTCAATTCATGAACGCCATAGCCATCTGAGATGGTGCCAACGCCGGAATGGAAAAATGTCCTCATAGACGAGCCAAATGTATTCGCAGATTGGCCTCGGAGCCAGGAATTTATACATAGTACTACGTACATTCATGAACAAAATGCAACCAGCTAAATGGGTCGTGAACGCTTTGTTGATCTGTAACGGTCGGTGCTACGATGCGCCGCATGGGCCGAAGGCTCTACTACGTAATACATTATCCTGCACAAAACACACTAGGTGTGAGTTCATGTCCTGTGTCAATGATTAAACAGTAGGGCCGTTGACACTTCTGGTCATCCGAAATGAGAGCTTGTTTGCTGCCGCCGTCTTGCCCAATTTATCTGAGCAATCAGCGACACAACAAACCAGACACATTTACGAAGCAATATTCCATTCCCTGGGGCCAGTACTCTGGGAATTGAAGGGGTTTGCTTGGCGAACCAGGCCGCGCGATCTTTGTTGCGGACGCGAGAGCTTGGCTCCTTTGTTCGACGAGCAATCAAATCGACTTATCACCGCGTTGCTCTGTATCCTCAGCTATTGGTGGCCAAGAAATTGCCAAGCGTCTGGTGTACAGCGGAGGGTTCCCCCCCCCTCCCGTATTGGTGTAGGTGTAGCGGCCTCCAAGGTCATGAATGAGGGAGACAGCCTTTTTTTTTTCTCGCCAAGGGATGTGCAAATGGGTGGCTAGCATTTTGGTAAGTCTACTACGTAGTAAAAATTATACTTGCAGAAACCAATGCACAGGAAAGGGTAAATAGATCTATGTACCTGAAGATTCCCCCCAATGACAGTCTCGTCGACGAGGCAAGTGGGGATGGCTGGAAAGGCACATTATGCGCATATCATACCGCCATCTCCAGCCCCTATTTTCATGTGAGCACTGAACACATGTTTATTTCTCCCTGTCTCAAAGAGGGGGGGGGGGGAAGGGGGCCAGCCACGAAGACCAAAGAAGGGGGGGGAGCGCGGGGATAGTGCCGGGGACCATGTATGGCGAAGTCTCATGTTAAGTCGGCAAAGAGTCAGACATGTCCACGGACGTCGGAGAGGCGTCATGTTTTGTTTCGCAGTAGCCCCGTTTGGCCACGGTTGTTTCTGGGTGGCGGCGGACGAGCACGTTCCCTGAGCACACCCCTGGAGCACGTTCCCTTGGCACGTCAAACATTTCGAGGGAGGGGCCGAATGACATCAGGAGCACAAGACCCCTCTGGATTCTGGGGACTGCGAAAAGCGCAAGTGACACTGTGAAGTGTGAAGGGAAAGGGCCCGGGATACGGGATAACGCGCACCTTGGACGATGATCGTGGACTATCGTTCAAACGCTGCGCCTCGCTGAGAGGAGGATTCCGGTGGGTCTCGCGCGACAAATACAGTGCGCTTACTACGCACTGTGCGATCTTGCTTGCCACTGGGCCAGGGACGGCCACTGCGGCGCCGTCGCCTGCACGGAGCATCAACTTGGTCGGCCCTGCTGTTGTAGTCTGCAAATCTGCGATCCTTAGCCCCAGTTATTATTACTTACTAGACCCACTGTGGATGGAAAGCGACAGCCAATTTCGCGTTTTTATTGGGAAATCCCGACAGATGACCGCCACCCCCTGGCCCACCTCGACCATGTATGTACCTTGCTTAATAAGCCCATGTTCGCCGTATTTCCTCTTCCAATCTGCCTCTAGAAATTGATCCAGCGTTGACCTTGATTCTACCTTCTTTATTCTTTCTTTTCCGAAATCATCTAATTCTCTAAGCACATGAGGTTGGCTACCTCGTTCGTTGAGCCATTTCTGACACTCCTTAGTCTATAAACGATTCAAAATCGACTTTCTACCGAATTTCCCGACGTTCTTTAACCAAAACATAACCCCCTTTTTTTTTTCCCCTATTAAAAGTCATTTTTCCTTTTCGGCATTCGGCATCATAGGAACAAGAAACAATCTGACGACAGTGTTTGTGCTCGTTATCCTTTTTTTTTTTTTTTTGCGTCAATATGGGATTCGCCAAGCTCTCCGTGTCGCTTCTTGCCTTGGCGGGAAGTGTCATTGCCGCCGATCTTCAGCCAATTCAGGTCAAGGTACGCCTACTCATATTTTGACGCATCTAGTCATCACTCTTTAATAACATTCTATCACAGGGATCCAAATTTTTCTACAAAAATGGAACTCAGTTCTTCATGAAGGGTGTTGCATACCAAAAGGAATTTGGTGCTAGCAGCGGCACCATAAACCGACGTGCTGATTCCAGCAAGAACTACGTCGATCCTCTCGCCGACGAGCAAGCATGCAAACGCGACGTTCCTTTGCTCAAGGAACTCGGCACCAACGTCATTCGAACCTACGCCATTGACCCGACCGCTGATCACAGCGCTTGCATCAAGTTGCTGCAGGATGCCGGCATCTACATCGTATCGGATCTCAGTGAGCCCGACACCTCCATCAATCGAGACACCCCTGAGTGGAACGTGAAGATATACGCACGCTACACCGCCGTCGTCGATGAGCTCGCTCAATACTCCAATGTCATTGGTTTCTTCGCCGGCAATGAAGTATCTAACGCCAAGAACAACACCCAGGCCTCTGCCTTCGTGAAGGCTGCCGTTCGTGACGTCAAGGCTTACATTAAGAGCAACAAGAAGATCACCCGCTGGCTGGGTGTCGGATACGCCGCCAACGATGACAGAGACATCCGTGCTGAGATTGCCGATTACTTCAACTGCGACTCTGTTGCTGAATCTATTGATATGCTCGGCTACAACGTTTACTCATGGTGCGGACACAGCACCCTTGAAAAGTCTGGCTACGATCAGCAGGTTCAGTTCTTCAAGGATTATTCAGTTCCTGTCTTTTTCGCTGAATATGGCTGCAACAGCGATGGTGCCGCCAACCGTATTTTCGAGGAAACTGCTGCCATCTACTCTGACGCCATGTCTGGTACCATCAACGGAGCCATTGTCTACATGTACTATCAAGAGGCCAATGATTACGGTATGTGAAACGCATATCACTGCCCCCCTTCTGTTTCACCACGCAAGCTATAGGAACGAAAGAAAAATCCGTCAACTAACATTTATGCTGCGTAGGCCTGGTCAAGGTCGATGGCAACAAGGCTACCAAGCTTAAGGATTTCGATGCTCTTAAGAAGCAGGTCCTCAAGGCAGACCCCAAAGGCGTCAGCATGTCTGACTACCAGCCAACCAACAAGATTGGCGAGTGTCCCAAGCTGACCGACAACTGGCGCGCCAACAGCGCTCTTCCCCCTGTTCCTGACCAGAAGCTCTGCGACTGCATGGTCAAATCTGCATCTTGTGTTCCCAAATCCGGTCTCTCCCCCAAGAAGTTTGGCGACATATTCTCATTCATCTGCACGAAGTCTCCTGAGTCATGTGTCGGTATCACCGCGAACGCCACCAGCGGTGTCTATGGCGCCTACAGCATGTGCGACGATGCGTCCAAGCTGACTTACGTTCTCGATACCTATTACAACAAGCAAAAGAAGGCCAGCACTGCCTGTGACTTCGACGGTGCTGCTCATACCACTTCTGGAAATGTGGATGGTGCTTGCTCCGGTCCTCTCGCCACCGCGAGCGACACCAACAACAAGGCCGCTACCGCTACCGCACCAGTTGGTGGTGCCAAGGCCACTGACAGCGGTACCAACTCCGGCGTTCACGGTGCTTCTGTCGCTCGTATCTTCTCCCTCGGCGAATTCGCTGTCGGCCTGTACATGGTCATTGCTGTTGGCGTCGGTGCCTTCATGGTGGCTTTGTAAATTAGCGAGAAATGCATGCACACATATAAACATGTACATTTATACACAGTACATATTCCTTTGGGGGGATGTACTTTCGCGGAAGTGTGCACCGGGCACACGCACATCAACGTTTGGGACTGGGACTATTTTTTTGGCTGTAATTATCACCACTACTGTGTTGCGGGTTGCTAATGTCACCTAATTTGTGGCAAAATGACAAATGATAAAACTATCATCACCTCGTCATGGTTCAGTTTAACTGTCTTGTCCTGAAGCCTCCCTGTACGTTGACGTGGGTAGGTTTTTTATATGATATGTTATTTCATCGTTGTGGCAGAAGCGGCGGCAGGCGCGATGCTGCTCTACCGCTCCGAAGAGCATCCGTCACATGATCTTGACCTGCCGGTGCCTACCGTGCCTACCCTTTGTTTCACTTGTATAGTTTTGCTGCTGCGATGTTTGATACCATTCTGCATTGCAACTCGTTGATTCATTCTTCCCCTTCCCTGATCATTCGCCGTATCGCCTCGCCGAGTAACGCCCGGGATGGCTGAAGAAGCCAAGTCATAGGGGGACAACCGGGCAGCCGCGCCGTCTGCACCGCAAAAGGATTCACGAGGCTCGGCGGGACGGTCGAGAGGTTGTGTTTGTCATGATTTGAAATTGTTTCTTTCGGAATGGGTGCGACTGAACTGGCGTGATGTGCTTACCATGTTGATTATGGCTGAGCTCAGTCTCCTTGTATGTTGAACGCCACAGTCATTGACGGAAACGCCCTGATTTTTCATACTGCTCTGTCGCGCGTTGGAGAGAATTTCTCAAACACTGACGACTTCAGATCTACTGGGCCCCCATCACGGCGTTGCGGACGTTTCCCATTACATTCGATGGCTCCGGAGACATCATCTATCCGCAGTGGGCATATCCTAACCGCGGGTGGATTTTGTCGACTTGGCTGGCAGGATCGATATCCATCGTCGTGCCCAATCTGGTTTATGTTATTGCGCAGCTCAGGATCAGGTCCGCCTGGGATGCCAGCAATGCGATAATGGGATCGACATGGGGGTTGCTCATGAGCTCGCTCTTCCAGGTCACCATCAAGCAACTCATCGGCGGCTTCCGACCCTATTTTTTGGACGTGTGTATGCCAGACGTGTCATTGGCAAGGTCAAAAAACCAGACGGGCCTGAATGGCGTCGGATTCAGGCAAGTCATGTATACGACAGAGATTTGTACACAGCGAGACCGGTCCGTGATGCACAACGCCGTGACGTCTTTCCCGAGTGGCCATTCCGCATCGGCATTTGCGGGATTCATGTTTTTGTTTCTGTGGCTCAATGCCAAGCTGAAAGTATGGGCAGACTACAGGCCATCGCTTTGGAAACTCTGCCTGACGATTGCACCGTTGCTCGTGGCCGTCTTGATTGCCTGCTCCTTGACCATTAACGCAGCGCACAACTGGTACGACATCGTGGCAGGTTCGACGATTGGTACCGTCATGGCTGTGGCATCGTATCGATCGAATTATGCTGCCGTGTTTGATTGGCGATTCAACCATGTGCCCCTGCGGGAGAGGGAATCATTCTCCTACGATGCCGAAGAGCAAAATGGCGTGGCGGCACAGACAATCACTCGCCGAGCACGATGGGGGGAATCTAGGGCCTGGACGGATCAACAGAATGAGGCTGCTGGAACCAGTCGCGTCTCGGCACATTATCCAGGCAAGAGGAGGACATCACGAGGAGATGCAGGACACACATTGATGATCAATGGCAGCCAACCTAACGGACAAGCTGATGTCGAAGAGGAGGCTGTGTAGTTGTGTTTTTGTCTCATAAGACCGGAGGCGACATGAGACAAAAACATCCTTCTTCTTCGATTCCTTGTCTTTTGCGAGACGTCTCACTGGGTCGAAAAGTTGTATTTTCTTCGAGTATTGGTCTTTATTGTTTATTGAATAGCGGATGTGAATACTCTAATCATCATGTCCTGTGCACTGCAGCTGCTGCTTCCTCTTTGCGCAGATGGTGTGTGATGTTTTTTTTTTTTTTTTTTTTTTTTTCGAACAAAAGCGGCATCCCGTCCTGTTCTTTTCTTCTTCTTCTTTGCCTCTACTTGTTGGCGGCGGCCAATTGCTCTTCCCTCTCCTTCAAAAGCTTGGCCACAACGGGCCTATCCGTCAATCGCTTCAACCAAGCACAGTAGGTGTCATATTCGGACAAGTCGAATTTGCCCAAGGCGACAATGAGGTAAGCCCATGGAACGAACATGAGATCAGCGTAGGTGACCTTGTCACCGACGAGATAGTCCGTCTTCTGCTTCTTGAGGTGGTCGTCAATGACGCTCGTCACGCGCCTCACCTCTTTGCTGTACCTCTCGATGGCGGAGGGGATCTTCTCGTGATGGTACTTTGTGAACCAGGCGAGCTGGCCGAAGTAGGGGCCCTGGCCGGACATCTGGAAGTGCTCCCATACGCGGGTCTGGTGTTTCTCGGGAGAGCTCGCGTAGCTTATCTTGTGGTCGGTGTCGTACTGGTCGACGAGGTAGTCGATGATGGCGCCGGACTAGCGGGAAGGGGTGTTAGTTTGGGCTTTCGGGTATTTGGGGGGTGTTGGAGTTCTGTTTCAGGGTGGGAACAAACCTCCCAAAGGGAAATGTTGGTGTTTGGGTCCTCGAGACCGGGGACACGGCCGTTGGGGTTGAGGAGGGTGAAGGGCTCGGATTTGATGGCCGCGAAGTCCAAGTCCTTGGTCTCGTAGGGGAGGCCGAGCTCCTCGATGATGATGGCTACTTTCCAGGGGTTGGGGCCGCCTGGAACGGAGTAGAGGACTAGTGGCTTGAGGGACGACATTTTTCCTGGTTGGTTTGAGAAAAAGGGGGGGGGGGGGGGGGGAGAGTGGGTTACGGTGTCTGTCGAGGAGTGGTAGTTGTGTGTGTATGATGTTTTTCTGATGTCTTGACCCTTTTTCGTTTTTGTCTGTAGAAAGAATGATTGCGAATTGGGAAAGGGGAAAGGGGAGGGGTGGAAGAGGGCATTTATATATACATGGACGGAACGAGTACTACGTAGCTGGATGGATGTGGGTGCGGACGTAAAGGCTGGAGAGAGCAACAAAAGAGGCTTCCAGAACAAATGACGCTTACGCAGTCTCAAACATCTGCTGACAAAAGTCAAAAGTGCAGAGTTCGTCCACCCAACAACAAGAAAAGCTTACCAATCGACAGCTCGGCCACCACAGCTTGCGACACGATTAGAAATCAAACATGCATGCCACTCATACCGGCGGCGACGGACTTCCGGGCGGGTTGGACGAACAGATAAACCCGAAAGGGGTAAAAAAAAAAAAATGAAATGAAAAAGGCTTTCGCATTTGTCAGCGGGCGGGAACGCGCAGTTCGGAACACAAAAGAGGCCGGGAGGAAGAAGACACGTAAAGAAGAAGGGGGAGAGGGGGAGGAAAAGGGGGGGGGGGGGGGCTACGAAGACGGACGGAAACAAACAAAACCAAAACCAGAAAAGCATCAAAGCACCTACAACCCCCCCCCCCCGCCAAAGTCCACAGTAATCATGGCATGGCCAAACAGTACGGCCGTCGGTCCACAAGATGGTCAAAAAAAAAAAAAAAAGAAAAAAGAAAAATCAACATCGGCGCCGAACCCGGCCCCATCGCCACGCCGGCGACTAAACCATCAGGAAGCACTCGTCATAGACCCGCGCCATCATCACAAAACAGGCCTTAAGAATGTAAACATGGTGGGTTTTCCCACCGCAAAAGCGCACCTCGGATTTGCTGAGCTTTCCCGAGCCATGCTGCCGACGACGTCAATGGTTTTATTTTTCTCCGCCCATCTTTTAGTTCCCCATCTTGAAAAAATGTAGATCCGTCTCTAGCCAGTCCCGGACGTTTAAAAACCGTTTGCCAGCCTTGGGGCGAAACAAATAAAAAAACCTTGATCTGTGTTGCTTGTGACTTGTTTTCTTCTTCTTCTTCGTCTTGGCTACCTGCGAGCGAAGAAAATTCGAGTACCGTCCCGTGTTGTTTTCGTATCGAGAGCTGAACAGGGCTTTTGCTCATCCCCCTCACACCCCCCCCCCCCCCCTTTTTTTTTTTTTTTTTTTTTTTTTTTTTTTTTGATCTTGGACGCCCATCGTGAAGTCTTTCTTCCATGACCTCGTTCTTGTCTTGGTGATTGGGAGGAGCTAAGTGACGCGTCCATAGTCTTTCGTCAGACACGCACACCGCACACGTCGTTCGGGGGAAAAATGGCGGCCGCAGAGGGAAGCCGTGCTTCGACTGGGGAAGACGGCGCACCGAGACGGCTCTCGGCGCGCTCGTCGGTGGTTCACGATAGCGACACGGCCATAGTGGACGGGGACGATCGCGCCGCGTCGCTGTCGTCAAGCAGCGAGGCGGATGAGGATGGGGATGAAAAAGGATCGCCGGCGAGGAGGCCGCTCCCGCGCCGACGCACGATACAGACCGAGGACGACCTCTTCCGCGTGCTGTCGCGCCGGAGAACCGCCACGACGGCGGATCGGACCAGCGAGGAGGAGCAGAACGAGTCGGAAGAGATCGAGCGGCTCATGTCCAAGATGTTTGGCCAGAAGCGCCAGGAGCAGAGCGAGGAGGAGCAGACGCGGCACAGCGGCGTCGTGTTCCGGAACCTGACGGTCCGGGGCGTGGGCCTCGGCGCCGGCCTGCAGCCCACCGTCGGGGATATGTTTCTGTCTCTGCCGCGGACCCTCGCCACCCTGTTCCGGGGCGTGTTCAAGTCCGGGGGGGGGTCGTCATCATCATCATCGGCCGTCAGGGCCGCCGCCGGCAAGCCCCCGACGCGGGAGCTCATCAGCGGCTTCAACGGGTGCGTGCGGCCGGGCGAGCTCCTCCTGGTTCTGGGCCGCCCCGGCTCCGGGTGCTCGACCTTCCTCAAGGCCTTCTGCAACCAGAGGTCCGGGTTCGTGGCCGTCGACGGCGACGTCACCTACGGGGGCACCAGCTCCGACGAGATGGCCAAGAGCTTCCGCGGCGACATGGTCTACAATCCCGAGGACGACCTGCACTACGCCACTCTGTCCGTCAAGAACACCCTCTCGTTCGCGCTGGAGATGCGAACCCCGGGCAAGGAGTCGCGGCTCGACGGGGAGACGCGCGAGGACTACGTGCGCGAGTTCCTGCGCGTCGTCACCAAGCTCTTCTGGATCGAGCACACCCTCGGCACCAAGGTGGGCAACGAGTTCATCCGCGGCGTGTCGGGCGGCGAGCGCAAGCGCGTCAGCATCGCCGAGGCCATGATCGCCCGGGCCTCGGTCCAGGGCTGGGACAACTCGAGCAAGGGGCTCGACGCCAGCACCGCGCTCGAGTACGTCCGCGCCATCCGCACAATGACAAACATGGCCGACGTGTCGACGGCCGTGTCTCTCTACCAGGCCGGCGAGTCGCTGTTCGGCCTCGCCGACAAGGTCCTCCTCATCGACGAGGGCAGGTGCCTCTATTTTGGTCCCGCCGACGGCGCCAAGCGATACTTCCAGGACCTGGGCTTCGTCTGCCGCGACCGCTGGACCACCCCGGACTTCCTCACCTCCGTCACCGACGAGCACGGCCGCAACGTCCGCCCCGGGTGGGAGGACCGCATCCCCCGCTCCGCCGCCGACTTTGCCGACCGCTACACCCAAAGCGCCGCCTGCCGCGAGGCCCTCGCCGACATGGACGACTTCGAAGCCTCGCTCAGCCGCCGCGTCGAGGAGCGCCGCCGTCGCCACCACCAGTCCGAGAAGAGGACCGCCACCAAGAACTACACCCTCGCCTTCCACAAACAGGTCCTCGCCTGCACCCGGCGTCAGTTCCTCGTCATGGTCGGCGACAAGGCCTCGCTGTTCGGCAAGTGGGGAGGCCTCGTCTTCCAGGGCATCATCGTCGGCAGCCTCTTCTTCAAGCTGCCCGACACCGCCGCCGGCGCCTTCCCCCGGGGCGGCACCCTGTTCTTCCTCCTCCTCTTCAACGCCCTCCTGGCCATGGCCGAGCAGACGGCCGCCTTCGAATCCAAGCCCATCCTGCTCAAGCACAAGTCCTTCTCCTTCTACCGCCCCGCCGCCTACGCCATCGCCCAGACCGTCTGCGACGTGCCCATGGTCTTCATCCAGGTTGTTCTCTTCAACGTCGTCATCTACTTCATGGCCGACCTGGCGCGCACCGCCTCGCAGTTCTTCATCTGCACCCTGGTCCTGTGGCTCGTCACAATGGTCACCTACGCTTTCTTCCGCTGCATATCCGCCTGGTGCAAGACGCTCGACCTGGCCACGCGCTTCACCGGCCTGTCGGTCCAGATCCTCATCGTCTACACGGGCTACCTCATCCCCCCCGAGTCCATGCACCCGTGGTTCAGCTGGCTCCGCTGGGTCAACTGGATCCAGTACGGCTTCGAGTGCATCGTCGCGAACGAGTTTGACGGGCTCGATCTCGAGTGCGGACCGCCCTTTCTTGTCCCCCAGAGCCCGCTGGCCTCGCCGCAGTACCAGTCGTGCACCCTCAAGGGCAGCGTCCCCGGCCAAACGTCCGTCCAAGGGAGCCAGTACATACAGGAGTCCTTCACCTACTCTCGCTCCCACCTGTGGCGCAACTTTGGCTTCCTGTGGGCCTTTTTTCTTCTCTTCGTCTTCCTCACCGCACTGGGCATGGAGCTGATGAAGCCCAACGCGGGGGGAGGCGCCGTGACCATCTTCAAAAGAGGCCAGGTGCCCAGGCGGCTCGAGAAGACGATAGAGTCAGGAGGGCACGACAACGCTGCGGGCGACGAGGAATCCGGACCGGCCTCCCATGTGACATCGGACATGGCCGATGAGAAAACTGACGACAACACGCAGGCCGACGGCAGCGGCGGCAACGGCGGCAGCGGCGGCGGAGAGCGAGACACCATGGAGCAAATCGCAAAAAACGAGACTGTCTTCACATTTCGCGACCTCAACTATGTCATTCCTTATGAGAAAGGGGAGAGAAAACTCCTACAGGATGTCCAGGGTTATGTTCGTCCTGGAAAATTGACGGCTCTCATGGGCGCATCTGGTAAGTGCTTCTCCTCTTCTTTCGCCTCCCATCCCTTCTTTTTGTTGTTGTGGAGGAGTAAGGGGGAATAGGTGCATCAAATTTCGTTCCATGCTGATCAGACATTTGAAGGCGCCGGAAAAACGACGCTTCTCAATGCTCTGGCCCAGCGTCTTACCTCTGGTACGGTGACTGGAGAGTTTCTGGTGGACGGTCGGCCGCTGCCCAAGTCGTTTCAGCGGGCGACCGGCTTCGCGGAGCAAATGGACATCCACGAATCGACGGCCACGGTGCGCGAGGCCCTCCAGTTCTCGGCCTTGCTGCGCCAACCGCGCGAGACGCCGCGTCAGGAGAAGCTCGACTACTGCGAGACCATCATCGACCTCCTTGAGATGCGCGACATTGCCGGCGCGGTCATCGGCAAAGTCGGCGAAGGTCTCAACCCCGAGCAACGCAAGCGACTGACTATCGGCGTGGAGCTGGCGTCCAAGCCGGAGCTTCTCATGTTTCTCGATGAGCCCACGTCCGGGCTCGACTCCGGAGCAGCCTTCAACGTGGTCCGTTTCCTGCGCAAGCTCGCCGACGCAGGCCAGGCCGTGCTCTGCACGATCCACCAGCCTTCGGCAGTCCTGTTTGAGCACTTTGACGAGCTGCTGCTGCTCAAATCCGGAGGCCGGGTGGCGTACCACGGGCCCCTCGGACGAGACAGCAAAACCCTCCTGGACTACCTCGAGACCAACGGCGCCCCCAAGTGCCCGGCCGACGCCAACCCGGCCGAGTACATGCTCAACGCCATCGGCGCGGGCGATCCAAACTACCGCGGGCCGGACTGGGGGGACGTGTGGGCGCGGTCAAAGGCGCGCGAGGAGCGGTCCCGCGAGATCAGCGACATGATAGAGAAGCGCAAGAAGACGGAGCCCAGC
Source organism: Claviceps paspali (assembly GCA_013435705.1). Taxonomy (NCBI): domain Eukaryota; kingdom Fungi; phylum Ascomycota; class Sordariomycetes; order Hypocreales; family Clavicipitaceae; genus Claviceps; species Claviceps paspali. The sequence continues at coordinate 45,847 of JABAEC010000063.1, read as the reverse complement.
GGGAGTCTCAAAGACGAGCGCGAGTACGCCGCGTCGGTGGCGTTCCAGACCATGACGGTGGTGAAGCGCTCGTTTGTGTCGTACTGGCGGACGCCCCAGTACGTCGTCGGCAAGTTCATGCTGCACATCCTCACGGGCCTCTTCAACTGCTTCACCTTTTGGCGGCTGGGCTACTCGCAGACCGACTTCCAGAACCGGCTCTTCTCCATCTTCATGACGTTGACCATCTCGCCGCCGCTGATCCAGCAGCTGCAACCCGTGTTCCTACAGTCGCGCAACGTGTTCCAGTCGCGCGAGAACAACGCCAAGATCTACTCGTGGTTCGCGTGGACGACGGCGGCCATCGTGGTCGAGATACCATATGCCCTGGTCGCCGGCGCCATCTACTTCTGCTGCTGGTGGTGGGGCATCTTTGGCACGCGCGTGTCGAGCTTCACGTCCGGCTTCGCCTGCCTGCTGGTGCTGCTCTTTGAGCTCTACTACGTCAGCTTCGGCCAGGCCATCGCGGCCTTCGCGCCCAACGAGCTGCTCGCATCGCTGCTGGTGCCCATCTTCTTCCTCTTCGTCGTCAGCTTCTGCGGCGTCGTCGTGCCGGCCGAACAGCTGCCGACCTTTTGGCGCGAATGGATGTACTGGCTCTCGCCCTTCCACTACCTGCTCGAGGGATTCCTCGGCGCCGCCATCCACGACCAGCCCGTCCAGTGCGCCGACAACGAGCTTGCACGCTTCCGGCCGCCCCCCGGCCTCTCGTGCGACGAGTACACGCGGCCCTCCATCGAGCAGTCAGGCGGCTATGTGCAGCAGGGCGCCGACGGGCTGTGTGAGATTTGCCAGTACGCCACGGGCGACGAGTTTGGGCGCAGCTTCTCCGTGTACTATGACCACATATGGAGGGATTTCGGCATCTTCATCGGCTTCATCGTCTTTAACTATGCCGTCGTTTACTTTGCCACGTGGCTCAAGTTCAAGGGGCGGAATCCATTCAAAGGCATCATTGCGAAAAAGAGGGCGGGACGTGGTTGAAGTTGAAGTTTTCGGATATGTTTCATAGTAGCGTGTTTTGTCCTTTCTTTCTTCTTCTGCAGCTTTTTTCTACTTTTCCACCAATGTCTTTAGATCTTAATATCGATTACAGACCCACACGGGGAGTTTATTAATCCGTGGAGTCACATGCACCAAAAGTTGTCTATCATTGGTTCCGGATAAAACATCTCGATCGGCCTTTCCTTTTCTTATTTTCCACCTTCCCCCGTGCAACGGGCCGCGGCGGAGATTAATCTCCGAGGTCCTTCTATAGAATGTCATATTTTCGATGCCGAAAAGCGGAATCATACCAAGCATTGACACGACAGGTTTCGCCTTGACGAGCCATGACGAGTTGTTTACTCTCACTATACCTACGAAGTCGCACGAAAAAAAAAAAAAATCAACAAAAAACGCAATGCGATAAGATATACGTGTCTTGTTTCCAGCCATCGGCATGGCGTCGCGACGCCTCAAGCTTCTCTCCAACTCGCAAGGACGACGGCATCAGGGCAAAAAGAGAAACAAGTCAATGCCATTGTGTCATGGTTTTTGCATGCCTCTGTGGCGACCGAATAACTCCCCGCCATCTACAAGGGCCGGGGAGCTCCTCTTTCGCCCTGCCGTGTTTCGTTTTGGCATGTGCAATCGGGCCATGGTCGTCATGATCCTATCCAACGGTGTCCATCACCATCCCATCACCACCCCACCATCTTCTCTGCATCTTGTCTCTTTCCTGCTATATCAACCTTGCTTTCGCGCGTGTGGCGCACGAACAAACCAGTAGTCAATGTGGGGAAAATAATGTGTCGTGATACTTGGGTTCTTCCCAAAAGCCATGCGTCCCTCTTGCGTCAGCCAAGAGAAAAAAGACCTTCCTCCGCTCCTGCCATAGTAAACAATAGTACACAAACTGTCATAATCTCTTCTTTGGGAAACTTAAAAAAAAAAAAAAAACTCAAGAAATCCCGAAGGATTGAAAAAAAAAGACAAAAGAAAAGCGGCCAACCAAGAAGGAACAAAAATCGTTGACATCAACATCACGTTGCGTCTTGCCTCGCCTCTCTCGGCGTCATCTCAGTGTTCTCTTTTTCTCTTTAAAAAAGAAACCCCCAGATCCCAAGTGGATACATAAAACCCGTTTATTGCTTCGGCTCCATCCTCCCCCGCCCTTTTTCTTTTTTCCCTCCAGAATTAACTTTCGCCCAGTGGATTTGTCTTCTTTCTTGCCTCCTGGCTTGCTCTCTCTGGTCTTTCGATACCGAAATCTTTTTTTGGCTTTTTGTTCCGTTCTGTTCGCCTTCCTCTCTTCGCCCACCACGTTTCCAAGAAAAAGCTAGCCCACGATGCCAGCGGCTCTTCAGAACAACAAATCCAACGGGGGCGTTTCTGCCTCCGTCCAGGACAAGGCCTCCGGGGCGGTTTCGTACGTCCAGCGCTTCCTGGACTGGCTGATGCCGCCTTCTTCTCGCCAACGGGCCTATGAAAACATTTCGGGGTTTGCGTCTCGACGGCCGATTTTGTTTGTATGCTTTTGGTTTTTGCTCTCCTTTCTTCTTTCCTTTCCGCTGTTCACGCCCCCCCAATTTTCTTTTTCTATTCCTCGGTACGTTAATGACGTATACTCATCGTCTAATCAAATATTCCCCATCTTTCTAGACCTTCCTCATCACGCAAGGTGTGATGTCATTCATCCCCATGTTCCTCTTCGTGTCCTTTTCCATAAGCTGCATCGCGGTTGCGCTCGGCGCCGCCATCATGTTTTCGCTCTTCTGGATGGGTGTTGCTCTTCTTGCGCTTGTGCCGAGCCTCATGATCACCTCGTCTCTTGCCGTCATGACATGGGCCTGGTGCGTCGGGACCTTCATGGTGACAAGGTGGCTGTATATGCATGCACCTTTTGCCGTCAATGCTGGCGTACAGGTTGACGCCGGCGGGAAACAGGTCAATATCCTGAAGGACGAAAAGGGATTTGATGGAAGTATCAAGTCCAAGGACACTGAAGTTCATCAGTAAAAATAAACCACAGGATGAAGGAAAAGGAAAATGGGAAAGGAAAAGGTAGGACGACTTGACATGGGAATTTCTTTTTGTTTAATGAGGACTGAACTGAGAAGCATCAACGTCATATTGCGGAAGGACTGGATCCATTAGAACTGTTTGGTTTACGACATGTTTTTGGGCGCGCGGGCTCTGGCACGAGGTAAAAAAAAAAAAAAAAAAAAAAAGGTCAAAAACCGTAGCAGTAACAGCAAGTAGCAGAGCACACACAACAAATTGAAACAGCAGAGTGCTTATATATACAATCTGCATAGTCCCCACCCTTAAAAAAAGAAGAAAGAAGCTGTCCCCATTGTGTTGGGCGATGCGTCAAACATGGCCTGTTTCTGGTGCACCTCGGAAAGAGAATCTCGCTGCCCCGAATTACTGTATCGGCGTACATACATACATACGAGCCCTGTCGATGGGACCAACACCAGAGAGAGGCCTGTCTCTATTCCGCTTCTTTGTCGGCTGTCCTACTGCGCTCCGTGTGACCAAATCATTTGCACTATATTACAATTACAAATATAAGCCCTCAGGTTCGCCCTCCTGCTTGGTGCGCAGTACGCGCTCTCGAGCAGATCGGAAGTCGGCCATCTGTACCCGCATGCGCCGCTCCCGCAGAGCCATCATGCCAGCTTCTGAGCAAATTGCCTTGATGTCAGCACCAGAGAGGTCATCCTTCTGTGAAATGAACTCCTCCAGGTCCACATCGCTGTTCAGATTCATCTTGGACGTGTGCAACGTGAATATCTTCTTCTTCGTGTTTTGATCTGGGTTCTCGAATAGAATCTTTCGGTCGATACGGCCGGGACGGATCAGCGCTGGGTCCAGGGTGTCGATCTTGTTGGTTGCCATGATGACCTTGACATCGCCACGATCATCGAAACCATCCAGCTGGTTCAAGAGCTCCAGCATGGTTCGCTGAACCTCTCGCTCACCCCCAGACGTAGAATCATAACGTTTCGTTCCGATGGCATCAATCTCATCAATGAATACGATAGAAGGCGCATTCTCACCGGCAACCTGGGCAGAGTCTGTTAGCGGGAGTGGGGGCAAGGCGTTGATATCGTTCGAGAACAAGACAGCGAGAAAATCCCAAAAAAAAATGATGCACTCACTTGAAAGAGTTGTCGCACAAGTCGAGGGCCATCTCCAAGATACTTTTGGATCAGTTCACTTCCGACAATACGCAGGAAAGTCGCCGACGTCTGGTTGGCAACAGCCTTGGCAAGCAAGGTCTTGCCAGTTCCTGGAGCACCGTAAAGAATGACACCCTTGGGCGGTTTGATACCCATTTCCTCGTACAACTCTGGATGAAGCAGGGGCAGCTCGACCGATTCTCTGACTTCTTGAATTTGCGATTCAAGACCTCCAATATCTGCGTACGATTCGGTGGGCGCCTTGTCTAGTTTCATGACGCTCACGATTGGATCCGTGTCGTCTGTGAGAACTCCGACTATACTCACACTCTTATGGTGAAGAAGCACGCTGGCGCCGGGCTCGAGGAGGTCCTTGTCGACAAAGCTCATGATGCTGACATAGTACTCGGGGCCGGTTGTGCTGCTGACAATGGCGTGGTCATCGTCAATCAGTTCTTCCAGAGTGCCAACGCCCATGGGACTGCCTCGCATATCGTCGACTCGCCCTCTCTCATCGGCTGATCTGTCCACGTCAACGTCGGGTCCCGTCGCTGGTCCCTCCTTGGCGGCTTTAGCCTTTCGTAAACGCTCTTGGTTCTCAACATACTCCTCCTCCAGTAGCAAGTGATCGTGGATTCTTTGCATTCGAAGGAGGCGAAGCTTGCATCTGCTGGTGGGATAGACAGTTGGAAGCTTGGCAGCCGCACTTGTGCCACCAGCCTTTCTCTTCTTTCGACCAACTCGGGTGGTTGGCCTTGGCGGTGGCTCGTACTTTGGCTTCTCTTTCTGCTCTCATTGTCAGTCGAACGCTTTTGATATTAGCAGTAGTATTAACGTGACTGAACGTACCTTCTTGTCCTTTTCGTCGCGGTCATCGCTACCTCCCATGCCGGATTGACCTTGACCCTGTTGTCACAGAGGCGTTAAAATGATTCGGAGCAGCGGTAGCACGTTAAGCTTACCATATTAGCAAATCAAGCTCAGAGAGCTTTTCGGCAAAAACTTGTTCGAATCGGCGATATTTGAAGCCTTTTTCCTCGGCTGAAGAAGAAGAGAACTAAGGATCTTGGTGATCCAGTGGTGATGATGACAAGACTCTATCTGTTCTGGGGCGGCGGCATTGGAGCGGGTACGCTGCTGCCGGCATTAGGCGCCAGGATACACGACAGCTACGAAGCACAATCACGTGCTGCTTGGAGTGTATTTGTCACGTGCTACATGACAGCTCCCTCCAAACTCCAAGGCAGTGTCTCAACTCGTGTACCTCGCCTCGCAGTACTAGTACCAGCGCCGAGGCTTGAAACACGTCAATGCGTCAAAACATTCAAAATACCAGATTGATGTTTTCCGGCAGAATCGGGTGCCTACTCCGCCGGAAGATGTGGCCCTCGTAATTGCCATCAAAATGTCCGGGAAGTCGTTGGTATACCTGGCGCTGCTGCAAGCTTTTCTACCAGCGTGCCCAGTAGCAGTAGGTACCTCGAGAGACATTGTGGGCTGTAGATGACCAACTTGATGTTGCCAACTTGACGTGCCACCATGAGCTGTCAACGGTGAGAAACATCCAGCCCCTCCTCTGTCTGGCCCAGCAACTTGTGCTCTTCGTTCATTCCCACCATCCCGCTGTCTGGGTTCGGCCGGTTGGTCTTAACTTCGTGGCGCAAAAACATTTCGGAGAGGTCCGTTACTGGATCCCACCCGTTAACGTCGCAAGTGCGGATAGAAATCCCCATCTTGGATCAATTTCTGATGTCTGTCTTCGCCTTCTCCCCCCCCACCACGGCTTGCTTCGTAAGTTCAAAAGGAGACACTTGTGCCTCGAGCAGCTCGGGATACAGTAGCCCAAAACAAATTTGACTTTGACTTCATTTCTATTTTTCCTTTTTTTTTTGTAAACCCTCTCCCCCGCTTTGTGGCATTCCCGGGAAGCATCATCGGCAGACGACTGTGCGTTCCAACAACCGCAAACTGCCGAATTCCGCCACCATGACTACCAGTCGAGATCGGCGAGTTGCCAAGGAACTGCAAGATATCCAGACAGACAGGGACAATTCGGGTGTTTATGCGATGCCCGTCGATGGTGTCAGCCTGAAGCATCTCAGAGGCACCATTACCGGCCCTCCAGATACGCCGTATGTCGGTGGTACCTTCGTCATCAACATTGATATTCCCGATAACTATCCCTTCAATTCACCGTCAATGAAGTTTGAAACCAAGATCTGGCATCCTAATGTCAGCAGCCAAACTGTACGTCTTCGCTGGAGAACCGGGTCGGGTCATCTGACGTCCGTTGCCATCCTCCGCCAACCCCCCCCCCTTCCCTCTTTCTCGGGAACTCTGCTCTTCTGTTCGTGATGTCTTGCTGGTTGAAACAATGCTCCGAACTTGTATCGCTGACTGCGGATGGAAACCCAGGGCGCCATCTGTTTAGACACCCTTGGCTCGGGGTGGTCGCCGGTGCAGACCATCAAAACAACCCTTTTGTCCATCCGTATGCTGCTCGAAGTCCCGAACCCCAAAGATCCCCAGGACGCAGAGGTGGCAATGATGCTCCTGTGCCAGCCAGTCGCGTTCGCCCTCCAAGCTCAACAATGGGCCATCAAGTACGCCGGTGCAGAGAACATACAGCTCGACCTCAGCAACTACAGCAGGTCGCAAAAAGCCCCAGAGCAGAGTGGCCATGACAGGTGAGAATAAGCCCCCAATTCTGCTTGCATTTAGCCGCTACCATGCAAAAAGAAAGCAAAGAGGAAGAAAAAAAAACATGAGCAACTGACGACCGAGCTGCCACAGATACAAAGGCTACCACCCTCACTTGTTTCGAAGTTTTGTCGAAATGGGCTTTGATGTCGAAGTTGTCGCGAAGGCATTCGAAGACGTGGGAGTCGATCGCAACGGCGGCCGAGAGTACTCACTAGAGTATTCGTTGATACCCGACATTACCGCGAAATTGTGTGGCGACGATTAAAATCTCTTGCCGTGACGGGCTAGAATTGCCTCGGGCACGAATGAAAGATGGATATGAGCCCAAGTGATGACGGCATTCACCACACAAGGGGAGGCAACATATTATTACATCCGGCAACGGAGCTTTGTGTCTTTTTTTTTGGACCAGAGCAGACTTCTTTCTTCAGCTTTATTTCTGTCTGCTTTTTGCCCGGCTTCAACGTCACTGCTCCTCTGGGCTGTTACAGGCGGTACCAAAAAAAAAAAAACCAGAAAAACAAAAGACTGGCCTGGCCGCTGCGTTACATACTAAGTGATTTGGATGGAAAGGTCATAACAACGGCACTCCAAATTATTATCTTTATCCTGGGAACTATCTCTTCAAACAGGGCATTCATGGCGTGTATCTGTCACCCTTTTAGGTATTCGTTAGGGAAGCACACAACCATACTGCAATAATGAGTCAGTAACCACAACCTGTCCATTGGGGCGTCGACGATCGCTTCTGTCCGAGTGGCTCACGCGATTGCTCTTCTTACAAGGACCATGGTTCAAAGTCATCGCTGGCAATCATCTTCACCTCCATTCTATCTTATACGTATGATTATAGGAAGAAATAAATTGTACCACCCTTTTGAACACTATTTAGTGTTCCATGCCATGTAGATTCAGCTCTCAATGATGATTCCGAATTCCCCACGTGATGGATCCATGTACAAAAATGATACAGCTTACAGCAAGTCACGTCGGACGAACTCGTTATACAGGGCCTTTCCGAGACTGGCGGGGGAGCGCTCGACAATGACACCGGCGGCCTCGAGAGCCTTGATCTTGGAGTCCGCACCACCCTTACCACCGGCAACGATGGCACCGGCGTGGCCCATGCGACGACCAGGGGGGGCAGAGATACCGGCGATGAAGCTCACAACAGGCTTGCCACCTTGGACAGTGTTCGCCTGCTTCAAAAACTCGGCAGCCTCTTCCTCGGCAGATCCACCAATCTCACCAATCATGATGATACCATCGGTGTTCTCATCCTCAGTGAAGACCTTCAAGCAGTCGATGAAGTTGGTTCCGCTGAAAGGGTCACCGCCGATACCAACGACAAGGGACTGACCGAGACCGGCCTGGGTGGTCTGGTTGACGGCCTCGTAGGTCAGGGTTCCGGATCGAGAGACGATGCCGATGCGGCCGCGCTTGTGAATGAAGCCGGGCATGATGCCAATCTTGCACTGGCCGGGGGCGATGATACCCGGGCAGTTGGGGCCGACGAGACGGGTCTTAGACTGAGACTTGAGCATGGAGGTAATGCGGACCATGTCTATGGCAGCGAGGGAGAGATATCAGTATAAAAAAGAGAGAAACAAGGCAGTACGGCGACATTAAAGTTTGGGGGGGGGGGGGGTTGGCGCGTCTAGACGTACCGTGCTGGGGAATACCCTCAGTGATGCAAACAACGAGGGGGATCTCGGCCTGAAGAGCCTCTTCAATACCGGCGGCGGCCAGAGGAGGACTTGATAATGCAGGTCAGTCACGCGTGCTCCAGAGCGGAGCCGACAATATGGAAGTGCCACGTACGGAACGAAAAGCGCAGTGGCCGTTGCGCCAGTCTCCTTTACGGCGTCGCTAACATTCTTGAAGACGGGAAGGTTGAGGTGAGTTTGGCCAGCCTTCTTGGGGTTGGTGCCACCGACGACCTTGGTGCCTGGAGCGACGAGAGAGTCAGCGGGTTGATGATTTCGAACGCTTATGGAATCGCGTGCGGATCAGTAGTCGGAGGGAATTTCGCCGTACCGTATTCGATGGCCTGCTGGGCGTGGAAACTGAGGGTGCATTGGTTCAGCAAGCAGGTTTCAAAAACAGGCGCCTGCACGGAAAGGAGACATGGGCGACCAGGCGACACTCACGTTCCCTGCTTTCCAGTAAAGCCCTGGAATATGACCTTGGTATCTCCGTTGATGCGCAAGTTGTTGACGGTGCTGGCGTAGGGGGACGACGAGGAGCTGTAGGAACGGTTGGCAACGTTGCGAAGTGCGGCAGCGCGCATAGCACTTCTGGGAAGGGCCTGCATGATGGAGGAAACTGCGGAGGACCGTCAAGAACGCTGCACCTGCGAAGCTCGGCCGGAGACAATGGACAAAGGAACTCGAGGAGAGGAGATCTGGCTGCAGCGGCGTTTGAGGGGCGGGAAGATTGTCGTCGGGAGTCCTCGAGGAGCTTGGTAACTTTCGGATTGCTCACGGACAAACGGCGGCAGGTTTTTCCCGGGCGTCCCACAAAAGCGAAGCATATTCGGGAATTCGGCCACGGGTGGAGAAACGAAGATGTACAAAGACATTACAAGATACAATCAATGCATTTTCCCCGCCATCGGGAAAAGAGCAGACAGTACCACTACTAGGTAGTAGTTGCAGTCAACGGGTGCATCATCTCGCCAGCACGACCACAGCCACGACCATGGCTGCGGCCACGATGACGGCCACGATGACGGCCACGCTGGCAGTCGCGGCCCCGAAGAAAAAGGGCGCCGAGCTTGCCCCGGAGAGCGAGCGCTTCCTACGATGTTGCGCCGATGTTGCCAACGCCTTGATCGAGGATCACGAGTCGCAAAAGAGTGGCAAGGCCGGCAGAGACATCAACCTGAACTCGCTGCGTGCCAAGCTGGCCAAAAAACACAGGCTGACCAACATCCCCCCGCTGACGGCCATCATTGCGGCCATACCCGAACACTACAAGAAATACATCCTCCATAAGCTCATCGCGAAGCCGATCCGTACGATGTGCCGATGCCCCAACGTTCCACGGCCGCCGCTCCGAGGAGATTGCTGACGCGCTGCCAGGAACCTCGTCCGGAATCGCCGTTGTCGCCGTCATGTGTAAGCCTCACAGGTGTCCGCATATCGCCTACACCGGCAACATCTGCGTCTACTGTCCCGGAGGTCCCGATTCGGATTTTGAATACAGCACGCAATCCTACACCGGCTACGAGCCCACGTCAATGAGAGCGATTCGCGCCCGATACGATCCGTTCGAGCAAGCCAGAGGACGAGTCGATCAGTTGAAGTCGCTGGGCCACTCGGTAGACAAGGTCGAATACATCATCATGGGCGGCACGTTCATGTCGCTGGCCGAGTCGTACCGGGAGGACTTCATCTCGCAACTGCACAACGCCCTGAGTGGATACCAGACCTCAAAGGTCGATGAGGCTGTAGAAGCCGGGGAAATGAGCAACGTCAAGTGCGTGGGGATCACGATCGAGACCAGGCCCGATTATTGTCTCCAACCACATCTCTCCGACATGCTGCGGTACGGGTGCACAAGATTGGAAATCGGAGTCCAATCGCTGTACGAGGACGTTGCGAGGGACACAAACCGTGGTCATACTGTCGCGGCTGTGGCAGAGACGTTTTGCCTGGCAAAGGATGCCGGCTTCAAGGTCGTCAGCCACATGATGCCGGATCTACCCAACGTCGGCATGGAGCGCGACATGGACCAATTCCGCGAATACTTCGAGAACCCGGCCTTCAGGACCGACGGTCTCAAGATCTATCCCACTCTCGTCATCCGCGGCACGGGCCTGTATGAACTCTGGAGGACCGGCCGATACCAAAACTACACGCCCAACGGCTTGATCGACCTGGTCGCCAGGATCATGGCCCTGATCCCCCCGTGGACCAGGATCTACCGCGTGCAGCGAGACATTCCCATGCCCCTGGTCACGTCTGGCGTCGAGAACGGCAACCTCCGAGAGCTGGCGCTGGCGCGGATGAAGGACTTTGGCACCACCTGCCGTGACGTGCGCACCCGAGAGGTGGGCGTCAACGAGGTCAAGAACAAGATCAGGCCCAACCAGATTGAGCTCGTGCGGAGAGACTACGCCGCCAACGGCGGCTGGGAGACATTCCTCGCCTACGAGGACCCCAAGCAGGATATCCTCGTCGCCCTTCTGCGCCTCCGCAAATGCACGGAGAAGTACACCTTCCGCGAGGAGCTGACCAGCCAGCCCACCAGCATGGTCCGAGAGCTCCACGTATATGGCACCGCCGTGCCCGTGCACGCCCGCGACCCCAGAAAGTTCCAGCACCAGGGCTTCGGCACGCTGCTGATGGAGGAGGCCGAGAGGATCGCCCGCGAGGAGCACGGCAGCGAAAAGCTCAGCGTCATCTCGGGCGTCGGCGTCCGCAGCTACTACAAGAAGCTCGGCTTCTGGTTGGACGGACCCTACATGAGCAAGTGGCTCGATGGGCGGGATGACAAGAGCGGAGCAACAAAAGGGGATTCCAGTCGGGGTGCCTTTGGAACGACGGGATGACCAGGAGAGGGGGGGGGGGGGGGGAAACCAAAAAGGGAAAATAAAAACGGACGGCATGGCGCGAATGGAGTTGACGGCGTGTTTGGACTGTCACCGGGGGGGGGGGGGGGGGAGCACTCTGTCGTTTCCTGATTGAATAACAAGGCGTTATGCACTGCTGCATCTGCTCAAAGAATTTTGTCTCGAGGTCATTTTACTCGCATGCATGAATTTCTAGTAACCAAGTACTATCGAAACAAGTGTCCCTTCCACTTATTCTCAAAAAAAAAAAAAAAAAAAAAAAAAAAAAACAATAACAAAGAAAAATAAAACAGGAACATCCACCATATTGTCCAGCCCAGATGCAATCCTGCCCAAATCATTGACCAGTTCCGCCCAACAAAATGACTATCTTGGTATTCTATTTCTAAGTTTCCACGCATAATGCAAGAGTAACCGACCCCCTAAACTAAACGCCGAGACAGACGTCCATGGTATCGAGATGAATGATGTATATATAAAGGCAGTTTTCCAAACACAAAGATGTGGACTCGTAGCAAGACTGAGCAGCAATGTTGTGGAGCAGACGCCGGCTTATTTATGAACGGACGCACGAAAAAAAAAAAAAAGAAGAAGAAGAAGAAGAAAGGGAAACAGAAAAGAAACAAATGGTCCTTTTTTGACTCCATCGGACATGAGTTTCCTCTGCGGTTGTTTAATCAAGGAGGATGTCGTAACCATTGTTTGTGATTCTGATTTCCTCGGCGCCGTATCCGTATTTGCGTCGTATCAGCTCAAAGATGATCAGGCCGGCGCTCGTGCTGGGAACCTGCCTGATGGTGTTCCACCAGAAGCCTCTGTACAGCCACCTGGTCAGACTCTGCCTCTCGGCGGCGGCCTCGGCCGCGCAGCCGGCCCGCGTGTCCCGGTAGGCGCGGTAGTACGCGCGGAGCATGCGCCACGGGCGATGCGGCTTCTCCGGGTTGGCGGCCCTGGCGGCCCTGTACCTCGCAGCTCTCTCGTCCAGGTCCTCCAGGTGGTCCCAGTGCTTGACCTGGAAGTGCGTCAAGGGGTGCAGGAGCAGCTGCTGGGAGAAGGAGGCGCTGAAGCCGGCGGCGAGCAGGAACATGGGCTCGATGGCGTAGTGCGGCCGTATGACGACGACGTGGTCATCCCGGTCCTGCTCCGAGGGGCGCTTCGTGGCCAGGAAGTCGATCGTGTCCTGGCCCAGGTCGCCGTAGTACCAGGTCACGAAGCGGTAGTAGCCCTGGGCCTTGACGTACTCGAACATGCTGAAGAAGACGGCGCTGCCGAGGCTGTCCTTTGTAAACGACAGGCCCCAGCCGGCGAAGATGCCGCGGAGCCCGATCTCGCGCAGCTTCTCGGCGCCGAAGCTCCACATGCTCCGGGGACGGCCGCCCCCGTCGCGCGGCATCAGGTCGTGGTGGTCGTACCGGGCCTGGAGGGCGTCGAGCGGCGCCGCGAGAAGACTCTGCACGCCGCCGGCCAGAAAGCCCGCGGCGAAGGTGTGTCGCGGCGAGGGCGGCGGGTGCACCCTCTTGGTCGCCTTGGCGCTTTCCTCGTGCAGGCGGCCCAGGACCTGCAGGTAGCTGGTGTACAGGACGGCGCCGACGCCGACGTTGGCCAGCAGAGGGGGCAGGATCTGATGCGGCACCACGCTCCATCCCTGGTGCTTGATGGCCGACACGAGGACCCCCGGCGTCGTGTTCCTCATCCATGCCCAGGCGTGCCGCAGCAAGAGGCCCGTTCGTGTCGGCGGACGGCCCGGCGCCACGGCCTCCAGCATGCACTTGATCTGCTCGCCGTGAACCGTCCGCGCGTAGGCCAGGTAGTCGACGCGGGTTCGGAAGAAGGCCTTCGCCGGCGCGCGGAAGTAAAAGGCCACGAGCTGGGCGCTCAGGGCCCTCACGCCGGCGGCAGAGGCCGCCGTCGCGGCGTTGCTGCGGGGCGCCCGGTCGGGATAGTCGTCTGGGCCGGCTATGACGGGCAAGACGCCCATGGACGGAGGAGCCCAGGGGGAAGCAGCATCATTGCGACCCGGCATGGCTTTGGTGGCGCATGTTGCAGTGCGAGGGCTCTGATGGTCTGGCCGTGTGATTTCCCCCTGGCGAGGAGGATTCAGGCGGGCAGCTGATGCGCGCGGAGGCGGTGGTTATCGACGAGGTATCGATATCGTGAGGTTTGGTTTTTGACAACGTGAATATCAAGGCAAACTACTAAGAGGTGTGTAGTAGTTGTTGGTGGTGGTGGTGGTTGGAGGTTCTATTGATGGAAATGCCGATGACTCAGCGGCAATAACGACAATAACAAGCCTGGCCAAGCATTCCGAGATGGATGAAGTTCGAGTTCAACCGTGGCTGTTGCTCTCGTTCTACTCTACATCACGTCTCTGCCGTCTTTTCCTCATCTCTCTGGCCCTTTGATTGACGTATCTTTGGAATCCCTTTGAAATCCTCATCGTGTGTTGGAGAAGAAAAAAAACCGCTCTCTTGGTTTACGTTGCGTTGCGATTGCGAGCCGTCCGCCACGCCTCCTCAGTTCTGTGCTTGTTCAACCCCAAATCCAAAGAAAAAACGGAGAAAACTAGAGAAGAAAAAGATATAACACTTGTCGCTCATACGACTTTCATCTGTTCAGTGCCGCCTTTCTCATTTGTCCTGGGAGGGGTAAATGGCGGTCCGTCAGCCCGAGCAGATAGTTGCCACAGCATTAACGACACGATGACAGGGCTTTTCTTTTCGGCCAAGCGGGCGATTTTATCAACAGGAGGGCCTTGATGATGTGCCCTGGAGGATTGATAGAAGTCGTCGGCCAGTCGACGTTCGGGCGTTCCACCAACGACACAATCAGCGCAAGACATGGCTGCTAGTCGGGGACAAGAGGTTTTACCATGTTGTGACCGCCAGTTCTGGGTGATGGGTTTGGCATATGCTTCCTGTTCTTGCTGAGTAATGACCTCGAGCAAACTGAGGAAGGGATTTCATCAACGAAATCGCTCTTGTTATGGGATTCACGCCCGCTGATATAGGCAAAACCCGCCTTTTTGGCAAGGGCATGCCCAAAGAGAAAGATAGCAAACAATGAAGAGAAGTGAAAACGAAAAAAAAAAAAAGTCGTCAATCAACTCCTACAAGTCCTACAGAACCACCTCGTCCTCCCAATGAGTCTAGGTCCCTTCCCTTCTGTTTACATGCCACAGGTACACTTCATCAACCCCTGTCCAAGCCCCTGAGCGTGCTCGAAAAAAAAAAGATTCCTTAAACTCCATTTGCAAAAAGAACCCAAAATAGAAAAACATCCAGATTTGAGATGCGCTTCGCGCAATGGCTGCTCGCAGCGACTTACGAAACAACATCACGACCAGCCAGGAGATGTTTCCAAAAGACAGAAAAACAAATCCAGCTACCGCGCTCCTGCTCAGCTATCAACGTCCTGAACCCGACGCACCACCCGAGTCCCCTTGCTGTTCCCTGTCTTGAGTTTGCTTCTTCTCCTTCCTGGCTTTGATGACAAAGTCGGCCATAATTTGAATGTGGTCTGCCGGAAAGTGCCAGTGCGGGAAAGCGGGCATCCTCTTCAGATAGCCGGCATCGGGAGGCCCAAGCAAGTCTATCACTTCTAGAGTGTTGGTCGTGTACCAAATGTAGTCAATCACATCTGCGAAGCCTGGAGTGTAGTTTGTAAACGGCATCTCGTCGGCAGTCTTCTTGATGTGTACGTAGGCATCTCGCAGGCTGAATGGGTGCTCGATGCCATCTCTGGTGAAGCTGCCGTATTGATAGTCACCTAGTTCAGAGTGATCGGGGGGAACTCGGCCCATAGACATCAGTTCATACACTGACGATCCCTCTGTTGAGTTGAAATCACCAGCCACTATGAGTGGAATATCCGTGTTGGAGCGGTATTCTTGGCTGGGGCCAGGCTCGGCTTGTGGCTTGGCCTCAGCACCATCGGCCAGTGGAACCGTGATGAGCTTCTTGTCTTTGACTGCTGGCCATCTGACGTACTTCTCCGCCAGCTTGGTAACGTGCTCCATAAGAATGCCTGTTTGGATGACCTTGACATCGGCAAGGACCGAATCCCAGGTCAAGTGGACATTGACTAGGATCAAGCGGGCACCTGTAAGTCGGGACTCGAAGAAGCAGATGACCGCAATGTTGTCCTTCGGCATGACTCGGTTGAAGACATCATGCTGATTCTTCATGTCGGGTCGATTGATGGCGATGGTGGCAAACTCAATGAGCTGCTTGTCCAGTAGAATGTACTTGCTCTGTTTGTAGAACACGGCACATCCGTCCACCGTTTGTGCGTCCTTTTCTGTCATGGTTCTGGCGCGCGACTTGGGCCAATGAACACCCTTGTAATCCATCTGCGCCAAATCAGGACTCAAATCTTCCTTGAAAGCATCCGTCGCGACTTCTTGCAGACTGAGGAAGTCGGCGTCACGAAGGCGTAGCTCTTCCAAAATACAACTCTTCCGGTATTGCCAGTTCAGCGCGTTCGTCGGCGTATATCCATATGTTTGCGGGGTGGCATATTTGTCGCATAAGATATTCCAGGAGAACACTCTGATCCGCTCCAGATTCGGTGCAACGTCTTCTTGGATGATGATTTCCTTTCGCGGCGCGGGTGGTGGTGGAACTAGATGAAAACAATATCTCATCAGCAAACAAAAAAGAGTTGAGGGGGGGGGGCGGCTCGGGGGTTGCCTCTGGACGCATGAAAATTAACTTACCAGGAGCACTCTCTTTCAAAGTATTGATAACGCTTTTAGTACCCTTCTCCATGAGTTCTTGCTTCCAAGCAGGTTCCAAAGGGTTGCCCTCGATTCCCAGCATTACCAATAGGTGTAGAGAGCCCAACTCGGATGGCAAATCCCGAATATCGTTGTTGAACAACAAGAGATGCTTGAGATATGTACACATGCCAAGCTCAGCTGGTAGCTCCGATATCTGGTTGTAAGAAATGTCAAGGTGGCGCAGCTGCCGCAATTCACCAATTTCCTTGGGCAGTTTTGTGAGTTTGTTCGAGGCGAGGTACAGCTCGTTGAGGAAATTGTAGTGAAATAGTTCCAGAGCCAAGTTTCGCAGTCCCTGCCCAGACATGTCCAAGTTGTGCCAGTCTTGTCGAGTTGTCTCTTTCCCCAAGACGTAAGGCCGTCTCCTATCCTCGAGGTCGTTCTCGCCATCTGCTTGGGTTCTGCCGCTACTAGGGGGAGGACCAACTATGCCTCGATTGTCGCCCGCCTTGAGTCTAGCAAAGTAGTGAGGCTGTTGTTGATCAGTCATGGCAGCGTGAGCTCGCTCTGCTTCCTTATGCATGCGCAGCTGCTCCTGCCACATCTCGTTCTGAGGCGCTTGAGCAACTCGAGAATTACCCACGTGTCCGTTGGATAAGACGCTGGAGTTGAAGGCGCTCGTGTTGGGAAGCGCGGTGGGTCCGAAGGGTGTATGGTGGTCGATACCGTTCGCTGAACCCATGCCATGGTCGTGCTGCAGGTTCTGGTGGTGCTGGGACTGGGAAGGGTGCTGATGCTGAGCATGCTGCTGGAAGTTGTACAGCATGTTGGGCATCCCACCGCGACCCGCCCCATTCAACCGAGCATTATGCCCTTGCTGATGGTTTTGGGAGTACATGCCGTCGATGAGGCTTAAAGGGTAGCGGCTTAGAGCGAGATGAGAATGCTCACCCGCACAGGGCTCGGCAGCAAGAGTTGGTTTTCTTTGCAATTCCAGGAGTAGTTAAAAAGGAATAGAAGAAACAGCCGATTTGCCACAGCTCACTCGGCCTAGCATTTGTCCTCGTCTTGGTAGCCTTGAGCGCGTGGGGATAAGGGTGTCAAAGTCTTGCCGCAAGCTTGATAACTTTGGCAGCAGTTCACGTATGAATCGAGGAAAACGGTGGTGGATGAGGCTCGCGTTCGCACATGGGCTCGGGTTTTTTCGAAGTCTCCGGCGTGTGCCTGGATGAGAGCCCGTGGTTGTGGTTTCGGAGATGGCGCGCTTATTCTCGATGCCACATCGAAGGGTGGAGTATGAAGTGATGGTGGAGTCGCGAAGCGGCTGATGGGATCCAAGGGATCAGATATCGGCGATGATGAATCTTTGTATGATTCTGAGGACACTAGATCGAGAAAAATGGTTGAGATGAAGTTTGGGGCTACGCTAGATAGGAAGGGAGAAAAGCTGTCATTAGCTCGGCTTGCCCTTTGCATCAAGACACGAACGAACGAGACCAGTCAGAAGGATGCGGATGGGAATCTCCATTTCTGGAGCGGAGTCGAGCAGAAAGAACGTACAATATCTTTTGCAGCGTGGCAGCGTGCTGTAATCATGAAAAGCGAACCAACAAATACTTTGGCAGAATAATAAAGACCGGTATCGAAGTGCAAAACCAAAGGCCATCCATCTATCCATCTGCTTGGTGGTAGATGGGCAACTTTGGCAATCTGTGTCAAGCAACAGTTTGATCACGTGCTGGGAAGGTCCACAATGACCATCAGTGGGGAGCTATTTACGTCACGTGGCTCGTCTGTCGTCTGCCTCGAGGACAAACGACGAATTATAGCATGATGGATGGAGAGGGAGGGAGGACGGCTTTGAATAGAAACAGGCTAGCGAACCTGGTCTTGTAAGCAATAAGAAGCATGCCCACAAGTCTGCGTGATCTGAGGTTCATTTTTTTTTTTTCATACATACTACGTATATGTATGAACTAACTGCTATCGGCGGAAGTAGGTGTAAAACTTGAATGGCGAAGTCGGATTAAATCGACAATACCAATACAAAAGACGCCCTGCTCGAAAAACCCGCCAGAACAACACGCCATTGGATCATCACGTGGGTTTTCTTTTCCGCGTGCCCAGAATGAAAATGAGGGATCATGACGAACGGCCAGAGGCCGAAACTGATGACCAGCACAGCACGCTAACCTTGGCCGAAGTTTCATCCTCCTGCAGGAACTACTAGTAGAGGCGCGACCCCGGGAGCGGGAAGGTTCGGCCGCCCAAGTGGCCTGCAGACCGCAGTACATAGTAGTACACTCACTGTAGGCTGTGCTTCTGTTGAGCACCGCTCTTACTCTTCTCCGACAGAGCCAATCCCGCCAACGACATCAACTGCCAGCCATCACTGATCAGCCATCAACACCATCAACCCTGCTTCAAACACGAACCTCCCCGCTTCTCGGTTTCGACCTCGTCAACCAACATTCTCCAGAAACGCCCGAGTGCTCGCTCCCAGGCCGGCGGACCGCCCCGCCGCGGGGCAACACAAAGCCAACTGTCGTTTCTCCTGTCTGGACTCTGGGCCTCTCTTCTTCGTTCTCGCATCCAACTACTGCGATCAAACAAGCCCAACAAGCTCGGCTCCCTCAGTCCTCCTCTTCACCAGCACACGCTTGTCGCTGTTGACCTTCATGGATCCCATGTAAGCATCTCTTCTCACCAAGCCGCTTCTTTCGCCGACAAACTTCGTCCGCCCCTAATGCTTTTCCCCCCCCCTAACCAACAATTACGCACAGATGAATGCCCCCACGCTCAGTGCTGAGTCGGTTTCGTCCGCCGGCGGCACGACATTTTCCTCGGTTCGAACGAACATGACCTCAGACACTTCAAGACTGGGGGAAAGTCCATCACTCTCGCGGCCCTTCATTCAGCGTAATGGACGTACCTACCTCAATCATCCGGCGCTGGCATATCCACTGCCAGTGGACCTGACTGAGCTACACCGTCAGTCGTTACGAACGTTGTTGTTGATCCGCATGTTTGGAGGTCCAGTGTGCTCCCCATCTTTGGTGAAGAAGCCCCCACGGCGCGTGCTCGAAGTTGGCTGCGGCACGGGGTTCTGGAGTATGAGCTGCCATTGCTTTTTCAAGGAAAGGGGTCACAACACAATATCGTTTACCGGAATCGACATTGCACCTGTTGCCCCAGGGAGCGGGAGCACTAGGGTAGCAGCAAACGCGGCACAACCTTATCGCGACATGAAGTGGGAATTCGTGAACCATGATATACGGCAAACTCCCTGGCCGCTTCCCGGGGAAGGATTTGATCTAATCATGGTAAAGGACATGAGTCTCGCTGTAACAAATGGGCATTCTCAAAGTTTTACCGATGAATATCTGCGACTACTCGAACCAGGTGGCACAGTCGAGATATGGGAATCCGACCATCTTATCCGCATGTTAAGGCCACATGTGCCCGGATCTTCCTCGACAGCTGATGAAGCAGACGAGCAAGAAGCCGCATCGAGCCTGGGAGCCTACGTCATATCATCGAATACCCCACTGTCGGCTCCGGTCAATCCTTTTATGGTTCAATACAACACTTGGCTGACGAAGGCGCTCGACGCTCGAGATCTAAGCGGAGTACCATGCACATACATCGGCTCTCAACTTCTGCAAGAGTCGGAGATTTTGACCGAAGTCAGGTCAAAGAGGCTAGCCATTCCTCTGTGTGAAGTGCGCTGGGAACGTGAAGGTGTCGGTGGCATCGTCACCAGCGACGGGACGCAGACGGGAGAGGCGCTCGCCAAGGACACAAAGGTTGAGCAGATGCTTAGCGCCGAGCAGATTTCTCTCCGAAAGACGGCTCTTCTGACGGTCGTGCAACAAGTGCAGGCACTGGAACCGATTCTGAGAGAAGCAAGTGGGAAAAGCCAAGATGAGTGGGATGTGTGGCTCGGCAAAATGATGGGCGATTTGATGGGCGGCGATTTGATGGGCGAGGGCGGTGCGACATGGGGAGAGTGCCTCGAGGTTGGCGCCTGGTGGGCCAGGAAGCGGAAGTATCACGACCAAGATGGATGACACGGCATGCTCGCGTCCGAATTCATGCCTGTTGCTAGTCTTTTAACCCTAAGCCCTCTTGCCGCAGGTCTCATTTGGATGCGAGTCATAGTAGCAGAAGGAACAAGCGAAACTACAGCAGAAAGAAAAAAACCAGGTATGGATGCCTTGAAAGACGCATATCAGACTGCCGAAGCGGGCCAGACTACGGACCAATACACCGAAGGTTTTTTGCGGACTCGGAAGGATTCATGATTCATTTCCGTTATTCGGGTTCTGGAAAAACACTCCACCTAGCAATGTACAGGAGCTTCCTTGATTATGTGAACTTTGGCGAAGTTGTTGATTTCATACTCAATATGACTTTACTCTTCAGGCGAATGGATCATACCGCTTTCTCAGGGTACGGTAGCGTTTGAGATAATACCTACATCATCATCATCATCATAACAAGTCAGATAGGGTGCAACGACCAGCCAACGGTAAAAGTGTGTGTGGTGCGAATGGTACGGGAGAAGAAGAAAACGCGTCGCAGCACAACTCGAGCCACGCATGCTTTTCCTTCGTGAGGGGAACTGCAGAGTCGTACAGCGCTTCGATTTCTAACAGAAGAAAAGCAGTCAGCAAAGCAGGCTGTACGAGGGAATCGAGCACAAGTCCTACTACACGAACCTTTTTTAACATATTCTGCCTGAGCGATGCCAGCGCGTATCTTATCCCCGTCTCGCTCGGCGGCACGAGCCATAAAAGCGCGGTGGAGGCGTGGCTGGAAATACTTGTATCCCAGGGGGTATTCTCGTCCCAGGTAGAGAAGCTCTGCGGTCGGAGATGCGGTTTGAAAGTTGGTCAATCTTGCGAGGAGGGATGCATGTTTTGACGGCGAGGGTGGAGGAGGAGAGGGAAGACGCTCACGCTTGTATATTGCGATGACTTGCTTCCTCAATTCGGGGTTTGGACCACACATTGAGCAGGTGGGCTGCGCGCGAAGGGCTTGTTGGAAAGGGGCTGGATGCTGGATGGCGGCTTTGCCGATGATGATGTACTACGTAGTAGTGGCTGGACAGGCAGTGTGTGTTGGATTGACGATTGACTCGGGCGAGAGAGAGAGAGAGAGAGAGAGAGAGAGAGCCACAACTTGCCGGCTTCCATGTGACGGCATGCCAGCGCTCCACAATCGCCTGGTTCTACGCTGGTGAGGCTTCAAAATGGCCCTGCAAGTCATCCCGCCAACACCTGCGCTGCATGCGACCCGGAGGTGGCCATGGGATGTAGCCTCGCCACGCAGCAGGACCTAGAGGTTATAGCAGGCGATGGCGTGGAGTGCCCCCAGGAGGGATGGCGATGAGACTGGGCTTGATGATCGGGATGAGGGGGGGGGGGGGGGGGCATTTTTCTTCGCTTCCATGTTTCGAGAAGATGACACCGTATCAAAGCGCAGGGGAGGCAGGCGCGGGGATGATTCACGTCTGGTGCGTGGTAGAGGGAAACGTTTTCCGGCATCTGTCGGGCCGTTTTTGGTATGTTGTACACGAGCTGAATGAGCCGGCTGGCAACGACGGGTGGAAAGTTTGGTGGAAACTTTCATGACACGACCCGAGGCAATGCTCTGTGAATCGAATCAGAATTCCAGTGCCACTTGACGACTGCCGAGTCAGTCGACGGCCCATATTAATGCAATAACACAACACAGGTACCGAGCGGAGATGGAACAAGATCTCACTCAAACCCAGCCGGTAGGTGGGACAAGCTTATCCTGCAGGCTGCGCCACAGCGAGGCAAAACGTCTTTTTCTTCTTCGTTTTTTTTTAAATTCGTCTCTGGCTGCCGCTACAAAGGAGGAGGAAAAAAAAAAAAAAAAGTCCGATTTTCGGCCGTCGAGGATGGGATGGGGTGCATGTGCAATTGGATCGCGCGGCGAGCTGTACATAGTACTACTATGTACTACTACGAAGTACTAAGTAGTAAGTACTACTACTAGTAGTAGTAAGAGGAGGTGACTGACTTTGCTATTGCATACTTGTAGTAGTATGACCGGGGCGGAGACACAACAAGGGCAACAACAAGGGCAACAACAACAGTAATCACGATGGCCTCCGCCCAGCGGCTCTGAGGGGACGTTCTTCCCCGCAAAGGCGCTGAAGCATGCGCTGCAAAAAAGACCCACAGGGCAGATGGTAGATGGTAGATGCAGTACATAAGGTTAACAGCAGGTACAGTGACTAAGGCACCTACTGATAGAGCCTGTGATGTGTGATTTGCGTGGTCATTGGTTGCATGCAGGCACAGAAAATGTCGACTTCATGGCGGTGGTCTGGTTACGTCTGGTACCTTGCCTGGTCATCGTGGCCGTAGGCCGCCAGGGGCAAGCATCGGCATTGAGCTGCTTGCGAACAGAAGATACATGCCTTGGCGGCCAATGGCTAATGGCTTGCTCCAGCCTGCAGCCTGCAGCCTCCAGGCGGCCGCTCTAGCGCCCAGACCCCTAGTGACCCGAACCTCCCACTGTTGCTGGTCGGAATGGAGCGACGCAGCAAGAACAACAACAACACTGGGGAGGGGAGACCCAGCGGCCGCAGCCCCCATCGACTAAACTGATCAGTGCAAGCTGTTGCTGGTCCCGGTTCCGCGCCCCTTCAAGTCCTGTCACCTGTCAACCGCTGCCGTTCTCTTTGTATGACTGCCGGCCCAAAATTCTTTTGCTTCCTTCCACCACCGCCTACCCCTCCAATATACAAAAAAAAAAAAAAAAAAGTATCATCACCCTCGCTGCCGGCGGTCCTCTGGCTCCATCACAACCTCTCGCGGCTCTTTTGACCGGCCGCCTGTAGCCGCTCTCGGCGCTGTTCGTTCAGGCGGCTCATTACGACAATTAGCTCGAGAAGAAGTCTTTCTGACCCTGGTCCAGCCAACAAGATCCTGTACCATCGACCTCTGCACCTCGATTTTTTTTTTTCCCTCCCCCTCGAGAGTACATCACCACCAGCCGTCACAACTTCGGGCGCTTCCGTCTCTCGCGCCGAATACTGTTCCCGCGTTCTCGCCGCTTCGCCCGCCGATTGCCCCTGCTTGCCGTTCAGCGTAGCTTCTGAACCGCAGGTCGACCGCCCCGGCGAAAAGGGAGAAGAAGGAGAAAGAAGAAGAAGAAAAAACAAAAACAGGCTCACCTTCGCATGCCTCGTGCGTCTGGCTCAGGCAAGCGACAACAAGGCACGGGTCCGAATCAACGCGATTCCAGACACGAGAATGGGCTTGTAAGCCCCGCGAAACGAGCTTCGGGCAGAAAGAGCAATGGTCAGCTCGACGGCTCTGCGAGGTCTACCGATCAGGCTTCAGGCCGCGCAGGGCCGTCACCCTCGCCCTCGCCCATTCCGCCTCCCGGTCAGTGCAATGGCGCTCTCTCCAAGAACGCTACCGATATCACCGTAGATGGCCAGTCCTGCAACTCGCGGAGAAGAGCTTCGCTCGGCACGTATTCTGAGGCCTCGTCCGAGTCGTGCCAGTCACACGTCGGTCCCAACGGCGCCGCGGTCGATCCCGGGCATCGCCAAATCGACGTCAACGCCATGAAGAATATCGATGTTCACAGGGACTCGGGTCCCTTGGAGCTCGCTGCCACGGTCATCAAGTCCCTCCCCATGCAGGACACGCTTGCCATTCTCATCATCTTGATGCATGTCCCTTACTTGTCTCTGTCGCTCATCTACGCCTGCTTCGCTCTGATCACGTTCGTCCCGCCGGTGACAACCAAGACCGGCATGAACATCAACCTCGCTGAGATTCTGGACGGCAACTCTCACACCCCGTCGCTCGTCACCATCTTGTGCATGGACTTCTTCTTCTTCCTCGTATGGGTATTCCTCTGGCAGCCAATGCAGGATTGCGTGCTCGAGTATGCGAAGCCCGTCATCGCCATCACCTTGGGCGGCGGCACCAACGCCAGGGACGGCACCTCCAGAGGGGTCACCACTTGCTTCACCTGGATAATGCTTCATCAAGCCATTCGCGCCACGAAATCGCACTGGGCCAGGTTTACCCAGCACTTTCCGGCGTCCTGGTCCCTGCCCGCCTTGTTGAACGACGTTTTCGATTCGGAGCCCGTCGCATACTATAAGAGAAGCACCCATGGCTGGTTCCAGAGTACGCTGGCCATGCACATACTGACGCAGGGCATCGTCCGATTCGTACGAGAGTGGTATCTGAAGCGCGAAAAGTTCAACGCCGCTTCCGGCGTCGTTGACCCCGAGTCTGGCAAATCGTCCTCCCTCGGCAGTTCTGCCGGCACCACGGGGGCCTTCATGAGCAGTTCTCACTCCCTTGACGCGTGCCACGACGGTGCTTCCAACGCGGCAGACACGGAAACCAGTTCACTGCATAACGCGGTCTCCTCGACGACTACCGCCGGTTCATCCAAAAGACGAAGAAAGCAAAGTGCGCAGGTCCGACTGGAGCAGCCGCTCTGGGCGGCGTTCGCCAGTAGCAAGATCGTCGCCGTCAAGGAATTCGAGCTGTCGCAGTGGGCCCGCAACTCGAGTGCGTCGAATGCCACGGATCGCAACAACCTGGGGAGTGCACCGTTTGACAGCCAGCCGAGGCAAATATGGATATCGTACATTGGTAGTGACGAAGTCTGCTTTAACACCAGCTGTTTTCCTGAGTCGTCCAAAAAGGACAACCCGGCCTCATCGGCAAAAGCGAACGGGCATGCCGACATCATGCGACCCGCAGGGGTCGATGCATCAAAGCCGTTCTATGTTAAGATAAACAAAGCATTCTGGCAGCCGACACGAATATTCGCAGTTCAGACGACGGGAGAAGACGAAGGCCAGGGCACGCGATGGACAGGCGACATATACGGGCTGCGACCGGCGTCCACGTATGAGTGTGAGTTTGTCGATATCGACAGCGGCCAAGTCATTCACTCCACGTCGATAAGAACCGCCTCCGAAACCCTGCGGCGAAACGATCCACTGCCGTCCGCTATTCTTTCTGGCCAACCGCCGCTCCGGCCAGATTCACCCGCTACAATCATTCGAAACTCCATTGCCGCAGAGGAGGCACGGCTTGCCGATGAGCGTTCTCGCCTCAAGACCTGGCGCAAGGAGGCCAAAACAAAGCTGAATGCCGTCAGACGCGAAATCGAGCTCGTTGACAATCAGCTGTCGTCCGCGGGCAACAGTGATGAGAGGCACAGGCAGAAGATTCGGCAGCACGAGTTTCAAAAGTTTCAGGCCGAGCGTGACGCCGAATCGCTCGGGGAAGAGCTGAACAAGTTTGATGGCTCGCCAGAGCTGGCCGATCGCAAACGGCAGCTCGACAAGGCATATTCCGAAGAGAAGAAGCTGTTCGATGCCGCCCAGAAGCAGTTCGAAGAGTACAAGTCCAGCCTGGATCGCGAGGTCAATGCGAAGGAGCTCGAGAGGGTCAACTTGAATTCTCGCCGCAACAAAATCGGCCTCAGAATCGACAAGGTGGACAAGGAATTGCGCAACATTGCGGATGCCAATCGCCGCGGTCTGGGCGAGGCCGACCGTCGCGATCAAGAACGAGCTTTGTGGCTAGAAAACAATGGCGCCATCAAGAGTAACTATATGGAACGTATCTCGCAGGCGTGCAGTGCCAACGCGTCCCGGACGCAACAGATACAGACCCTGCAGACCCAGCTTTCGAGCTTCAACGCCTTCATGGCTCCTCCGGCCGTCGGCAACGTCATGGAGATGTCGTCTGGCGGCGCGGAGGCCGACCCGGGGCATATGGCCTTCCGACAGCACCCATCGTCCGCCTGGAACACCAACCCAGCAGCGCTCCCCCAGTATCCCACCGGCATGTGGGCCGGTTCTTCCGGGGAGATGGCCGTCTCCGTCGCCGTCCCTTCCGCTGCAGGCGCTCCGTCGACTCAGCCGGGCGCGACGACTTGGCAGCCACCCCCGACAGCTCCCCCCTTCGAGCCACGCGGAACCAAGTCTAGGGGCCGTAGTTCAAGCATGCTGAGTTATGTGAGCGGGCTTACGGAGCCAAGCGACGAGGACTTCCTGCTCAAGTCGCCGGCTCGTGGCCTCTGCCGGCCGGGCGTGGATCATTCCAGGAGAAACGGCACGAGTAGCAGCGGCGGCGGTAGTACCGGAAGCGGCAGTGTCGGCGAGCCAACAAGCCCGAGATTGATCCCTTCACTGTAGGTGATGTAGTGATTCATATTCGCCATCCAACCAGTTGACGGCCCAGCGCAGTTTGATGGTTTCGATGACCAATCGATAGCGAAAATACATTTGTTATTCTACGGATTCGTCTTGTCTCTGCGTGCGTAGATGTCCTTGGCGTTCCTGATGGCGTTGCGTCCGCGTGACTTGCCCGATGCCGATTATTCTGGTGACGAAACATAGTACATAGCATGTAGTAAAAACGCACGCAATGCAATGTGCTGAAATTGGCTTCGTTGATAGCGAGCTACCCTGTATGGTTCTTGGTTTTTTTCTTTTTTTCTTTTTTTCTTTTTTTCTTTTTTTTTTTAATTTTAGACATCAGGGGCAGGTTGCCGCTACTACGTAGTAGGAGATGCGGCGAACGACAGGGGTAATTGGTTGGGTCGTTTGGAGGCGACATCCAATTTCACCAACCTTGCGTGGATACCGACGATAACTTTGGTAGGAGGATAGCGTCGCAGCCCACCCCCAAGCTGCATTCTCACTCCCTCGATCGCTTGATCGTTGGCAAAAATACCGTGCAGACATATCGTCTATTCCGAAAGAGAGAAGAACAAAAGAAAGAAAAGAAAAGACCACCGTTGGACCGCGTTAAGCAGCGCACGTGGCGTTGCCTACTGGACGCAGTTTCCTGCTCCGTCTTCGCCACCTGGCTTTCTGGGATGATGCCGGCATGACCATGGACTTTGTACGTACTCGTTCCCCCTCCATACTTGGTTGCTCTGTCCAGGCGCCCTGCACCCCCTCCCACAGAGAGAGAGAGGGAGGGAGGGAGAGAGAGAGAGAGGGAGGGAGAGAGAGAGAGAGAGAGAGAGAGAGAGAGAGAGAGAGAGAGAGAGAGAGAGGGAGAGAGAGAGAGAGAGAGAGAGAAAAGAGCAAGTTCAACGACTTGGTGAAGCCTTGAAGCTGACTAGAACTCTTCGATCCCACACTTCTTCCTTGGGCGAGTTGTAGTGGTCGCGATTATTGAGCCCCCTGGCGGCGGGCAGCCCTCGAGGAGATCAAGCGAAAGACCCGGCGAAACGACTTCATCGCTTTGAGAAGGAGTACGCCAAGCTTCTGGTAAACCCATTTATGCAAATCGGTTCCCTACGAGGGCTCGCACATCCTGATACTAACGCCACTCGACGAACTCACAGACGACATGGCGTACATCATCCAACCTCTCGCGCGATAGCGAGGCTGCCGAGATGCTAGAGATCCGCCTGCAAGAGCTCACGAATATTCTCAGCGACGAAAGCCGACGCCCGCTTCCTCATCCCTGCATCCAGTATGCGTCCATCAAACAAATCTACGTCCCTATCGGCAAGATCGCAACCACGTCCTACAACGAATGGATCATCAAAGAAGCCGTCTTGCTGTTCGCGACCCTCATCGAGAGCGAAGAGGAAGCGTTTGTGGAGAACCCGACATTCTCGGCCAGCTTGACCAACCTACTAGTTCGCATCACCAGCACCAACAGCGTGCGTCTTGGCTTGGACACGGAGTCTCGAGTTGTTGAGCTCGCATTCAACATCACCACCAAGATACGTCTCGACCCCGTCATACTGCCTGCGTGGTTCAAAACCCCGTTACCGAATGTGCGCGGCGAACGAAAACGAGACGAACACGATCGGTTTGCCGGCCGCACGCAACGAGTCGATTTCCCTCTGTTCTACATTCTGATGGACTACATCCACCACGAGGGCAAGGTGGGTGATTTCGCCCGGACGGGATTGCTCTACATCATCGAGGCTGCCTCGAGCTCCGCGGCTTTGGAGCAGTGGATTGTGGAGAGCGACCTGTCGACCCTGATGGCGACCGGCTTGGGAGCTCTGTACAGCCAGCTGAGTCGGAAGCTGGTCATCGACCACCCGCCGCACGACCTGCCGCCGATCCTGGCGCTTTCGGACTACGAACATCCTGCGTCCAACTACGAGATCGTCAGCTCCTGCTCCCCGGAGTTTCAGTCGCACCTGGAGACGTTCTTGTCTCACTTGCTCTTCTGGCAAGACGTGCTGAACCATTGCCGGTCCGAGGAAGTCAAGTCGACTCTGCTGGAGCATTTCCAAGTCATTTTTCTCCAGCAGTTGCTGTATGTATCCCGCACATCTCTAAGCACCATCTGCCGGCGGATTGCTTTGGCTTTTTGACTGACGGAATGATGCGCAAAAAAAAATAATAATAATGCAGATATCCGTCGCTCTTGGAGTCCTCGGATATCGACGGAGGCTCTTCCGTTGCCGTACTTACGTACCTGCGGCGGATACTCGAATCCCTGGACCATCCGGACATGATCAACCTGATTCTTCATTATCTCCTGGCTCTGCCGGACGCGGCTCCGCCGAATAGGAAGCCCTCACGATCGTCCGTCAGCGACGCACGCAAGAGGAAATCGATGGATCTGACGAAAATGATGGCTGAGAAGGCAGAGGAGCCAGCCACGCCTCTGTTGTTCAATCTTGTCGACCTCACCCTTTCGTGCCTGAGATCGAGGAACCAGCAAACCATCCACGTCACTCTTCAGCTAGTTTCCGCAATCCTCAAACGACACCATCGCTATGCGGTCTTTACGCTACTAAGAACAGACTCGCTGCCGACCGATGCCACCCACCGCACTGTGGGTGCTCACGAGCAGGAGGTTGACTATCTCGTCTCGCTGGCTGGTGCCATTGGCGGCAAAGCCAACTTCGACGACGTGTATGGCAACATTCTCAAGGATACCATGGCTCGGCTCGAGAGCCATCCGTGCTCGTTGAGACGGATGGCCCCGCGCGTGCCGACGACCAACCTCAAGTTGCTTCCCAAACTGCCCGGCGTCATGCCCGGAGCGCCGCGCGATATTCGTGAGCACACTCTCAGACCAGACGATCCACTCCTCCACATCATCCTGGATCTCCTGGAGACCTTTTTCATGAACCCGGTTGAGACGAACTTGTCAGTCACCGAGACCATTGTGGACCTCGCCATCTGTGGATACATGAACATCGAGGGCTGGCTTTCACGCGATCCCAAGACGTACTCGTACGAGGAAGATGCGGACGATTTAGAGCATGGCTACGAAACATCGGTGGCCAGCGAGGCAGCGGAGGCGCCGCCGCCGCCCACGGGGACCAGCTCCATCGGCGAGATGTTTGACGAGACGCAACGCTTGAAAGACATGCAACGCTGCAGAAGCAGACCCAGGTGGACAGAAGCGCAGCTGCCTCGCATCCTGCAGGTGTTGAAGAGCCTCGGCGACCAAGTTGCCAGCTACAAGCAGACGATACCGAGATTCGAGGAGCTGCTCGAGCAGAGACGAGAGGCCTTCCAAACTGCCGAGACCATACTGGACGGACCGTCGTCTCCACGATCGTCGTCGATGCGCAAAGCATCGCACAGAGCATCGCCCTCGGGATCCGGCACACCAGAGCGGCCAAGCATGGACGAAGCGCTCCGTGCCGGATCACCACCACGACCCTCAGCCCTGGAAGGGTTCGCGCAGCGCCTTCTTTTCGAGCTGGGAACACCCAGCAGACCCTCGAGCCCCAAGATCCAGATCCGCCAGGAATACGGCCAGATCACGGGCGCCTTCACGCTGGGGTTCACGCCGGGGAGCTATCCTGTAGGTCCCGAGCTGATGACGCCAAACGTCATCCGGGTGCCGCCAAAAGACGCGCCCTTCAACCACAACACAGCCTTGAGAACGAGAAGCGGGATCGGCCGCAGCGTCTCCTCCGGCGGCGGTGCAATGGCATACGAGATCGGACCGTCTATCGAAGAGCAAGATATGGTGGCGGACAGCCAGGCTTCCGCGTTTGCAGCCTTCGACCAGAGCATCCTGTCAAGGCGCGTGGGGCCCGTCAACGACAAGAACAAGCCCAAGCCCGCGACTCTGGACCCGAGCAAGGAAACTGAGGCGACCAAGCACGAGGACGGAGACTACGAACCAGGGGTCCAAGACCAAGATCAAGGCCACGACGAAGACGCCCAAGACACGGAAGACACGGAAGTCACCCACGAGGATGCGAGTTCCGACACCTCTGACACGGCGGAGGCCGGCAAAGCACACGAGGGCACAGTCTCTGTCTCGCACGTGCTCACCAACATCATCATTTTCCAGTCCTTTTTGCTAGAAGTAGCGAGCCTGATGCAGGTCCGGGCGGGTCTGTTCGACGAAGTGCGGTACGTGTAAAGCAAGAAAGGAAAAGAAGGAAAAAAAAAACAAAAAGAAAAACAAAAGAAGATCATCATGGACTATTTCCGGGGGAATGGAGCCGAAAGATAAGGGTGGTTGCTTTGAAGCGGTGCTTTGTTTTTCTCTTCTTTTACTCTTTTTTTTTTTTTTTTTTTTTTTAATTGAAACCCTTGAAAGCTCGAGGTGGAAGGAATGGAAATTGTTTCATGACAGTTTGGGGGAGGTTGTGGAAAGACGAGATAGAAATGGTCCCTATACCCGCTTGGTTTGTGCTGATGTTGCTGCTGCTGCCATGCTGTCTCTCTCTGTCTATTATGATGCCCTCGTTGCCATGGATAGTAGATGGATGGATGGACAGGTGAGATGGGCCGGCGACATGGGCACGTTTGGTTGACTGGCACGATGATGTGTCTCTTATACACACACACACACATATATATATATAAAGCCAAAAAAAAAGCTGAATTGCTTGGAGTTTGCCCCCCCATCCCCCTACTCTTCGTATTTTCTGTCAACGTCAACCAGGGAGGGAGGGGGTGTTCGTTAAGGGCACCAACGCCACCAGAGCCCGGGGGCAACACGTCCTCTCATGCTCCTTCGCCTTTAGGCCGGATCCGGATGGAAGGTGAATGCAGTTCGGTACCATGCACTGCAACCTGGAGTTGCCGGACGGAAGGGAAAGAGCGTATTCGTTGTTCGCAAAGCACTGGTATTCTCGTGGATTGCAATGCCATGATGACGACGCTGATGATATGATGAAGAGGTCTAGCTATATCTGCACTGTGCTGATGAGCTGCGTTTCGCCTGCACTTTTTTTTTTTTTTTTTGAAACAAATTCTACTGGGTTTACGAGCACGTGTGGTTTTGACGGTGGGAGGTAACTAGTACTAACTTAGTACTAACTACTACTAGTACTAGTAGTAGTACTAAGTACTACTTGTAGTAGTAGTAGTAGTAGTAGCAGCAGCAGCAGCAGCAGCAGCAGAAGTAGAGTAGTCTGGAAGAGCACTGGCCCTATTTGGCACAGCGGCTGCACGATCCTCGGGCTAAATTGGTGATACCGTGGCTCGGGCGACTTACACCTCTCGTCATGGCATGGGCGAGAGCAGGTAACGCACTCGGGGGACTGATCTACTGGTGCAAAAAAAAAAAAAAAAAAAAAAAAAAAAAGAAAAGACATTTGCGCCATAATCGAGATGATGTGATTTGCTTCGCAGTGTTGTTTGAAAAATAACCGATGCTCTTGTCGAGATGAACGTGTCCGCGTGGGGGCACCGTGCCAGCAGAGTTGGGAATCCGTCCGTCCGGTTACGGTCGGCTGGCACCTGCTTTCCATGTTTCTCGTCTGTCAAATTCAACATGTATTTTTGCGCAAGGCAGGAAGGAAGGTGCCTTGATGGGGACTGGTGCGTACACTAGCACAAGCTTTGTATGGAACTAATGGAAATGAACCAGGAGCCGTAGGAACGGGGGAAGGAGCACCGTGATTCATGGAACATAGCCTGTCTGCCAGACTAGAAAAAAAAAATAACACATTTGCGGTAAAAAGAAGCGAGTTGCTCACCCTGGTAGCTCTGCCCCGGATATACCATTTGTGACACTTGTTCCTTTCGTAAACATGGTTCATTAAATAGTTCATTATTCTTTATTATTCTTCATTACTCTTCATTATTCTTCATTCTTCACGTCACTCTTTTAGAAAAAAAAAAGCCATCAATTCACATCATTCTTTTTGTTCTTTTGTCTTTTTATTATTATTATTATTATTATTATTCTTCTTCTTCTTGTCTTCCCTTCCCCCGTCTTGAACAGCTGGTGATCGATTCTTGAAAAGTTCCCAATATGCGTCTTCGGAACGCACTTGTCTTGGCGAGCGCTGTCTCGGCCACCGCCTTTGATATCCAGCATCGAGGCATGGAGCACGCTGATATTCTCGCAAAAAGAAACGTGCCGACGGACGCAGAAATTGATAAACTGGCCAAGGCGGAAGGCCGGGCACTATGTGTCATTCGGCCGCGCGACGACGGCGGCGACGACGCGCCCACTATTGTCGATACGTTCAACAAGAAGTGTAACGCCAAGAGCCTCATTTACATGCCGGGACCCACGTACAACATCAGCAGCAAGATGACGACGACGTTGAGCAATGTGCACATCGTTCAATATGGCCGCATGCTCTGGAACAGCAACATTGACCACTGGATGTCTACCGAGCGCCTGGACGTTGGATTCCAGAACCAGAGCACCATGTGGTTCTTCGGCGGCGACAACGTCACCTGGGATGGATACAACACGGGCACGCTCGACGGCAATGGCCAGGTGTGGTACGACTGGGCCCAGTCCAAGGGAAACGTTCCCAACCGTCCGATGAACATCAACTTCCGATACCTGAACCACTCCACCATCAGGGGACTGCGCTTCGTGCAGAGCCAGATGTGGACCATGGCCATCACGTACTCGCACCACCTAGAGCTCGATGATATCTACATCAACAGCACGTCCAACAGCGTGTGGAAGACTTACAACACGGACGGCTGCGATACCGTCAACTCGGACGACATCACCTTCAGAAGGTGGTTCGTGGTCAACGGCGACGATGCCATTGCTCTCAAGGGCAATTCCAGCAGAATCTCCATTTATGACAGCGAGTTCCATGACGGGGCGGGTGTGGCCTTTGGTTCCGTGGGTCAGTACGACGGCAGACAGGACAACATTACCGACTTTTACGGGCACAACATCACACTCGTCAACACGACTCACGCGGGCTATCTCAAGACATGGGCGGGCCATTCGGTAGGACTCCCGCCCAACGGAGGTGGTGGCGGCTTGGGCTTCGCCACCAACCTCACCATGGAGGACATCAAGATTGTGAACATGACCAAATCGCCCTTCTTTGTCTGGCAATGCGAGAACTATTCCGGCCGGGCCGGCCTGGACTGCGATTCCTCCAAGTACAAGTTGAACAAGATTGCCTGGCGCAGGGTGAGCGGCACCGTCAACAAGAACGTTAAGAGACTTGGTTGGTTCCAGTGCAGTGCGGCCGCGGGTGGATGCGATGATGTCGAGGTCGAGGACATTGATGTCACGTACGAGGGCACCAGCGACAAGCTCAACACCTGGTTTTGTTCCAATGTCCATGGAAACAAGGGCTTTACATGCGACAGCCCTGACAAGAAATCAGATTAAAAGGTTGGACGGAGATGGTATTGTTGCGGGATGCATAATCACATGACTTGCTCCCTTGTGTTTACTACTACTATGTAGTTCACAGTATCATTAGCTTAGCTTTTTCTTCATTCATTGTTATATTCCTTAGCTTAGGGTGTGCATCCCGAGGAGGATGGAATTAGACAAAATTACCAGCCAACACCTTTTTTTTTTTTTTTTTTGGAAAAACCCTTGAATCTCTTGATTGCCAGAATATGATGATAACTCCTGACGTGCAGAGGAATCGGCTTGGCGGCATGTTTGGGCCATGCATGTCACGAGCTTGTGACGACGTTGATTGCATCTATGTGGAGGTGACGTATCGATGGATTTACATTTGGCTCGCGCAGCTGGTACGAATAATGTCATCCCGCAATCTTCGAAATGAGAAAAAGATGAGATTTTGACGCCACTCCTCCCCGGGCGAGGCAGCAGGCGGAAATGGCGCGGCAGATGGAAATCAATTTATCTGCTCGGCCGATCAATCCCGTCATCGGCCAGCGAGAGACGGACGAACTTCTACTACCATAGTATGTACGTAGTAGACGACAGACCAGACCGCGATGCTACGTTGTACGAGGCTGAAGCGTCGGATCGTTGCATCGCCGACAAGTGGTGGTTTGTCTTGCTCGTTTGGACGGCGTGGCTGATTTTTCACCTGATCTGTACAAGTTGGAAGCTGGCATTTCATTGTGCGGGGGGGGGGGGGGGGGGGGGGGGGGGGGGGGGGGGGGGGGGGGGGGGGGGGGGGGGGGGGGGGGGGGGGGGGGGGGGGGGGGGGGGGGGGGGGGTCGGG
>JABAEC010000063.1:0-11233 GCA_013435705.1 Claviceps paspali | reverse complement strand
CTGGCATTTCATTGTGGGCCCCCCCCCCCCCCCCCCCCCCCCTTTATTATTATTATTATTATTATTATTATTATTTATTTATTTATTATTTATTTTTTTCTCCGCACCGACGAATAAAGCATGGAGCCAATCAATCAATAAGAATCTTGTCATCCCCGTTGCGGCTACGGCTACATACTACTACTAAGTATGTAATAAGTACTACTGGTAAAAGTACTACTACTACTTAGTAGTAGAGTAGTACGTCGACGTGGCTGCATACAGTGTTGATACACAGTGTCAAATACACAGGGCAACGGTGCTCCGTATGATGAATTGATCAAGCTTGCATTACGTAGTAATGCTCCGAGACGGGAACGTGTGACACCTGAATCTACATAGTACTCAACGGTGAGGTCATCGAAACGGCGCTTCTTGCATCGCGTCGGAGAAGAAACGAAAAAAAATAAAAAATAAAAGACCAACCAAGCGGGGACGCGGACGACTGTTTTGTGTGCTGCGGTAGAAGGGGGGGTTGTTCTTTTTTTGCCATGTGCTTTTTCTTTTTCTTTTTCTTTTACGGCGTTCGGCGGTCATAATACACATGCTGGACTTTTTGTTTTTTTTTTTGGACCGGACACGAATCTGGTGTGACTGAGGGTTCATTGGCTTGGAGCATGGATTTTGCGTCAGAGGCACATGGTCACTTGAGGGGTATATCGGACCGTTTTTGCAGGCTCTGGCTCGATGGGAGGGTGTAGAAGGGCGGGGGGGAGAGGGGGACGAGGGACGAACGGTTGGTCTTTTTTTTTTCTCGACGTTCCGCAGTCATATCGGTGAGGCTGACTGGCTGAAAGGTTCTTTGATCGTTTTTTTTTTTTGGTTTTGGTTTTGCTCACGTGTGCTTCTTACCAACGGATAGGGATAGACGAAGAGACGGACGCCCCGCGACCAAGTCGTCCACATACGAAATGAAGCGCGTCGTCAAAACCAGCATCTGCTGCCAAACGAGGAATTGGCCGGACGAGCGTGCCGTCCTCCTGAGCAACTCGTCGAGCCGCATTTGCGACACCATCAAAACAAGCATATACCAGATCGTCCGCTGCTGAGCCATCATTTCCATCGAGTCCGACTGCTATTGCCTCGACGCGCCTGACCATCACAAGGCTCACAATGTGGCTCGTCAAGCTTTCATATAGTTGGCTCGCCATGACAACACTCACATCCGGCGCCGCCAACGTGGCAATCGAGACCGAGGGACCGGGGGGGGAGGGGGCGTGACTTGTGGTTGGTTGCTCCGGGGTCGTGATTCGTGTGGAAGTGACACAAACATGGCGTTTACTAGTATGTAGGAACAACAGGGACGAATGGGGGTTTCAAGATTCTCGAGTCTTCGACGGAGGAAGGGACATTTTGCGCTGCTGTGCCTCTACCTCGTCTGCTTGCGCTTGGTGCAGTGCTCCGGCTACACAAGTCGGTCGTCCTCGATACCGCAGCAGTACATGGTAACTTTCCTGGCCGAGGGTGAGCAACAAAAAAAAAAAAAAGAAAGAAAGAAATCAAAGATCGGCAGAAGCTTGCCGAAACGAAAGCTGCTCTCCGGCGGCGGTAGCTTTCCCCGCAAGCACGGACGAAGCTGATGCTGGTGGCGCCCCCCCCTCCTCCCTTCCTCCCCGGATTTTGGATTTGTTGGTTTCCAATGGAAAATATGTCACGAGACGCTCCGAGTTGATGCAAAACGTACAGGTCTGTCTCCCCATGGGCTGAGGGACGTGCCAAACAGCCAGCCAATCCAGGATGTTGCTCGCGTCATGGTTTCCTCCAGCGCCGTCGAACCAGCCAGCCAATCCAGGATGTTGTCCCGTCATGGTTTCCTCCATCGCCCTCGAAAACGTCTGGCCCCCAGTCTTCTCGGTGCACAGCCAGCCATGCAATCCATATACTTGGGGGGTCACCTGGTGGTTGCTGACAGGACAGCGGATCCCTGAGTATTGGACAGCGGCGGACGCCCCTGGTGTGTTTGTGTTTGCATCGGCCGGAGACACATCACTTCCACTCCCAAGGGTGCCCTCGGCAAGGGGAGCTTTATTTCGCTGGTCGTTGCCTATATAAGGTTGCCACCCGCCGTCTCGCGCGCAGGTGCAGGAAAACCGCCTCCTCCTCCGGACCTACTTTTCCCACAGAGAGAACCCTTTCCGTGGTATCCAAAGGACGTGACTCGAAACGTTGTGTCGCCAACCCGCGTCGATACAGGCCAGAACAAGAACAAAAAAAAAAAAGAAAAGATACACATCAACCGATTTGTGTCGAAAAAAAAAAAACGCTCGAGACGGGCTGCTCCCAAGATGGTCATCGGCAACATATACGTCATTGCCTCGGTGGCCGTCGTTGGCGGGGGCCTCTTTGGCTTTGACATCTCGTCGCTGTCGGCCCAGCTAGGGATGCAATCCTACCTCTGTTATTTCAACCAGGGACCTTTCGGGCCGCCTTTCAGCGAGGGGAAATGCTCCGGCCCCCGTGAGCTGGTCCAGGGAGGCATCACGGCCGCCATGGCTGCCGGGTCCTGGTTTGGCGCGCTCGTCTCCGGGCCCCTGTCGGACCGTCTGGGCCGGAAGTATTCCATCATGGTTGGCTGTGTGATTTGGTATGTTTTGAAAAGGGCCGGGTGTGGTTTGGTTCATCGAGTTGCACTCCTCGGGGGAGCAAAATGTGTTTTTCTTCTTCTTCTTCTTCTTCTTCTTCTTCTTCTTCTTCTTCTTTTCGACCGGAATTGCTGACCCCGGTGATGATGATGATGATGATGATGATGTCGTCAAAAAAACAAAAAAAAAAAAACAAAAAACACAGGATGATTGGATCCACCATCTGCTGTGCTTCGCAGAACATCGGCATGCTCATCGTCGGTCGTATCATCAATGGTTTCTGTGTCGGCATCGAGAGCGCCCAGGTGCCCGTGTACATCGCCGAGATCTCACCACCCTCCAAGCGCGGCCGCTTCATCGGCATGCAGCAATGGGCCATCACGTGGGGCATCCTGATCATGTACTACATCTCGTACGGATGCTCCTACATCGGCGGGAAGGACTGGGACAACTGGTCGACGGCCTCGTTCCGCGTCCCCTGGGGCCTGCAGATGATACCCGCCGTCTACCTCTTCCTGATGATGATGCTGCTGCCCGAGTCGCCGCGGTGGCTGGCGCGAAAGGACCGCTGGGAGGATTGCCGTTCTGTTTTGGCCCTGGTGCATGGCAGGGGCGACGTGGATCATCCCTTTGTCGCCATGGAGATGCAGGACATCAAGGACATGTGCGAGTTCGAACGCCGCCACGCCAATGTTACCTATCTGAATCTGCTGGAGCCGAGAATGATCAACCGTACCCTGATTGGGTGTTTCACCCAGATCTGGTCGCAGCTGACTGGCATGAATGTCATGAGTACGTCGTGTGAAAGACTTCCTCCCTTCTTCTCTGATGATGACGGGTTTCCAACACCAGTCCGGCCCTAGAGAGCCCGAGGCTTGGAGCAGGTGGCTAACTTTTCTTCTTCTTCTCCCCCCCCCTCTCTCTTCAACTACAAACAGTGTACTACATCAACACGGTATTCAAGATGGCCGGCTACAAAGACCAAGAGAATCTTCTGGCCTCCTCCATCACGTACATCATCAACGTCTTCATGACCATTCCCGCCCTCCTCTTTGTAGACAGATGGGGCCGTCGCCGCACGCTGCTCGTGGGATCGGTGCTCATGGCCACCTTCATGTACGCCAACACCGGCATCCTGGCCGCGCACGCCACGATCCGCCCCGCGGGGTACGAGGGCAACAACGCTGCGACCATGGAGCTCACGGGATCCTACGCCAAGGGCCTCATCGCCTGCACCTACCTGTTCGTTGCCTCGTTCGCCCCGACCTGGGGCCCCGTCTCGTGGACATACCCGCCCGAGCTGTTCCCCTTGCGTCTCCGCGGCAAGGGCGTCGCGCTGGCGACGTCCTCGAACTGGGCCTTCAACACGGCCCTGGGACTCTTCGTGCCCCCGGCCTTTGCCAACATCAAGTGGAGGACGTACCTCATCTTCGCCATCTTCAACACCGTCGCCTTCATCCACGTCTACTTCGTCTTCCCCGAGACTGCCGGGAAGACGCTGGAAGAGACGGAGGCCATGTTCGAGGATCCCCACGGGATCAAGTATCTCGGCACGCCCGCCTGGAAGACGAGAGTCGTCACGAAGCTGACGGAGAACGCCGAGCACGGCGACGTTGCTTCCAAGCGTCACGCCTCGTACAATATTTCCCACGCGCATAATGAGCATGACTCGGAGAAGGCCTCGACTTCCCCTGCCGATAGGACCACGGCTGTTTGAGCCATTTTTTGCAGGACTCTTCTTGTGTGTTTTCTTCTTCTTCTTTTGTTTGTTCTCAGCACATGAGTTCTGTTTGAGACGTGGCTAGGGATGATGAAAACAGGAGAGGGCTTTTTTGTTTTGTTTTGAGATTTTGGACATGGTGGGATTTGGAGCGTCTTGAATTTGTGTTTGATGATGGTATGAATGGGGTTTGTACAGTATACATACGTATATATGTATATGTTTATGTACGCAGCGCGTGGTCAACGATATCCAAGGCAGAAAATTCCCAGGGGGAGGGGGGGTGAGCGCAAGAAGAAGCCACAAGCTACGATAGGAACACCTTTCACCAACACTATCACTATTGGTCTCCGCATGCGGTGGCCACCGTGTATTTTCTGTAAGCTCGACCAAGTACAAGATTCAACAAGATTCCAACCCAACGAGCCCAAGTCGCACCATCATTTTCTCATTGCCAGTTCCACACATCCTTGAAAAACATTGCCTCTCATGTTGCGCCGCCCAAGTCCTCTCCTTGAGACGACGGCGTGTTTTAATTTTGCCCTGTTTACTGAGCGCCGGGGCATACGACGCGGTTGGGACTGCGGAGAGGTTAGATAGATGATGGGTTTGTGGCGTGGACGCAGCGAGATTAAAAGGGGGAAAGGGGGATGAACGTCCAACACACCGGACATTGGTGCTGACATCTGCGATGGGTTAGCGGAGCTCGCGCAGCGGGAGGACCTGGGACGGACGTACTGCATGGTCTGCCGCGGTTGTTGCGGCAGGATCCGTCGGTGCATCGGCGGTTGAACTGTCTACCGTTGGCGAAGCGGCCCTGGCAACGGCCTCGGGAGTTGCAAGTCTACGGGGCTCATGAGGTCAGTCAGAGGGGGAGGGCAGGCGTATGCCAGACGGCATTGAAAAAAAAGGGGGGGAAGACTTGCGCCTCTGGCAATTTCTCTAATGAAGAGATCGGCATCATCCGCAGGGGTGATTTCGTCGACGGGGGCGGGATCCTCAGCCGGCGCGGCGAGAGCCAGGGCCGAGACGAAGAGGAGGATGACGGCGGCGAACTTCATGGTTTTCTTTGTTTTTCTCTTCCACGGGTGCTTGTTGTGGTTTCCTGAGTGTCTGGGAGGTTAGGTGGTCTGATGAAGATCAAGGGGGGGAATCAAAGCGGGAGAAGCGGACGGGTTCTTTATACATGTTTTTTTTTTATCTATCCGCTGGGATGGGGTGAGGGTGACATGGACGGCGGAGGAAAATATGACTGCGAAGAAGAAGGCGGGCTTTCTTTCGGTCAGCGGGAAACGTGGCACGTCGTTTCCATGCCGGGAGGGGGGGGGGGGGGGGGCTGTCGTGGGAGATACATCTACGGAGGAGAAGGGGGTTTGGTTGTATCACACCCTTGGGGGGTTCTCTTGGGTCGAATCTTGAGAAGAGACATACTCATATTCTCATACAAAACGCATGGAGAGACAAACACGGGAGTACGTTGAAGATAACGTGTGTTGAAGAAATCGGTGCGTCGGTGCTGCTTGGCATATGCGGGCTCGATTCGACTCGTCAACAATAGGCAGACCGTGATAGTGTCGCTTTTCTTGTCTTCCATCCACTAGACAACTCGCCTCTCTTTACAGCCACGCATTGCATGCCATCGGGGGAGGGGGGATGTTCTTTCGCAAGCGTGCGAGACTGGTCCGAACGGAGGAGCAATCTTACGTGCAGCCTGCTTGAAGCTTACCAAGTGCTTTGAAATATCCCGATACGGGCTTGTGCCATGGATCGAGAGGCCCGCGACTTTGCTCTCGGCACTTGTATCACGGTCGCCTTGGGAGAAGTGCTGTCCCGTTTGGGGGGGGGGGACTGAAGAGGGGGAAGCGAGGAGGAGGGCGAGGGTGTGGGAGGCGAGGTGGTGAGATTGAGGAGTCCTGAAGTCTCCACGGGGTTGTTTGGAAGGAAGTATGATGCGGAAGAGACGCGAGAGTCCGAGAAGCAAGGCGGTGAGATTGGCCAGTCCTACAAGTCTGATACTGAGGAAAAGCGAGAGTCCGAGAAGCAGGGGAGTCAGTGAGATTGACCAGTCCAACAACCTCCATGTGCTTGTTTGGAAGGAAGTCTGATACGAAAGGAAACGCGAGAGTCCGAGAAGCAAGGCAGTCAGTGAGATTGACCAGTCCTACAAGTTATTTGGAACAAAGTCTAATTCCGATGATGGAAGCCAAGAATGTCGAATGGCCGCCAAGTTGGAGCACCGCCAACTTTTCCCAAGAGCCTGACATTCTTGCTTCCCCCCCCCCCCCAACAATACAGTCAGCGGCCCGTCTTTGCGTGCCGAGGGAGGGAACCAGTCGCTCATCTTACACGGGCATCATCACGAGTGGGTAGCACGAAGAAAGGCTTCATTACACAGTAGACAGACGAGGTTGGTCTCACGGCACGTGCGGTTGACAACTTCCTCCGCGGAGCCTTGATTCCGAACCTTCAGTTTATGGGGGCCAGAGTAAGCGCCGCGGATGACGAGCGGCTTTTCTCGCCGGTAGTCCTGTCTCTGGGCAGCAGGCAGCAAGCCTCTTGATACTGCCGGGGTGGGTTTGTGATTTGTCGCCCCTTGGGAAGCGCAGCGGAAGCTTCTGACGCGCACTGATGTGGCGAGGCAAATGATGTGCTCCAATCAGTGTCTCTTCTGCGTACATGAGATGATGAGAAGGGGAAAAGACAAAAAAAAAAAAAAAAAAAAAAAAAACCGGGCAATGGTGGCTCAAGGACGCGGGCTGAGGGAAGCATTCCCACCTTTCTTTTTTGGCCCCCCCCCCCCTCGAGGCTGGACTTGGGCCAGGGTTGGTTGGCCCCCGCGGGGGAAACGGGAAGCAGCCACGGAAGCAAGGCAGCAAAGGGCTGCTGCCTCTCTCTCGTCTTGTACGAATATAGATATGTGTATAGATGTGGGTGTGTGTGAATATATATGCATAAGCGCCTCGTCTGTTCTTTGTCAACACTGGACGATCTCCTTGTCTCTGAACGCACTCTAAAAAGAACCTCCACCACATATTTTGTTTGTCTTCGCTCTCGCTTTCGCCTTCGTTTTCGTTTCTCCTTCCACCATGTGCCCGCCATCCACATCAGACCACGCTACCCAGGGCGACGACGCCGCCGTCCAGTCGCCAAACCATCAGCAAGAGACGACGGCCAATGCTGTTCGTCCGCGTGTACTCGCCGACGGCGACACAGCGCCGGACCGCGGACGTCAGGAAGCGGCGCAGGACCAAGAGACAGAGCGCAGCCGCTCCTCTAGTCCGGCAGAGACAGAGGACATCATGCCCACCCGGACCCTGTCGGCCGAAGAAGCCGAGGCCGATTACCAGGAGCAACTTGCTATCCTGCGCCAACAGACAGCCGCGTACGACCGAGCCGTTGCTGCAAATGACCAGGGCAGAGAGGGGGCCTGAGTGAGGGCGGAGAAAGATGACGAGC
The DNA here is from genome assembly GCA_013435705.1 of Claviceps paspali. Lineage (NCBI taxonomy): Eukaryota > Fungi > Ascomycota > Sordariomycetes > Hypocreales > Clavicipitaceae > Claviceps > Claviceps paspali. The sequence continues at coordinate 3,436 of JABAEC010000063.1, read as the reverse complement.
GCGGCAACCGGTTGTCGGAATCGATGGAGAATGATGGGTAGGAGCTGTGCGCAGGACTGTCACGAGTAAAACGATTCTGTTATCTTGCTTGCTTGGTGGTTTACACATGAAGATGTTGCCTGGTATTTAAGGCATGTACCTAACTACTACTACTACGTAGCAAGGCACGAAATTTCACTGTGCAGCAGATTTCCCCACCGCCCGCCCAGCCACGGCCGAATAAGAGATGAGAGCCAAGTACTAGTGGTATCCAAGCGGGCCAAGGCAAAATAAAACAATCATAATAAATAGTGACTGCCACTACTACTACGTACTAGTAGCAGTAACAGTACTAATAATAGTAAAAAAAAAATCAAGGTACATGCAATCACAACACGCCCACAACACGAAGACGAACGCACGAGGGAGGCTATGCAGTCAGAACCCGCGTGCTTGTGCTTGTCCGGCCGGCTTCTTTCCCATGCCAATGCCACCAGCCGTTGTCCTCTCTAGGAAGAGAGGAACGGGGAAAACGGAAACAACCACCAGAATCCGCCGTCGAGACTCACGATAGCATTCATCACCTCTCCGCGTTCGAAAAAAAAAAACAAACAAAACAAAAATGCCCTTCGTCCCAAACACCCCCGAATCTTTTCTCAACCGCGCCGACTCCAAGAACGCAAAGTCGACATGCAGGGGCATTACGTCGAGCGGGCTCCCGTGCAGGAGGCCCATCAGTGCCGCCACCATGCATCTCGGCGACGAGAGGCTCTACTGCTGGCAGCACAGAGAGCAGGCGAGCCATTCCGCCCAGTCGAGTCCGGGACCTCGTCGCCACGCGAAGCCCATGCTCGGCGAGCGCTCGAGCCTGGACACCCTCGCCGACAGGCTGGGCATCGTCGACCTGCATGAACAGAAGTCGTCACGCAAACCACGGCAGGATAAAAGGCCGTCAAAGGCCCCTGCCCCCAAACCACCAAAGCCAAGCCCGAAGCTTACCCTCTGCTTCTGCTTCTCGGTACCCCTGGAGGAGGTGGACGAGCCCGTCCGGCCGAGGCCGCCGCGACCCCAGCCGGCTCCCCTCCAGAAGCCTCCGTCGGCGTCCTTGCCCAACCTCCAGCGGCCGCCCAACCGCGGGAAAACACCGAACGGCTCGCGGATATCGACTCCCAACGCCTCCCCGGGCAAGGCCTCGTACCGCTCAGCCAAGTCGACCCTCTCGCAGACGGCCCGGCTCAAGCACCTGATCCCCGACACGCTGGACGCGACGACCGCCTCGGCGCTCATGGCCGAGCTCGCCAAGCCGTTCGCCGATTCCGAGGAGGGGGGCTACATCTACATGTTCTGGCTCACGCCCACGTCGCAGAAATCGAAGCCGCCCGCCGAAGCCGCCCGATCTCTCCTCGCGCCGCCGCCGACCACGTCTCCCGCTCGTTCCCGCCGGCCGAGCGACGTCGTGTCCTCGTACGCCGCCGGCGGCGGCGGCGGCAGCAACAACAGCAAGCCCGGCCGGCAGACCATGCTGATCAAGATCGGCAGGGCGGCCAACGTCCAGCGGAGGATGAACCAGTGGCAGCGGCAATGCGGCCACGATATCGAAATGCTGCGCTACTACCCGTACGTTGCCGGCGACGACGACGGACCGGGCACGTCGGGCCGGACGGCGCCGCGGACGACACCTCATTGCCGCAGGGTCGAGCGTCTGATCCACATCGAGCTGACGGGCATGGGACTGCGCGCCGACATGTCGACGTGCGCTGCCTGTGGGAGCGAGCACAGGGAGTGGTTCGAGGTTGAGGCCACGCGGGATGGCATTCGCAGGGTGGATGGCGTGATCCGCCGATGGGTCGACTGGGATGAAGCCGGCGCTGGCTGATGAGGCGTTCTATAGAGCATAGAGCATGCGGACTGGTGTCTGGGACAGAGGCATGAATGCGAGTAAGCCGTGCGTGCCTCGTCGATATTTTCTTGTTCTTGTTGTTCGTCTCTGTCTTCTCTCTCCAGGTTGCACCTGCTGACGCGGGACTCGGGTACATGGACCTCCGGCGGAGTCAGGATAATGCCGCACAGGATCCTGTGAAGAAGGGGTATCTGTGATACAAGGTGAATTTCCCTCTCGTACAATACTATCCTCTGTCGTCTTACAACAAGCGCATAACAAATCCTGTCTCCCCCTCCTTCTCAGAAAGACACACACAACATACACACACACACACACGTACTAGACCAGAGCAGCCGTGCCCTGGCCATGATCCAACTTGTCTCTCCCCCTTCTAACACACACACACACACAAGACCAAGACCAGTGCAGCCGTGCCCTGGCCATGATCCAACTTGTCTCTCTCCCAGCCGAAAAGCCCACTTCACTAAGCGAGCTCCCGGTCATCATGATAGTTCCAGGAAATTGAACCCCACGATGCCCTCGCCAACCAGCTCCTCTGTCCCGGACGCCGTCCTCCTCGACACGGATACACGCCTTCCTATTATGCCCACGCCGCCGACCTGCAGCTCGAGGGGCACCTCGAGGGGGACCTCGACGTACGGGGTTTGGCTCCGCGCGTCGCGAAACGTGAACTGGCGGAAGAGGCCGCAGTCGCCTGCCGCCTTGGTCATGTCTCCTATCGAGCTGCACACACGTCAGTCAGCGAGGTGATTCCGCAGGGGGGGGGGGGGGGAGAACACGGAAGAGGAAGTGAAAACCTACTGGATCACCACGCGCAACCCGTCCAGATGCTCGAGGCAGAACCGCCCGCTGGGCGTGAACCTCGCGTGCGTGGCCAGCGGGCTGCCCGGCTGCCCGGGGGTATGAAAGGCGAGATCTCCCTCGAACGAGCCGCGGCACGGGGAATCGCCTCCCGGGGCAGCGAGGGCGGCCAGCGCTCCTCCTCGGGGTCGATCGGTGACTTGTGATCCGCACATTGGTGGCTGTGGTGACGTTTTTGGTCGGTGATGATAATTATGATGATGATGATGATGGTGATGATGGAGGAGGACATTTGTCGAGGTGCTCCAGTCTTGGTTGGTTCTCTCTCTCTGCATAGATACTCGTAACATACTACGTACTAGTACACACATAAGCCGGACCCCCGGGGCGCAGCAGCCAATCACCGCTCTGGACTGGACGACCCGCCTTCCGCTTTGGGAAATCATCGTTGAGCAAGTTTGCGCAGAAATGCGCTGCGCACCTTTATGAGCTGTTTGGAGCCAGTAACCTTTGTGAGCTGCCGCCAAGCTTGTCCAGTTCGCGTTCGGGAGACTGGGCCTTCGACGGCCAATGGCGTATCTTGTGTCCATGGAAAAAAAAAAACCAGGGGAGGGCATTTGTCGGCCTCGGGGGGGGGGGGGGGGGGGGGGGGGGGGGGGGGGGGGGGGGGGGGGGGGGGGGGGGGGGGGGGGGGGGGGGGGGGGGGGGGGGGGGGGGGGGGGGGGGGGGGGGGGGGGGGGGGGGGGGGGGGGG
>JABAEC010000062.1:79269-160023 GCA_013435705.1 Claviceps paspali | reverse complement strand
TTACTGAAATTTCTCCCCCCCCCCCCCCCCCCCCCCCCCCCCTCAGGCGCTGGAGCCAAGCATCTCGGCCCAGATCATGCAGCTTCACCACGGAAAGCACCACCAAGCCTACGTGACCAACCTTAACAATGCGCTCGAGGCGTACGCCGCGGCGACTGCCTCGGCCGACATCGCCGCCCAGATCGCTCTCCAGGGCGTCATCAAGTTCAACGGCGGCGGCCACATCAACCACTCGCTCTTCTGGGAGAACCTGGCCCCGGCTGGCTCGGCCGAGGCCGACCCGCTGAGCGCGGCGCCGACCCTGATGGCCGCCGTTGCTCGGGCGTGGGGCAGCTTCGACGCCTTCAGGGCTGCCTTTGCCGGGGCTCTCCTCGGCCTTCAGGGGAGCGGTTGGGGCTGGCTGGTCAAGGAGGAGGGCGGCGCGCTGCGCATCGTCACCACGAAGGACCAGGATCCCGTTGTGGCCGGTGAGGTTCCCCTTTTGGGCGTCGACATGTGGGAGCATGCTTATTATCTGCAGGTGAGGAAGGGCTGCTACTGTCCTGGTGTGACCTTTGTTTTGGTTTTCTTCTTCTTCTTCTTCTTCTCCTCTATCTTCTCTTGTCTTTCTCTGCTCTCCCCATCCCCCCTCGTTTTCTTCCCCGCCTCTTTGGCTCTTTCTCTCTCTCTCTCTCTCTCTCTCTCTCTCTCTCTCTCTCTCTCTCTCTCTCTCTCGCTGTCTCTTCCCCGCCCACCGCTCTTGTTTTCGTCTTTCCACCCATTTTGCTCGTCTTGGTTAACTGATCCGCGTTGCAATGTAGTACCTGAACGGAAAGGCGGCGTACATCGAGAACATTTGGAAGGTGATCAACTGGAAGACGGCGGAATCTCGGTTCCAGGGCGGCCGCGACGACGTCTTCAAGACTCTGAGGGCCTCCATGTAAAAAGCCATTGTCTTGTTCTTTTTCTGCTTCCTCCCTCTCCCCCTTCCTTCCTTCCATCTCCCCCCCATCAATGTCTCTTATACAAGCGGCTTGCAACCGCGTCACAGCCAACACTCATCAGTAGTAAAAGAAATCGCCTCCCATCTTCCAAGATGCCAGCCTCGTGTTTTCGATCCAGTCCAACCAGTGAGACATGTTCAGCAAAGCCAGCATCCCCCCCCTCTCAGTCACGCTATCCCCGTCACACAAACGGCATGCGTGCTCGCTAGCTACAAATCCCAGCGTCCCGTCTCAACGGGCTTTTCTCCTCCAAGCCATATCCTCTCCAAACACGAGCTTCCCTCGACCATGATGCTCTGTGCGTCCCATGTGGAACGTGTATCTGCGCCATGAACCGCCGGCGTCTCAATCACTCGTAACCACCGAGTCCACCGGCAGCCCGCAGAATCCAGTGAGGCAGATGAAGGGCGGAGAGGGGGAAAGGGGGGGGGGAGAAAAGGGCGAGAAACAACGAGGACAAAATAAGAAGCATGCAAGAAATCACATCCTCGCACAGCCAAGCCACTAGTCCTCTGCACATCGGTATCCCCATGCACGACATACACAACACGGTGTGACTCCGCGTCGTGCTCTCGTGATACCATGTTGGACAACCACATGGATGGCCCTCCTCCTCTCTCTCCCCGTCTCATCCACCACCCCCCTCTTCCCCAATCACACAACGCCCCAGCAGAGCATCACCAGCGAGACAAAAACTGCAATGCGGGGCCCCAAAATGACGACGGGAAGAGACAGTAGGACTTTTAATTTCAGCATACGAGATCTTCGGGGCATGGGGCATGTTTTTGTTTTCTCTCTTCCCCCGCCTCTCTTTTACCGTTGGGGCTGTGAGGTCTCGAGAAAGTGGGCGTGTATCAAAAGTATAAAGACCGAGGTTGGGTTGGATTCATGGCTGGTGATGGAATAAGACTCGCGCGTTTTCAGAGCAAACAACCAAGAGAAAAACACACACACACACACACACACACACACACACACATACACGCTTCTCACTCTTTCCATCCTCCTTTCTTCCCTTTTGCCATCGCTTCCAGACTTGTCGCTGAGAAATGTCTCCCATGAGCCAGGTGAAGACGCTTCTCGCCCTCGGGCTAGGGTTCGTTTGTTATTATTATTATTGTTGTTGTTGTTGTTTTTGTTTTGTTTGTGTACCCCCCCTGCCTCCCTGCCCTTCTTCTTACTTCCTTTTGGTCTTGCTATCTCTTCGGCAGGGAGACGTCCAGACCCGGATGTGTATAGGCTGACACTCTTGTCCAGGGCGGGACTCGTCGTCGCGACGGAACGCACCGTGACGGTGACGACGACGGTGTCCGCCTGCGCGGCGTCGTGCTATTCCACCCTGAGTGTCTGCGCCGGGACGGACACATCGTCGGCCGGCAGCCACCATGCGAGCTCGTCTCTCTCGCCCGCTCCGCCGACAAGCATCATCTACGCGTCTTCGTCCGGCCCGGCCCCCGGGGAGCCCTCCCCCACGTCCTCCGTGGCGAATCCCACCTCCCGGGACAGCATCAGCAGCTACCCGTCCGCACTGCCCGTCACCTCCGACGCCTGCCAGCCGCCCGGACCGCCCTCGTCGGCGCACGCCTCCCCGCCTCCCACCTCCGCCGCCACCAGCGCTCCGTATTCCGTGTCCGCATCGTCGCCGTCCCACCCGGCAACCATCCCCCACGGAAACTACACCGCCGGCCCCCCCGTGCCCCCCGGCACCACGCCATCCGGCCCCAGCTTCCCGACCGTCATTCTCCCCACGCCCACGCCATCCTCCGCAACAGGCCATCCCGCCCACACGCCATCCTATGCCTCGACCGTCGACGCAATCGGCACAACGAGGCACACCACCACCACGCAGACCTACCCGCCCACCACCTTCCTGACAAACACAAAGGTTTCCAGCATCGGCTACGCCACGAGCTCGACCCAGAATCTGCCCCCTTCATACGGGGGTCCCACCGGCTACCCGCCCTCGTACGACGAGCCGCCTTCATCACACGGCGGGTTCAACCACGTCAAATACGCCTGAACGCATCCAACATGCTATGCTTTACGGAAGGAAGGGGGGGACGGGGAGATTGCCAAACTTACTAAGCACTAATGAACTGAGATATGGGGGGAGGGGGAATCCGTGTCTTGTCTCTCTCTCTTTTAGTCTATATGTCAATGTTTTGTCTATGTGAATTTATTCCTCTTTTTTTGCAGGTCCACAATGATGCCTCCAAGACATCAAGTCCATCGTCGATATAACATGGGGAAGCGAACCAGATTGTGAAACCATTCGAACTTGTCTTGGGTGTATATCTCTGCTTTTCGCTCTTGTGCATTCATTCATGATCCTTTCGAAAAACAGACGACGGCCCACTTGCCATGGAATGCCCATTTCCTGGCACCAGAGTCACCTCCACCGCCTTCCGTCGCTCTCAGCTCCTCGTCTTTGCCAGCGGCAAGGCCGACAACGACGTCGGCCTTGCATGTTCGCAGAGAGAGAACATTGATGCCGGAGCCAGGGCCCATGGGCCCGATGGCTTTGGTCCAGGGGGTGGTCGGGTCCCACTTCGCATCCCCCGTGAGCTTGCGGTAGTTCAAGTCGCCCTTGAAGATGGTGAGCTCCGCAACCTTCATGTCCTCGTACAGCTCGGGAGCTTCGGCGGGCAGACGCCAGAAGCTGCCGCCCGCGGTCCAGTAACGGTTGGGCCGCATCATCAGCTGGCCCTCGGCGTGGAGGGTAGCCCACTCCTGGAAAACGAATAGAAGTTCCTCGGTTTCCTTGTCGGTCAGGGGAGCAGGTGTTTTGTTTTGGAGCTTCTCGTCGTCGGACTGGGTCTCAAAGAACGCCTTGGGCTGGGAGAGGGCGTTGAGGAGAAGGCCAAAGTCGGCGGGCAGAACATCCGAGACAAACCAGGGGATGGACTTGGGCCGGAGAATAACCTGGGTGGCCAGGCCGGAAGTGAGAAGAAAGCCAGCCAGGATGAGATCGGCGTAGAGCTCGAAGCCGGAATTGTCGAGTACAAAGTCGACGCGGCGCTCCTTTTTGCCCTCATCGCGCGCCTTCTTGAGAATGTCGTAAGCCAGGGGCAGGTCGTTGATCAAAATGTTCTTCTCTGCCGCCTTGCGAGCTTCGCTTCCCTGAAGCTTCTGTATGTCCTCGTAGGTGAGGTTGGTGAGAAGGGACAGGTCGGTTGCGTTTCCCCAGAGGCAAATCTCGAACATTTCGTTGAATAGAATCTTCTCCGCTTCATCGTCATGGGTCGCCTTACTGTTGCCACGAAGCTGAGCCACAAGCGCTTTGTAGCGGGCGGCCAACTCGATGACAGCATTGCGCGAGGTGCGAAATGTGTTCATCTTCTGGCGAGAGAAGATGTCGTAGTTCTTCCAGTGTTTGGTCAAGCTGAAGAAAGTGCTGATGCGTCTGTTGCCATCAAATGTCAGCCTCATGTAGCAAGCTGCCGCTGGCGCCGAACTCGGCAGGTGTCAAGGAACCAATATCGTACCGATACATGTAGCATTCTGAGAACAGCCAAGGGACGTTCATCCAGGTAGGATTTCCAAGATCCTCAATCTCTTTATTATACCGAGCAATCTCCTCGGGGTAGCCATCATCCACAAGGGGACTGCGCAGGATGTGTCAGCCTTATCATTCGGTGCAGAGCGTTATTATTATTATTATTATTTTTTTGGTTCTGGGTTCGCAGCATACGTCAGAGCTCTATCGTGCAAGACCTCATATTTGAGGTTTCCCAGCTGCTCGATGATCCTCTTGCCTTCAACCTGCTTCTCGGCGTTGTCGGTCTGGCCTACAGCGCGGTGGACATCATCAATAGCACCAGTCTGCGTGTGGCAATGTCAGAGTCGCGTCTCTGCTTACGCGCAGATGCCCAGGGGCTCTCGTCTTACCAGAATGATGGGCCAGCGGATTCGCACAGAGTCGTGGGCGAACGAGGTAGGGTCACTGGTCACGGACTTGGCTGCATGTTCTCGGTCAGTCGACGATGAGGAGTTGTCGGGAGGCGGCAGTATTCGTACGAGTCTCGGTGTCGTGTTCCATTTCGAGCTGATTGAGCAAGCAAGCCAGTTGGTGCAAAGGCAATGGCTTCTCTTTCGATGCAGGATGGATGGTGTATATACCAAGTATAAAACCAGTCGACAACTATCCCCTGTCAAATGTTGCCCTCGATGGACTGCATATTGTTTACTATTAATAGAACTACGTAGTACAACGTAGACTGTTCTTGTTGAGAGGTTCCTTGACCCCTCGCTTCCAAGCTCCGTCACGTGATCAATCCTAAAAAGGTCGCAATAAGAACAGCTTTACCACCACCACCACCACTACCAAGCACGTGTGTCCTTCTCGGCGTCAACGTTGAACTTATACACTCGCCATAAACCCGATAGGGCCGCCAGCCGATGCAATCCTCATCCCAAAGACAATGAGTTTTAGGGCAGCAAGATTTCTGTGATTGAAGGACTTGCTCGTGGAACGTATCGGAGGGAGAAGCTCTGTGTATCTCGCTGATGGACCTCATTGTATTCAAGACATCAAATTTAGGGCGGTCCCAATGTCTGGTTTGATGTTGATCGTTTGAGGTCATCACTGTGAGCAATACAATCGCGAACTCATGTCAGTTTAAACGTGTGTTGAATGCGAACTCATCAGCCCTGTCGTACGAATAGCCAGTCTTCCGCTTCACTGCTTTCCTTACTCCAGAGCGACCTTATCCGTCCATTTCCATCATTCCGCCTACAACCTAGGCGGATGAGCCAGTCGGTCCAATATATCGAGTGCCTGCCGAATAACGCTCGTCGTGTCCTTGATTCTAGAGAAGCTGAACAAGTCAAAGTGGTGCCCTGTCAAGTCCAAGACGGCATCGAACATGTCGGCATCATAGTCTCCCCATCCCAACATCTTGTCCGTACGGAGCTTATCGACCCAATGGATGGAACCGTCTCCCCTCGAAACGTAGTTTGTCGCTCGCAACAGCACCGCGCGCGGCCGTTTCCCCGCCTGGGCACCGTCCCATATTGGGACCTGCCACTCGCCAAGCATGCGTCTCGCTTGACCCAAACATCGCAGAGAGAGAATCTGGTTCTTCGTCAACTCTCGGCCATCTAGCTTTGCCGGCTCAGAGTGCTTAAAGAACTTTTTAGCGGCCGCGCCAGGATAGATGCTGTCCACCATGAGAATCCCAGCCACGTGTATGACTGGATCGTCAGTGAGGCGCTTCGCAATCTCGAGGCTGAGAAGGCCCCCCAGACTCCACCCGCCTAGAAACACGTCAACCCTTCCATCTTTGGCGTTTTCCTGGGAACAGCTCCATGCGTTGACTGTGTCTCGAATCCATCGGGTGTATAGCTCTCCCATCTGAGCCAGTCCACCCTCGAATTCCTTGCCGTTGAAAAAGTATGGGTTAGGAATGCCGTATGTCAGTCGTTGTAGTGATTCGAGACAGTGATACGCGTAGGTGGTACCGCCGCCGTCGTGAATGAGGAAAATGGGCGTCGCAAAACGACCGGTTCTATCCCGGTATTGTGAGTCACCGGACTGCACCAGCTCGATTTTGTCGCGCGGCATTGCCCGCGATTGTGTTGGGGGTTTTTTTTTTTTGAGAAGTTTTTTTTTTTATTCAAGACAAGAATTTTTCGAGCTCTTTGACAGGCATTTTTTTGCTCAATTCGAAGCCTAGAATCTTGTCCCTGTGAGAAATAGGTCAAAGCTTTGCCGAGGGATCGGCCTCGACCAGGTTGTGAATCTGGCATAAGCACAGGATGCAACTCCATGTGCCTGGCCATTCTTGTCAGGGGTGTCGATGGAACCCGAGAGATTTACAGAGAAGAGTCACGCCTGCTCCAAAGTAGTCAATTGTAAATCTTTTACATCAAGAAGAAGAGAGTAAATATTACAATCTTATGACCTCTTCAGCTCGTTCAGACCTGGTCTTGTGAATTTGATGACGAGGCCATATAACCTTGTAGCCGCCACAGAAGAAGGTGCAGACCCATTAATAATTTGTTCTTTTTCTGCCGTAGAACAAAAACGTCATGGTTCTCGAAAAAAATTGATTCGCTCTTCAGTCTCTTGACCTCTGCCTCACCCAGAAGCCAATTCAGATCATGTACCGTAATCGTCTGACCGTACTTGGCGCCATCCACATTCATGGTCGCAAGTTGTGTCGAAGATTCGTTTTTACTGGGTAGCCATAGAACGCAACCTCGAGCCTCGACATGCCCGACCTCTTCCCATTTGCATGACTGCAGATATTGGTGGGTTTGGTCTTCTCCACGGGTTGTCATTGCGATCAGCGCATCCGTTACGTGAGACCGCATCGTTTTCAAAAGAAAATCGCCCATATCTTCCCGCCAAACAGCATTCTTCACACTGGGGCCGACTGCCATGCCGGTGCGCATGCTCAAAAGTACTGCAAAGTTTTTCTTCTTGCCGCCCAGCTGGTCGATGATGGATTTTTGCGACAGCACATAGGCAGTCACTGGGCTCTTGTTTCGCTGAGGCAAGTCCGTTGACGTTGCGGACGAGGATGGGGACGAGATGTTTTTGGTTCCAAGGCCCTCGAATGAGAGCGATCCCGGCGCCCACCAGAGTGTGTCGTCTGAAGGGTGCCTAACCAAATCGAAATCCTGTAGGAAATATCGAGGTATTGTTGTCGCTGTACGAGGGCATCGACGAAGGGGGGTTGCGAGCGCCTGGGCTAGAACAAGTTAGAGATGCCGTCCAAAACTAGATGAATTCGGTGACCAGACGCCATACCATATGGGTTATTGGCCAATTTTCTTCTAAACCTTCCCATTGTCTTGCCGGCATCGTCCTTCCGCTGTCGCCGGCGTGCCTTCATCCAGTCGACGTCGAACAATGGTGAGATTGGAAGATGGCCGGCAGCTGTCGAAATCGTCTTTGACTCGTTGTCCACATGTATCCTGTCGTCATTCTGGCCATTGTCGAGACCGGCTTCCACCTGGGTCTGTAGAGCGTCGTTGGTCAGTGAATTCCTATCGTACGAGATGCATCTGCGCGTTTGCGAGCTCGGCCCAGCACGCCCAAGACGAAGCGGTAGCCTTTTTATCATGATGAGGTGTTTATGTGACAAGTGCTTGGCGTTGTGCAGCATATGATTCGCGACGACGCTCGCGACCAAGGACCGAGGGGCCGAGAAGTTTTAGGTGGAGCGCAAAGCGTACGTCAACCAAACATCACACACCAACCACACTACCACCATTGACCACAATGTCAACACGAACAAATATGCTGCTGCGCCGACTCGCGATTTCTTCGCATAAACATTCTCGGTCGTTTGGCTTCTCCAGCAGGTCTGGAGCCGGAAGCGGCCCGAAGATGGACTACATCCCGATGCCGTACATAGAAGAGACGTCGGTAAGCTACCTCCGACTTATCTACTACTCCTACTCCTACTAGTACCTAGCTCGACAGCATGCATCGCCCTCTAACTGCAGCAGGCCGCAGGCAGGAAAACATGTGCGCGATCCTGGAAGCGACTCGGATTTGACGGTGGTTCATGAGACGTGCTAATTGGCGATAGGGGACATATTTTCAAAACTACTCCAGGTAATTTCTCCGGGACTGATGGATGAATTTTGAACAAGCAACCTTATCTCACCTCCGCAGGAGCGCATTATATGCCTAAACGGCGAAATCAACGACTACATGTCTGCTTCCATAGTCTCGCAGCTCCTGTGGCTTGAGTCGGACACACCTGACAAGCCCATCACGATGTACATAAACTCTCCAGGAGGCTCCGTGACGTCGGGTACGTTCTTACCGGTGCAGTCCATCTTGGAACCATTTCCTCATCCACATTGAACAGGAATGGCAATATACGACACGATGAGCTATATCAGATCTCCCGTCTCCACCGTTTGCGTCGGTGGCGCAGCCTCTATGGCAGCTATCCTTCTCGCAGGCGGCGAAGCAGGGAAGCGATATGCGCTACCGCACAGCTCGATCATGATTCATCAACCCTTGGGCGGCACCCACGGCCAAGCATCAGACATCTTGATATACGCCAACCAAATCCAGCGGATTCGAGAGCAGTCAAATAAGATCATGCAGCATCACTTGAACTTGGCCAAGGGAACCGATAAGTACTCATTAGAGCAGATAAACGACATGATGGAGAGGGATAAGTATATGACGGTGGACGAGGCGCTCGAGGTCGGGGTGATAGACGAGGTCCTGACTAAGAGGCCCGAGTCGCCACAAGATGGAGAAAACAAGGAAAAGGCTGTGTAAATTCAGGCTACTGACATAGACCCTGGTGGATTTTCTTTTTGCGTTTCCCGAGGAGGGACAACTTCTCTAACGGGCTGTTTTTGTTGTGTAAGGCGCAATCGAGGTGTGAAGACAAGTAACGTGTTGATTTTGGCAGACCAGGACGTATCCCGATACCGCAGAAAGCGAAAGCTCCGAAACAAAATACTGGCTTGGATTTTCCACGCAACGTTTCGCAAACATACCTAGATACTGCAGATAAAGCCTGCTCAAGGCGTATAGGTACATACCTGGCAGTATATGCCAGGAGGCCAGGGTTGAGGAGAGACAGGAGCCTGCATCACCAGACTGGGACAACAAAGGATCCTCACACAAATTTAGTTTACTACTACTATGTATGTACGTACGTAATACTACATTGTAGCTACTACTACTAAAAGAATTCCGAGGTCGGAATCGGGTGAATGAAAAGCGACCCACAATAGGCTCTACACGTGACACTGCAGCTTCCCCGGCGCATTGAAAAAACGCCTAATTGCAATGCATCCAATTGGTCACTTGAATCCAAGCTCGAGCTTGAATCTTCATCTCGAGTTGAATTGAGCTAACACGATCAATAACTTGTTCTTGCAAACTCAATTGCATCAAGTTATCCGTCTTCTACAAGCTGCCATGTTGTCTGCGCTGCGACAACGGCCAGTCGGCCTGCTTCGACTGGCCCAGAACAGCTTCACATCGTCCAGAAGCAATGTGTATGTCCAATCGTCAAGCTCTCGACCTGGTGAATCGCTGATTTCGTGGTTTTCAGTCAAAATACTAACATCACAGCTCTGTAGTCGCTTCTTGTCTACCACGAAACTCGTACAAGCAGAGGACAAGCTCAACAAAACTTCATCAACGATTACCCAACCCAAGTCACAAGGCGCCTCGCAAGCCATGTTGTACGCCACTGGCCTTTCTGAAGGCGATATGAACAAGGCGCAGGTTGGCATCTCATCCGTCTGGTATGAGGGCAATCCATGCAACATGCACCTCATGGACCTGTCTAAGGTCGTCCGAGAATCTGTCGCAAAGGCCGGTCTCATTCCTTACCGATTCAACACCATTGGGGTTAGCGATGGCATTTCCATGGGCACAAGCGGAATGAGATACTCCTTGCAGAGCCGAGAGATCATCGCCGATAGCATCGAAACCGTCATGAACGGACAATGGTACGATGCCAATATCAGCTTACCAGGTTGCGACAAGAACATGCCAGGAGTTGCTATAGCCTTCGGCCGTGTCAATCGCCCTAGTATCATGGTTTACGGAGGAACCATCAAGCCCGGCTGTGGCAAGGGTGGTGAGCAGTTGGACATTGTGTCTGCCTTCCAGGCGTACGGACAGTATATCTCGGGAGAAATTACAGAAGAGCAGAGATTTGACATTATCCGCAATTCCTGCCCCGGAAGCGGTGCCTGCGGAGGCATGTACACCGCCAATACCATGGCTACTGCCCTCGAGACCATGGGTCTCACTCTTCCGGGAAGCAGTAGCAATCCCGCCGAGGACCGTTCCAAGATTGCCGAGTGCGAGAATATCGGAGAAGCTATCAAGAACCTGTTGAAGGAAGACATTCGACCCCGCGACATAATGACCCGCCAAGCATTTGAAAATGCCATGACTGTCGTCTCGATTCTCGGCGGTAGCACGAACGCTGTGCTTCATCTCATCGCCATTGCTGACTCAGTTGGTATCAAGCTGACCATCGATGACTTCCAAAATGTATCCAACCGAGTCCCCCTGCTGGCCGACTTGAGGCCGTCAGGCAAGTACGTCATGGAAGATGTACACAAAATCGGCGGCACCCCTAGCCTTCTGAAGTTCCTCCTCAAGGAGGGCATTATCGACGGTTCTGGCATCACCGCCACCGGCAAGACCATGAAGCAAAATATGGAAAACGTCCCCGATTTCCCATCCGACCAACAAATCATTCGACCTCTCAGCAACCCCATCAAGTCCACCGGACACATTCAGATTATGCGCGGATCCCTAGCCCCCGGCGGCTCCGTAGGAAAAATTACCGGCAAAGAGGGGCTGCAGTTCACTGGCAAGGCCAAGGTGTACGACTCGGAAGACGAGATGATTCAGAGTCTGGAGCGAGGTGAAATCAAGAAGGGCGAAAAGAGCGTCGTCATCATTCGATACGACGGTCCAAAGGGTGGTCCCGGCATGCCCGAGATGTTGAAACCATCGTCCGCAATCATGGGTGCTGGTCTCGGCAAGGACGTCGCCCTTTTGACCGACGGCCGCTACTCTGGCGGCTCCCATGGTTTCATCATCGGCCACATTGTTCCCGAAGCCATTGTTGGCGGTCCCATCGCTCTGGTCAAGAACGGCGACGAGATCATCATTGACGCTGAGAGACAAGTCATTGACCTAAACGTCCCAGAGGCTGAAATGGAGAAGCGACGAAAGGAATGGAAGGCCCCGGCCCCCAGGTATACGAAAGGCACACTGAAGAAGTATGCGGCCCTGGTAAGCGACGCCAGCTCGGGCTGTGTCACCGATGGATCTGGTAATTAAGTCGCAGAAGGGCTACTGCACTGTTGGGATTCGGGCCTTCCAGGCGGATATGAGTTGAAACGTACAGGTTCGTTTTTCTCTAGATGATATATTGATTGTGGTGGGGATTGGAAATATGAATGAGATGGAAAGCCAGTGGAGCCGCTCTTTTTATGCACAATCACAAAACCGCACAAGAGCCGGCATTTCTTTTTTTTTTCTTCCTGAATCTTGGTTTCTGTCTGTTTTTTCTTTATCCTTTTTTCTTCTTCCTTTTTTTTCTTTACTCATACTAGCATTTTTATTTACCACACGCAGAGATGCGCGTGTGAACCCTGACAGTCATAACGATCCGTCGTCTCCAAAAAATAGAATCCAGAAGTCGTATTTCATACTCCTTACAATGCAGCGCTCGATGAAAGAATTCAAGTGCTTCAACTTAATCCATAGCGCACGGACGAAGGAAGGCTTTTGGCCCGCAATATCATTATTCAAATTTCAACCGAGGTAAAAAAAAAAAAAAAAAAAAAAAAAAACCTTTGCATCTCGTGTCGCATACTCTCATTGCTTTTTCCCATTGTAAGCCGACACAAATGCAACCTTGTCTTTCATCGTGAGGCCAACGCGCTTGACTCGACTCAGTCGAGCAAGAGCTTCGCCAACGCGGTCGAGAACCTGCTGCTCCTCGACAGCGAGATCTGAAGACTCGTCTTTTCTGTTTTTCAGTTCGCTGCCTCTATTTGAGGAGCTCGCACCATTTGTTCTCGCGGCCGCGGAAGTATTCATCTGGCTCTCCGCCACACGCACACGGATACAAGACGTAGGTCGTGATAAGAGATTCCACAGGAATCCAAACCAGCGACCAGGCACGGGCGTGGTAACGTCTGAGGGCGTGTATCGAATACTGATGGGAAACATGGGCACATTTGCGGGCGTCTCGAGCAGGGACGGGCTGAAGGGCAGAATGGCCTTGCCGTTGCTGGTTCCGCATTCGGGAAACACCGCGATGACCCGGTCGGGGTACTCTCTGAGGAGATCCTTGAGGTGGACCAGCTTCACGCCTGGCGGGGGAGCCATCTGCACGGGGCCAAGCGCCTGCATGATGGCGCCGAGCAGGCTCACTCGCTGGACTTTTCGCTCTCCGGGGTACGACACGGTGAAGATGGGATCGAAGATGGCGGCAAGGTAGACGGCATCGATGGGACTGGTGAAGTTGGCGATGAGGACGGAGCCTGGGTGGGGGAAGCGCTCGAGAGGCTGGTCGGCGAGGGTGCCTCGCTTGACGCCGTCAAGCTGAAGATCAACCCACCATATGCCCGGTACAGCCATCAACCCCCAAAGCGCAATCTTGCGCGCCATGACGGGCAGCGGCAGTTGGTGGAAGAGGGCGAAGTAGCTGGCGGAGTATATGATGAAGAGCGGCAGGCGGAATATGAAGATGACGGTGTGTATCACGATCGAGACGGGCGACAGCGGTGTCTTGACAGGGAGAAATGGGGCGATGCCGGTGGCTGTTGAAAAACAGACAGACATTGTCCGTATCAGCCGTGTGCGCTCTTCGAGCATGACCCCCTCGCATCACAGGACTGGGTATGGATCAGAAAGAAAGGGCACTCACCTCGGTCGCGAAACTGGCTGTACTTTTCCATGATGAGTGCGTGGCCCGGACGGCAGGCAGGGAGCGACCGCGACGTGGCACGAGAAGAAGGCGCGCAGTCGCGAACGTGATGGATGAGGTCGGATGTATTCTCCGAGAGCTGCAAGTCTCCTCGGAGTTGCAGGTGGAGCAGCTTGGGGGAGCTGTGAAATTGTTCAAAGTAGGACAAGCCCTGCGGCTGATGCTGCTGCTTTGCTCTACTTGCTGACCGGGTTGGACTTTATTGGGGATCGTCAGGCATGCCTTCCGTGTGTGTGGTGGTTTTTTTTTTTTTTTTTTTTTTTTTTTAAAGAGGGGGGGGGGGGTTGTCTAGTTTGCGGTGGCGCGTGTGACTCGATCAGAAGTTGACATTATTTCGCTGGCAGCGACATCTTTTTTTTTTCTTCTTTTTTTTTCTTTCTCATGAAAAAAAAAAACCCTTTGCCGATACTTGAGAATGAAAGAGAAGGGGGGGGGGGGGGGGGTGAGGGAGAGGGTTTTCTTTGTTGAAGACCCTTGCAAACATGTGAAAGCCGGCTGACAAAGCTCAGCATGGGTCGAGCATGTGGCGGGCTCATGTTGTGGCTGGTGCTATCCATGTTGCTTCTGGCTTTGCCGTTGCCCGGTCGACCCGGATAAACAGTCACGTCCACATAACACACTTTTTGACAACTGACACAAGCTAGCTGAGCCTCGAAGATGGGTCCGCCACAGTTTACAGCTGCCGCCGCGGGATGAGAGGGTCTCCCCTAA
Source organism: Claviceps paspali (assembly GCA_013435705.1). Classification (NCBI taxonomy): domain Eukaryota; kingdom Fungi; phylum Ascomycota; class Sordariomycetes; order Hypocreales; family Clavicipitaceae; genus Claviceps; species Claviceps paspali. Next base: position 145,877 of record JABAEC010000062.1, on the reverse strand, counting down.
AGCCAGAAACGTTTTTCGAGGCATAGCGCGTGCTGCTTGTCCCATCGTCTCCATTGATCCTTCTCTCGTGTCATCAACGTCGATGGCGATCCCACTGTTCGATATTTAACAAGTCCTGTTTTTAGCCTTCCATTCTTTCTCGAGAACGCTACTACTCTTGAACGGACTTTTCCGATCCTCTCTTCGCTCCTGAATCCAACGCTTTCCTTCCATTCCTTTTGCGCCAAGTCGACGGGCTTTTTCGTCTCGCGTCAAACATTATACGTCATGGAAACTTCAGACATTCAAGTTCGTTGCATCATTCTTTTCACTCCGTGTCGGATCAAAGAATCAAAAAAAAAAACCCTTGCTGAACACAATCATGCTTGTTCCTAGTTGCCGCCTCTGCGCGCTTCGAAAGGCAGCCGTCTGCCCGGACCAGCTGTTCATTCGGGTCTCACGGAACTGAGCGACTCTCAACACAATGCGCGCATACAGTCCTCGATCCCAGCCCCTCCAGGATTGAAGTCCGGCTTGAAACGTGAGATCTCGCAGCCTGGTAAGAAAATAACAGACGATAATGGGTGGCTGCACGCTCTACGGATGGCAGCGTCAGATTGTTGACATGTTGCGCCATTGCAGCACAGCAACCCGAAGCCAAGCGAAAGGCCTTGGCCGATCTTGCCGCCGAGTATCCCGCGCGACCGACGGCATCTATCTCGTCGGTGAGCAGACTGGCCACCAAGGGACAGTCATTGGCACAGGTATGTCGATGGGCGTTGAGTTTTACAGAATCATCTCTTGCAGAACTTCATGCGCCCCGAGATGCTGTGTGCGCTGACCATCTTGTGAAGCTCAAAAACATCAGCAGGCAAACGACGAACCCCCCTGCCTCGTCTCTGAGCAGCTTTGCGAAAAGCTTTGGTCCTGGACACAAGTCGACAGAGCGAGCATACCCACCATTGTCGCGATCTAGCCAGGCAAAATACAAGAGCCAAACCAGCCGGCCACGAACAGCCCACGGACACCGGGCAGAAGAATCCTTCGACGAGTCGACGAGTAGCCATGGTACGATGCCCAAGAATTCCAGCAGCAACCTCGAGAACAAAAATCCCAGACACATGAGATCTGCCCCAAACCTGCTGCGCCAAAGAGAAAGTTCTCTGTCGACCAGGTTCAACAGTTTGACCTTGAACGATGATGGCGCCAGCAACGACAGATGTCGAGTGACATTGACACAGCATACATCCCGAGTGAAGAAGCCCAACACGTCTGCACATGGCTCGATATCGGGGGACATTTAGGCAATTATTCCGAAGACACCAAGTGGGAAGCAGGTGAAAAAGCAAATGAAGCAGCTGCAGCAGAGCATCTCGAGTCTCAAGCCTCCATCTTCTCCACCCAAACTTTCTTCCCCGTCCCATTTTTTGCGAAAGGATTCTAATCTTGCTGGCTTTGCAGCTTGGGATATGGACGGTCGAGTGAACAATGTGGACGCACATTTCAAGGAGCTGAAAGACATAGTCAGCAGCAGTCTGGCGGTACAGAAAGGCCAGGAAGATGCCATGGAACTAGCAAAGACCAGAGGTATGTGGCCGTGGGACTTGTTTTTCTTTCTTCTTTTCTCGGTCAACTCGAGGCCGTGCTTATGTTTGATGATTTGAGAGCTGACTCTGGTGTTGTAGTTGCGGAGCTCGAAGAATGCCGTGAAAAGCTGGAAGCACGAAATGACGTGTTGCAGAGAGACCTCGACGCGGCCAAAGATGAGGAGCGACACATGCGACATGAGCTCGAGAAGCTTCAATGGCAGCAAAGTCGAGAGTTGGAAGACATGAGCAGACGGCAGAAGGAATGCATTGACGACTTATCCAAACAGCACAGAGCGGTCGTCGAAGAATTGAGGAGAGAACTGGAGCGGTTGAAGGACGAGGACGCGAAAGAGCACCAGGCGCGGCTCGAGGGTCTAACGCGGCATTATCAGCAGGAGCTTGAAGACGAGCGATTGAAGAAGGAACGAGAAATCCAGGAGTTGAAGGCGCGAAACGGCAACGAACAACAGGACTTGCATCTCGAGCTTCGACGAAAAGATGGAGAGATCCGAGATGCACGCTACGAATCCGATCGTCTGAGGGATGAGCTCGAACGAGAGAGACATCTCAAAGGAAGCCTACAGACGAACATTGCGGAGCTGTCCGCATCAAACACAGTGCTCGAGGCCAAGATCAACTCTCTGCGCTCACAGGTCGAATTCCTCGAGTCCGACAGCAAGGCGCAGTCAGATTCGTTTGCGAGCATGGAAGCGAGACTGCAAGAGGCTCTGACAGCGGCATCGGAGGCTCGTCAAAGGCTCATCAAAGAGGAAACAGAACGGAGAGTTTTGTTCAACAAGTACCAGGAACTCAAGGGCAACATTCGAGTCATGTGTCGAGTGCGGCCTTGTATCGGCGACGATCGATCCAGGCAAGCCGGCATCTCATTTCCGGACGAGAAGACTTCGGCAGAAATTGTCTTGGCCGGGCCGGAGGAGAGAAGCAGCCTCGGAGTTGTGTCAAGGAAGAACTACCCCTTTGAGTTTGATCGCGTCTTCACGCCGGCGGTGCAGAACGAGGAAATCTTTGACGAGATCTCACAGCTGGTGCAAAGCGCGTTGGACGGCTACAACGTTTGCATCTTCTGCTACGGCCAGACCGGATCGGGCAAGACGTACACCATGTCATCGGAGGACGGCATGATTCCACGAGCCACGCACATGATATACAACACCATGACGAAGCTGAAGGAGAAGTCGTGGGAGTACACCATGGAGGGCTCGTTTGTGGAGGTGTACAACGAGGAGCTCAACGACCTGCTGACGCCAAACGATCGCTCGGGGGAGGGAAGGACGAGAAAGCTCGAGATTCGCCACGACGAAGCGCGCAAACAAACCACCATTATCAACTGCAAGACGGTTCAGCTGAACTCGGCCTCGACGGTCGAGGAGATGCTGCAAGAGGCGCAGAAGAACCGGTCGGTGGCCGCGACCAAGGCCAACGAGCGATCATCTCGATCGCACAGCGTCTTCATCCTCAAGCTCGTGGGCGAGAACGCAGCCACGGGAGAGCGGTGCGAAGGCACGCTCAACCTTGTCGACCTGGCAGGTTCCGAACGTCTCAAGCATTCGCAGGCCGAGGGCGACCGTATGAGGGAGACGCAAAACATCAACAGGAGCTTGAGCTGCCTGGGCGATGTGATTGAGGCCCTGGGCAAAGGATCCGGCCATGTTCCGTATCGTAATTCCAAGCTCACGCACCTGCTGCAGTACAGTTTGGGTGGCAACAGCAAGACACTCATGTTTGTCATGGTGTCGCCGTTGGAGACGCACTTGAAGGAGACACTGACAAGTTTGCGCTTTGCGACAAAGGTATGTTTGCGATGTGGCGTAGTGATGAGGAACGACAAAGAAAGCTGACAACGGACAACAGGTACACAACACGCACATTGGCACGGCAAAAGCGACCAAGAGGATCAAAGGCGTCGACTAGGCATGAGGTTGCTTCAATGTAATTGGCGTGTGAACCTTTTGTTTTTGTTTTTATTTCTTTTTGTTTGTTTCTTGTAGGAGGTTGATGGAATTGAAGCGATGTAACAAGCACGTGGTCAGTACTTCAATCAGAGGGAGTCTGGGATTTTTTCTTTTCTTTTCCTTTCCTTTCTTTTTCTTTTTCTTTTGGAACGTTAGCGCTCTTCAGCTTGGATGTATGGTTTGGACAGCTGGCTGAGGGTTTATGAATACCACTAGGCTGGGCTTGATCTTGCTCTTGTTCGTGATGCTCGATCGTGAGGTGATGATGCGACCTGAATTGGGGGGGGGGGGGGGAATTTGCCATTGCGCCTACCCTGGGGCCGATTTCGATTGTCATTATACGAGACATGACGCCCTTTGCCCTAGCGGGATTCCCGGGCGTTGAACAATAAACATATACGGGACATACGAAGAAAGTGGAGAGAGAGGGAGGGAGAATGGTCGACCGGGATACAAAACCCGGGTCAGATAAGTGGAGAGGCCGAGAGCTTGAAAAAACCAAGCTCGACTCCAAAACAAGCAACAAGGTCCGTTCGTTGGGCGGCTTGCACACATCACAAATCAAGATCAGAATCTAAACGGACCATAACGACGGGGCTGACTGCCGGCGCGAAAAAGAAAACGAGCAGAAGAAGAGAAAGAAAGAAAGAAAGAAAGAAAGAAAGAAAAAAAAAGAAGAAGAGGAGCAAAGGGAGCAAACGGCATTGCGGGACTAGACTTGAGCCACGTTTTCCGCTGGGCGTTGCTCTTGTCGACGGCGCATTTTGTGGTCCCGGGATTTTTTTTATTTTTTTTTTATTTTTAAGCATTTTCATCTTTTCTCTCTTACTCCCGGGTGTGCCATGGGGACGGGCCTTGGGTCGTCGATGTGGGCGCCGGTGAAGGGTGGCGGCCGCCGGGAAAGCCAGCTTCTCGATCGGCATGAGGGACGGTCGCGGTCGGTGCCGGCAGGGGGAGCAGCAGCAGCAGCAGCGGTGGCGGCGAACGCGACGAAAACGACGAGCAGCGCGGACGCGACGAGGCAACGACGTCTGCAGTCGTTCCGGCGGCTGGAGCAGACGTGTCTGCGGCTGCGGTGGAAGTTCATCGACCTGCAGAGCTCGTACGAGCGGGCGCTGCGGCCCCGCGAATGGGGGTTCACGACCGAGGAGGCGGAGCGCAACTTCAAGGTCGACTTCCACGAGTTCTACACATGGATCGAGCAGGCCGTCGTGTTTGCGCTGCTCGTGTTTGGGGTCGTCGTGTCGGCGGCGGGGAGGAGGGAGGGCAGATCGTCGGCATCGTCATCTTCGCACGCGTACCATCACAACGTGCTCAGGGCGCTGGACGGGGGGGGTCCGCTGCACGGGGCGCTCGGCGCCGGCGACGTGAACCGCGCGCTGTGGAAGGCCAAGGAGCTTAGGAACCGGTGGAAGGAGGCCGCCGCGGGAAGGGAGACGGCGCCGCTGGCCGCGTATGACTTGCGGTGGATCGTCACGGCTGTGCTCGGCGGTCTGGAGGAGGCGTACGGGCTCGCGGGGAGGGAGGTCGAGGGGGATCTGGGACGAGGGCGAGAGGGCGAGAATGGGGATGGAGATGGAGATGGAGATGGAGATGGAGATGGGTGGGAGTGGATGGTGGAGAGCATGGACTGGGAGCTGACGTGATGACGCATCATGGTGTGTGTGTGTGTGTGTGTGTGTGTATTTGGCACTTGGCTGGCTGCTTTTGGATACGGTTTTTTTTTTTTTTTTTTTTTTTTTTTTTTTTTTTTTTTTTGCGACTCTGGGGAAAATTCAAGAAAGGCTGAGATAGACAGCCGTATACTCCTTGTTACTGCAAGCAGTCGAAACATATTCACGGGTGCCTGGCAGAAGTCGGAAACAGTATGTTACAGTCCCAACCGGGAACCTCCATTTTAGGGAGGCCCCCCACATCCAGTAGGGGACATCCCTATAAAAGGGGGTTTCCCTAAGTCGTAGAAGGAGAGGAACTTAACAATAATTATATATATTACTTTACCTTACTCTTATACTTAATTGCCTATACAATTATGCACTAGTGTATTCCTCTTCTTTTATAATAAAGTCTTAATAGGTTCTATAGACTTCCACCTTTTATAACGTATCTTAACGTACATATAGATACCCCCCTAAGTTACGTATTAACTAGAGCTAATAATACAGTAGCTTTAGCATATAATAACTAGTAGTAATTACACGTTTCTTTTATACGCCTACTACTATATAAAAGGCAACTATTTCTATACTAATAACCCTAGATAACCAGCAAACTTAACCTATTAGTCTAAAATCCCTAACCCTTACGTTAATATTAGAAAACTAGATATACCTTATATACTATCTCTAGGCCTTTTACTAAGAATTCCCTAACTATAGAAATAAGGGAAGACTACTTATATCTCCTAAGAAAGTAGGAAACCTCTACTCCCTTACTAGATATTAGTATATTAATAGTAAACTTTAACTCTAAGCAGAACCTATAGTTATTAAAAGACTATTCTACTAGAATCCTATAGACCTTATTATAGTAAGCACTAAGTAGTAAACTATAAAAGGCATTATCTATATTGCCTAGAAGGATAGACTTTTTAACCTTAGTAGGAACCTTAAAGAGATAGAGTTAGTATCTATTAAAGATAGTACTATACTACTAGAGATAGATAATAATATAGAAATATTTAGCGCACTCTAAGAAGATGCCTTAATAGGAGAGAATTCTAGCCTAAGGGAGAGGGAACTACTAAAGACCCTAAATCTTACCTTATTTCCTATAGAAAACACTAACTTCTCTTCCTAAAAAGGCAGCTATTACAGCACTATCTTCTAAAGGGAAATACCTCTTAGAATCCTAATCTACTATTACGCTATATATAATAAGTTTAAAGCCCTCTCTATTACTTCTATAAGCCCTATAGGCTTTAACTAAGTAAAGAAGGTAGCGCCTTACTATAAAGAAAGGAAATTCCCCTATCCCTATAATAACAACTACTATTAATAATAGGAATCTAGTATATTTAGCGAAATTAAGCAAATATTACTTAATATGTTACAGTCCCAACCGGGAACCTCCATTTTAGGGAGGCCCCCCACATCTAGTAGGGGACATCCCTATAAAAGGGGGTTTCCCTAACTTATAGAAGAAGAAGAACTTAACAATAATCATACATATTACTTTACCTTACTCTTACACTTGATTACCTATACAATTGTACACTAGTATATTCCTCTTCTTTTATAACAAAGTCTTAATAGGTTCTGTAGACTTCCACCTTTTATAACATATCTTAATATACACATAGATACCCCCCTAAGTTACGTATCAACTAGAGCCAATAATACAGCAGCTTTAGCATATAATAACTAGTAGTAATTACTGTTTCTTTTGTATGCCTACTGCTATATAAGAGGCAACTATTTCTATGCCAACAACCCTAGGTAACCAGCAAACTTAACCTATTAGTCTAAAATCCCTAACCCTTATATTAATATTAGAAAACTAGATACGCCTTATATACTATCTCTAGGCCTTTTACTAAGAATTCCCTAACTATAGAAATAGAGGAAGACTACTTATATCTCCTAAGGAAGTAGGAAACCTCTACTCCCTTACTAGATATTAGTATATTAATAGCAAACTTTAACTCTAAGTAGAACCTATAGTTATTAAAAGACTATTCTACTAGAATCCTATAGACCTTATTATAGTAGGTGCTAAATAGTAAACTATAAAAGGCATTATCTATATTGCCTAAAAGGATAGACTTTTTAATCTTAGTAGGGACCTTAAAGAGATAGAGTTAGCATCTATTAAAGATAGTACTATACTACTAAAGATAGATAATAATATAGGAATATTTAGCACACCCTAAGAAGACGCCTTAATAAAAGAGAATTCTAATCTAAGGGAGAGGGGACTACTAAAGACCCTAAATCTTACCTTACTCCCTATAGAAGATACTAACTTCTCTTCCTAAGAAGGCAGCTATTATAGCGCTATCTCCTAAAGGGAAACACCCCCTAGAATCCTAATCTACTATTATACTATATACAATAAGTTTAAGGCCCCCTCTATTACTTCTATAAGCCCTATAGGCTTTAACTAAGTAGAGAAGGCAGCGCCTTATTGTAAAGAAAGGAAATTCCTCTATCCCTATAATAATAACTACTATTAATAATAGGAATCTAGTATATTTAGTAAAATTAAGCAAATGTTACTTAATATAAGAGAGTAGTAGGAAATTACACTTAATAGTATCTATTACTCTATATAAAATAACCTTAATAAGGCTATACACTGCTTAGAGACTAGGACCTACTTTACCCTAGCCCTAGAGCTAGCTGCTAACTAAACAACACCCCTTTTAGCGGAATTTTAGCAGTAACTATCTAAGTCTAGACCATAACCTACAGCACTTACTAGATAGACCTCTACTATAGATGCAAAACAACTTATAGCATCCTTTAGATTCTAAGGTGTTAGAATAACCTTAGTAAGGCATATAGAACTTAGTATATAGAAGATAGAACACCCCTATACCTAAGCTAATTACCCCTAGAATAATACCTACTCTACTATCTACTATAAGAAGTATATAACTAAGCTACCTACTACTTAGGGCGTAGAACATCCACCTCCTACAATAGAATACCTTTAGAATAGAGGTCTACCCTATAAGCTAGTAAATATAGGCTAAGTTATAATACTTATTAATAAATTAGTTAATTTCTTCTAGAAGATAGGGGATATTAGGTATTTAAACCCTAAGATAAATCCTAAGGATATTAATAGTGTAGCTATTAAGCATAAAGGCAAAATAGTAGTCTTTATAGACATAGACCTATAGATCTAGTCTATTAAAGACTACTTTAACTATATAGGACCTAGCCAATAAGACTAGATTCTACACTAGATATAGTATCTTTTCTATAGCGCTGCCCTAATATAGTACTACTAGCACCTTAATAATAAAGAGAAGATTACTATTTTCCATAATCTAGATACTATATTTACTGCTATCTAGAAGGAATTTAGCATCTAGGTCTAAGATGCTATAGTATAGCTTAACTAAGCTAAGTTCTCTAGGGAAGACATCCTCTCTAACACATTCTTATGCAACTTTATAGCAAAGGTATTCTGCTATACTTAGGCAAATAGTAAATCTAATAATTTCTAGCTATTAGTTTATCTTTACTATAAGTTATATCCTAAACTTAGGTAAATTTGCCTAACCCCTATAGAAACAGACCGCTGCAACGCCTATGTTAAACTTATTAATAGGAAAAAACGCAACCTTAGGGATTTCCTCCTTAAAAGAAAAAACCACTAATAAGCTAACTAAGGTAAGGATTCTACAACTACCTATATAGTAGCTAATAAATTAGAATCTAATAATAGGGACCCTATAGATATAGGTGTAGAAGCACACTAGAACTAATAATTATACTATTAAGATTAGTAGGAGTATAGTAGAAGCCCTTATTAGTAAGAGTACTCTAGTTACTACTACAACCCTTATAGCCCTAATAGGTAATAATACTTAGATAGGGAATAAAGTAATAAAAACCCTCCCTAGTAAGAATATCTCTACCCCTTTTCTAAGAATAGAAGCTGCCTATAGAAAGGCTACTACTAAGAACTATAGTAGAGTAGGGATAATAATAAAAGGACTAAAAATAACACAGACTCTAGCGAAAAGACAACTAATGCTCTAAAACAATGTAAAGAAGGCTATAGAACCTACTTTAAGTTGCCCCTACTACAACCCTTTAAGTATAATAAGTGCTATTATAAGAAATAGGCTCTAAGAAACAGTAATAGTGCTAATTACGTTATAGTCGTTAACAACTTAGATACTAAAGCTAAGGAAGCCCACCTTGCTGCGTCTAGATACCACATTATTAAGAAAGGTGTTATTAAAGACAATAGTAATAAGGAAGAATCTAACTTTATTAATACCTTCTATATTAGATTACCCTATATAGTAGAGATAAACTAAATAAAAGGTATTACTATATCTAGAGGATTAGTTAATAGCTAAGTAATTAAAGCAGTCTCTTACCCTTACTAAGTAGAAATCTCTAGTAAGACAAAAATAATAACATACCTTAAGATAAACCTTTGTTTTAATAACTAAGGTATAGACTATAAAATTTGCCTAGATACTAGTACTTTATCTATCCTAGTTAATAAAGAATAGCTTAAGTAGTATAGCTGTAATATAATATAGGGCACCTAGCAACTAAAATCTATAAATAGGGTGAATTCCTCCTTCTACATTACTAAAACAGCTACCTTTAACTTCTATATAAAAGGCAAAGCTAGGGGCAAGTTAGTATTAGGCTACTTTACAGTAACTATAGATATAATAGAGAAACTTGCTCTAAAAATGCTAATTAGCATGGATTTTATACACAATTATGGCATTAAGATCAATTTCGTTAAGCTAAGAGTGGTTTTCTGCTTAGTTTATAATATAACCACTCTAGGCTAAATCTTCCGCCCCCCTTAGCTTATCCCTATATAAAGGATTACTATAGTAAATAATATAATAATCCTACTATACTATATAGAGGAAGTGTAGGTTTACTAGGAGGACCTTAAGGACCTAGAAGACATAAGTATATACTATTTTGTATTATAAAACTACTAGATTTTTAATGCTATACTTAAGAAGGGCTAGGATAAGACTCTCCCTATATATAACCACTTAGATTATATACTCTATATCTAACTAAACCAGCAATTAGGCCACCTAGAAGGGATAGCTATAGTTAATTCCCACTATGCTGTAGTAAACATCCGCAAATATTCTAAATTTTGCAGCAAAAACATTAACGTTCCCTAGTTTAGTAAAGGGACTTAAGAAATAGAATACGCCTTTTCTATTACTAAAACCTACAAAGTAGGGGAAACTATTAACAATCTAAACCTAAAAGCAGTTAATAGGGGAATCCTATTATATAGAATCTCTTATCTAGACAAAGTGCCCTTTATCTTAAATAAGTTTAGTATTAAAGTTATAAATCTTAACCCTACTATAGCTAAGAAGTTAGTAGACCTTACTAACAAATATAATATATACTATAATAAAGGCGTAGTGCCTATACCTAAAGAAGAGCAGATAAAAATTAACTTTATTAATAGATAGCAAAATTAGCTTAAGCCACTATAGGTATATAACCTTAGCTACAAAGATTTTAAGAAATTCTACAAAATCTTTAATAAAAAGCATAAGGCTAGAAAGGTATTATACCTAGGAGGTAGAGAAAAGGCACCCTACCTATGCCTTAGATTCCTTATGTAGAGAGATATAGAGAAAGAACGCAAAGGATAAGCAGTAATTAATATAAGGCCTATTAATAGTATTACTATCCTAGACATCTACCTACTGCTAGACTAAAGTAATATTATAGGGGACGCCTATAGTAAAAAATAGATATCCCTCCTTAATATATCTAGTTTCTTTAACCAGCTCCTAGTGTAGTGAGAACACTATAATTAAATAGCTATTATCTCTAAAAGAGGCATTAAAGTATTGCACATAGCTATATAGGATTTTAAGAACTTACCTATATATATATAATAATTTATAGATAAAGAATTCTACAACTATAGGGCATTTATCTACGTCTATATTAATAATATTACTATCTTCTTAGACACTCTTAATAAACACCTACAGCACCTTAAAGTTATATTCTAAATCCTTAAAAAATGCCGACTTTACATTACTATAAAAAAATTATTTATTAGGTATCCCTCTATCTAACTACTAGGATTTATTATTAATACAGAAGGTATTACTAATACTAGCAATTAGGTTAAGGCATTTAAGAACCTACAAATGCTAACAACACTCTTAACACTTAAAACCTTCATTAGCATAGCAGGATTTCTCTAAGCTAGCGTCCCTTAGTATAATATTTATATTAAACCTCTATAGAAGAGGAAGACGGCCTTGCTTTAGAAGCTCTATATAAAGAATAAACTACTAATTAGAGCGTTAAAGTAAACGCAGAAACGCGCAGCTTAATAGGCAAAATTTACCCTATTAGAGTAGGAAATCGCCTCCTTTAAAGCTATTAGAAATCTGCTTTACATTAAGGTTCTACTATAGTACTATAACCTAGAGCAACCCCTCTTCTTTAAAGTTAATGCCTATAAGGAAGGATTTAGATTATACACCTTCTAACTAGCTATTAACTAGGATAAAGAAAGCATCCCTAGAAAGGATATTAGTGGCAACTAACTATAACCTATTTTATTCCTCTCTAGGCCAACGTCTATAGTTAAAAAGCAATATAGCTCTATAAAAGTAGAGGTTGTAGCAATTGCCTAGAGAATGCGTAAGCTATAAAAAATAGCTTAGTTAAATTCCTAGCCTATAAACATTATTATAGATTACTCTTTAGCAAAGGGCATAATCTAGTACATCTTACTTACTATAATAGACCTTAATAAGGCTAACCTTAAATTAGCAAAGGTTGCTAATTATTTATTGTAATTTAAACTCTAAGTAATTCACATACCTAGAACGCTAAACGTGGTCCCTAATGCGCTCTCCTAATTACTAGTAGACGTTAGCTATTACAAGGCAGTAGATTACAGCTATTTTAATAAACTTAACGTATACGTATACTTTAGGGAAGATTTCTTAGCAACCACAATTATTAATAATAAGATAAAAAGCTCTATTGTGACAGAATACCCACACAATGCAAAATACAGCTGGATTATTAATAGAATAAAAGCCTATAGGGAGAAGCAGTAATGCACTAATAGAAATTAACCTAGAATCCTACTCTATAGGTAGGACCTTAGAAATAATAGGCTACTCTACTACTAAGATACTAAAGGCTGCTAAAGGCTATGTATTCCTTAAAGCTACGTTAAGACCCTGCTTTAACTTACTTATAATAACCATTATTACTTTAGCGCTAGGCGAATAGCTAAGAAGCTATCTACAGTTAGTTTTCCACGGATAAGCAGCCAAATTCGCACCTATATTGCACACTATAATATGTATAGGGAAAATATAGTACTCTAAATTAGACCCCTAGGCGAAATAAAGCCTTTGTAAACTAAACTAGTTCCTTTCTACTGCATTTTGCTTAACTTTATTACTAATATACTAGAAGTTAGCTCTGCTAATACTATATAGATAGTAGAAGGCTATAGCACTTATAACTTACTCTGCCTAGTAAATTGCTTATTTAGTAAGAAAACAATCCTTATTCTAGGTTATAAGTTATATACTACTAAAATCTAGGTAGGACTCCTCCTTAAGGGGCTGTATCTTACTAACTAGGGTCTTCCTAAGGAAATTATTAGCAATTGTAATCTAAAATTTATGTCTAAACTCTAGACCTTACTCTTCTATAAATTAGGAGCTAAACTCCTTATATCCACTGCATACCACCCCTAAACAGATAGAGTAGCTAAAAGGAAGAACCAAATAGTGATTATTACTCTACAATATTACACAGCTACTAACCTAGACGTCCTATAGGTCTTAGTAATACTAGCGTTGCAACACCATCTTAATAACGCTATATCAGCCCCTATTAATTAATCCCCTAATAAGCTTATTTTTAGCTATAAGCCCCTTACCATTATTAACCTCCTTACTAACCCTAACAAATCCCTTAGTAGTCTAGATAACCTAGATATAGAGGCTCTCTAAAAGCTGTACTAGAAGAAAGCAGAACTTACTATAATAATAGCTATAGCCCTTACTAAAATTAGGTATAATACTAGGCACAACCCTATAGACATTAATATTAGAGATATAGTCTATCTTAGACTCTACGCTAGATATAAACTCCTAGGGAAGCTAAAGAGGAAATGGTTACCTTAAAGAGCTAGACCTTATAAGGTCTTTAAAAAGGTGTCTCCCCTATCCTTTTAGCTAGAATTCCCCTAAAACTCTAAGGTTTATCTAGTAGTATTAGCAGCCTAGCTTTAGAAACTATAGTAAGGGGCAGACCCCTTTAGAAGAGCTAAACCCCTACTGCTATCTATTAACCTTATAGGATTAGGTAAAGCAGACTACTAGGAAATTAAAAGAATTAAGAACCATTAGGTTAGAATCTACTAGAAGAAAGGAAGGAAACTATAGATTAACTTCCTAGTCTATTAGAAAGGATTCTTAGCGAAAGATAACTAATAGATCTTAGAGGAAGAAATATACATTAATACAGTAGAAATAGTTAACTCTTACCTAGAGAAGAACGCTATTAACTAGGATAAGGAGTATTGTAAGCGCTGCCTTATAAGAGACTCTAACCTATAAAACACAGCGTAATTCGCTAGCAACACACCTTACACTATAAAATCATAAAAGGCATGCGTAGGAAACCCTTGCTAGTAGGAAACCACGCCTCTAAGGCAAATTCCTACGCAACCCTAAAACTCACTTCTAACTTACTTATCTAAAGTAAGCTTAGCATAAATTTCCTAACCACCCTTCTTTTTAATTTAACCCCTTTTCCCTCTTTCCTTTCCTTTCCCTTCTTTTCTCTTTTTTACCTTCTTCCTTTAATCTCTTATATTATAATTATTATAGCTATAGAGCATTAAGAGTTATTACACTAACTAAAAGCCCCTTGTTTTTGCTAAAATTAGCAAGCATATAAGCATTTCTTCTATTAGTAGCCCTAGATTACCAACTTTCTACAATATTAAATTCCTTAGGATCTTTGCTACTACCTTTAACCCTAAAGGAAACCTACTAAGCTAGTATAATATTTGGTTTTGTATGTAGACCAACGCCTATATAGAACCCCTAAACTTTATACTATAGACCCCTAGGGAAGCATTGTATAGGCTAATACACTAGCTGTAGCTATTACTAGCTATTATTTGCGCTATTTAAGCAGAATTTAAACATTACTTTAGCCTAGAGCTGGACTAAGAGAGGTATTACTAGCATAACATCCTATACACTCTAAAAGTCCTGCTATACCCTACCTTTCTTTAGCTTAGAATAGTAAAACTAATAAGCCTCTTTACTTTAATAATTAACACTACCCCTACTAACCTTTTTAGCGCTAACCTTATAGTAGAACTATTAGAGGAATATTTTAAAGTTACTATAGCTAAAGACAATATAGTAGTAGTAGGGATTAATACCCCCTTCCTAGTAATAAGACAGGGATCTAGCAACTCTATTACGCCTAATTAACTACTAGGATTATAGGAATATATAGCTAATAATAAAGGGAGTAATAATCCTAAGGAGGGCATTAAATAGGATAATAACCCTAACTTTAATTCTACCCTTAATAGTAATAGGGATAAATTATACTACCCTACCGCTAAAAGGACCTATAAAGGCTGTAAGTATAATATCTAGGCAATTAAGATAGAGATAGCAGTATATATGCAGGGCTTTAACCCGTTTTGGCATTTTTATTAATTTAGCTGTGTAGATGGGAAACCATATAACCTATAGACTGTGGAAGACATTGTAGCGTTTGCTACAGAAGTTAATATAGGAACCACGTATACCGCCTAGAGGTATACTAATAAGCGTTGCAATACAAAGAAACCATGGTTATTCACTAACACCCTATATATAACTAGATAGGAGTTTTATATAGCCAGCACTAATATTTCCATAGATGGTTTTAGCATTAAAATAGATAATCCCCTATATAACTTATATATTAGAGTTATAATAAACTATAGAGAAATCTATAAGGCGCTAGAAAGCATAGTAGGGCATAAGGGCAAATTAAAAGTCCTAGTAGTGTAAGCTGCTAGGGAGGCCTTAAAAAAAGCAGTCTCTATCTACTATAATAGAGGATTATAGAATAATAAACCCTAGACTAATTAGCTGCCCACTAAGGAGATAATTATAGCTAAATGCATATACATAGTGTATAGCGCCTTAAATAGTACCCTTAGAGAATACCTTACATTACTTAGCTAGTTCTACCTTTCTAGGATTATAGCCCTAGTAGAGACTAACCTAGTCCCCATCCCTATAGTTAGAAATAAGATCCTACACTAGGTAACAGTACTTTAGGCAGCTACTAAGACCTTAAAGAAAATCACTGCAGGCTACAAAGAAACGCTTAGAAAGTAAAGACGCAGCCTCTAAACTATCCTTAAGCTAATTAATGTTTTACACAATAGCACTACAGTATCTATTAATAAGAGGATTAAGGAATGCTCTAAGAAAACCACTAGCCTTATTAGGAAATTAGAGGAATGCCTTTACGCAATAACGTTAGTAGTAGCAACCTATAAGGCCTTACTTAAGGCAATAATAAACGCTACTATAGCTATTAAAAAGGATATTATAACCCTCTATAGAGAAGTAGATAACTTAAAAACTATAGTAGAGACATTCTATATTATACTAAAAAATCTACCTACTGCAATAGAACCAATAACCTAGGGTAGAATACGCCTTCCTAGCAGCGGTTTTTAACTAGTAAACCTACCTACTATATAGTTAGGTAGAAATAAGGGATAGAGTGGCTATAAGCGTAGGGCCCGCAACTTATCTACATTACCTAGCCTAGCATAGGTCTTTTAGCTGTGTATAGAACCTAGCTCCTTAGACTAAAAGGGAGCGTTAAAGACTAGATAAAGTAGACTAGTAGTGCTGCTAAATATAGTACAATCCCTAACCTTAATAACTATAGTGCTACTAGCTGCAAAAACAATAACAATAATGAAACTACTGGGTAAGCCGCTAAAAATCTCTGCCCTACTAAATGCTTCTACGCAACCATCTTTCCCTCTAGTATATAAACTATTAGGCAACCCTACCCTAGCAACGCTAGCAATGCTAGCTGCGCCTATAGAGACGCCTAAAGCCAGCAGAAAGAGAGCTATTAACAACCTCTTTAACTAACAGCCTACCCTACTACTAACCCCTTACTTTTTACTATACTAAATAAGACTTTACTCTATGCTACACAACTATATTACTATTATCCCTAGATTATTTCTACTTACACTATACTAATTAAAATTCTATTCTTCTTTACCTAATAATAGAGCTGTAGCTTACTAAATAGCTAATATACTTATAAGGAGTTGCTGCCTATACTACTATTATTTCCTATAGATAGACTATAGAAGTTTGTAAATTAAGATGTTAACACAACGTAAAGTTACACATTATATAAACTTGTAGTAAAGCCTATAACTAAAGCCATTTCCTACGCTTTAACTATAGAAACTAGTAAACCTACGCAGACTTACTAATAACTTACCTGCCTATTACTACGCGCTTACTACAATGCCTTCCCTTTTTTTTAGAAAACCTTGCCCCTCTACTCTTATAATCTAATTCCTTACTATTAATGGTTAGCAACCCAGAACCTACAACACACCCATCTAAACGTTAGAACCTTACGCACTAAATAAGGAAAACAGCGTAAAAAAAGGACATTATATCGCTCCTAGTGATCCGCGTTATTATTCTACCCTATAGGAATCTTAACCAGCTACAGTAGTCTAAGGAGGAAACTAGCAATATTTGCTTTAGCTATAATAGAATCCTTTAGATATTAGAGGAATATAGCAACCTAAGGGCGTAAGTAAGGACTAGGGGCATCCCTACTAGGGATTAAGGCAATATAGCTTACCTAGCTTCTATCTTTAAATTATGCTGCTTAATCTACTAGTAGGAACTAGTAGAAGGAGGACTATAACGCTTCTTCCTCCTCTCCTTCCTCTAAAGAGTAGATTAGGATATAACTATAGCTATTAGTAGATAAGCTATGTACAGCAATAAAGTCGCAACCATTTACAAATTATTCTAGGCATTCTAATACTACTCTATAGAACTTAGTGCTAAAGCCCTTATCTAGCTACCTTAACAAATTTATTATAATATTAAGCTACTCTTTAGGGCCTATAACTTATAGAGGCACGCTAAATTTAACCTAGATAGTGCTAGAATCTACACTAACTAGGGAACTCCTACCTTAGCAGCCTTAGATAAGGAAAAACATCTTCTTAATTTTATTATAATACTAGCGGAAAACTATAACAACCCCTTCTAGAGGTCCCTAGCAATGCACTACTATAGAAGATTGTGTAGAATACCTAGCAATTTCCTCTGCCTATACTCCTAAGATTATAGGGCCTAAATCCCAGCCTAAAGCCGATTTATTAACTATATATTAGAGCTCTGTGGCTAACTTAACGATATCTCCCTTAGCCTTAGACGCACCCTAATGCATAACAAAACAGACTAACTACCTAGTAAGGCCAGCAACTAATAAATATACAAGGCCTTAGACGCCGCTAGGGGGAATCTCACCCTTTATAATAATTAGAGACACATCTATACTCTCACTATTAATCTAAATGTTAATGCTGTTACTACAGTATCTAATCTATAGTAGTAGGAGGTGTATAAGGCTATTATACACCTACTAGAGGTTAGAACTACCCTAACTAATGCAATTCTCTACCTAATAGAAAGCAAGGAGGTATAAAGGGTAGCCTAGGAACACCTTACTATATGTTTTACTATATTCTGCCCCTTAGTAGTAGTTCTAGGCGTTAGATAAGTAGTAGTCTGCTATTGCTAATAATAAAGTAGATTATAAAGTCACTCCCTATAAAAACATTATACGTTATAAATAACCCCCTAGAATTTGCAAATTTCCTACTTCCTAGTGTAGGCAGCTTTACCTTATATAAGGCTTATAATTAACTTACCTACCTATTACTAAATAAACGCTGGCCTAGTGCTTTTAACCTATTACTAGGTATAAAGGCAGCTATTCCCCCCTTTAAGAAGTGTAGACAAATCCTACGTATACTACCTTACTAATTAAGTTAGGACCTTTTGCTATTATAAACCAACACTATAGGGGAATGCCTAAAACCTATAAGGGATTACACCCCTAAGGGGCTAAATATAGTATAACAGAAGATACCTACAGCTAATAAGACCTTACCTTCTTCCTACTATAGGAAGATAGTAATCTATAACATAGAGTTAGAAATAGAGGAACAGAACCTTTCCTTATTAATAATAATGGTTACCCTAGCATAATCTACAAACTCTACCACTCCTACTACACTAATAACCTAATTAAAGGAGGGTTCTAATACGTATTCCTACTATAATAGCTACACTATCTATATAAAGTCCTTTAACAGTAAGTAACCAGCCCTAATAGCAAATACTCTATTACCCTTCTTAATAAATTCTATATATACACTGCTAAACTTAGTGTAGAAGGCCTTATCTAGACAATAGGGAACCTTTTCTGTAATATATTTGCGTTTTTTTAATCTTATAATCTCTAGTAGCATACAATAGCTAGCCTTAAAAACCTTCTAATTAATAATAAACCTAACCCTTCTACTGCTGATCTAGACGAATACTAATAATTACTTTACTTTTTTACAACTATAGTAGAAAGCAATAAAAACACAGAAGACGTAGAATTCTAGCTAAACCACTCCTAGCTAACTACCTTAGATAGCAGCACCTTCTTATATAGTTAATTATACTAATTAAGAACCCTACTAACCGCCTAAGCTAAAGTATCTATAAAAAACGCAGAACTCTCTAGCCATCTCTAAGCTATTGCTAATAATATAAACAAAGCAATTTTTGCTATATAGAACTAGCACCTAGCCTACTATAGCAAATTTATAGAGTACAATGCCAACACTAGCAATAGAATAAAATCCCTTACTAGCTACGCCAGCCTTATGGCTTATTAGATATAGACAAGGGAACTTATTAGAGAGCTTAATATACACACTATTAATGTAGTACACTCCCCTTAGCAATAAAGGGCGTTTAAAGTAGCCCTCTGCTATAAAGACGTAATTAGAGGCATAAGGGACAATATTTGCAACATTATGAATGAGGAGGCAAACACGTTATAAAAGAACAACGTCTTTAGGTCTTATTACATAGGGACACTCTATTTTTTTTTTTTTTTTTCTCACTAAGGGGCACCCTTTCTCTTTCTGCAATTTCTCTACTATAGATAGGCAGAAGTCTACAACCCACAAATAACTAAGCAAATTATAAAGTTACACATTATAAACAAATGGTAAAGTGTATAAAACCTAAAAGGAAGAACACCTTATATTACCTATAGAAGTTAATACTTATAAGGAAGTTACCTTTTATTTACTTTTCCATTACTATAGCTTCCCCCTCTTTTTATATTTACTCTAAATTAGAATTTATATATACCTTACCCTCTCTTTTCTACCCTTCTTTTCTACCTTCTAGTTATAGTAAGCCTCCCTAATAGAAACTAATAACCACATTTACTTATATATAAGCTAAATTTATAGTATTAATAGCTAGAATAATTAAGTATAGTAATATAGAAGGCTACGAAGAATACGCTGCTAATATACCCTGCCTTTATAGAGACTTAGTCTATTAGAAGAGCAAATATTATATAGAGGAAGATATCTATAATTAAAGCACAGCTACCTTTAAACTCCTATAGTAATATAGCAATCCCTAGCAGAGAGCAAGGGATAAGAGACAATAGCTGCTCCCTAACTATAGAACTAACTTCCCCCTCTCTGTTTATAAACTCTATATATTAGCCTAGCCTAAGCATATAATTAAGGGAAATTTCTACTGCATCTTCCTACTCTAATAGCTCTACTAACTCTATAGGCACCTCTAATAGTAAGTAAGAAGGTGTAAAGGCCTAATAATTAACAAAACCTTATTAGAATTCTTCTAATATACTACAGAATTAGGCGTAGAGTCCCTTATATAGATAGTAGGTAACCTTTGCTACAATATCTCTACTTTCTTCTAATTCTAGGACCTCTAAGGCTACGTCCTTTATAGTATTAAAAACGCTTAGGCATTTAAAGGCTCTATACCTCCTTTAGCCACTACTACTAAAGCAAAGTGCCTACTTAAATTCTTTACTAAGATAGTAGAAAATAGCAATAGCACTAAGGATTTAGATAAATAGCTAATGCATAATTAGCTAGCTCTCCTAGCCGTTAGTATATTTATACTTAGCTAAACACAGTAGGTAAGAGGCTTATGTAAAACACACACAGAGCAATCTATAAAAATCGCAGAACTCACTAACTACCTCTAGGCTATTACTAATGCTATAACTTTCCTAGTTTTTAATATAAGTAACTAGCATATAGTATACTACGCAGATAAATATAGGTATAATGCTATAGTCTATAAAACTATAGAGAGTCTTACTAGTAGTTCTTACCTTACTACCTACTAGGAATAGGCGTAAATCCTTATCTAGGACCTTAACCTCTATATAATTAACACTATATAGAACCCTTAATAATAGAGAGTTCTTAAAACAGCCCTCCTCTATTAAGATGTAGTTTAGAGCATAATAAACAACATCTACTACGTTATACATAACAACCTAGGTGCAGCGTACATTAGCTAATTATAACTTATAGAAATACTACAAATAGCTAGGGAATAACAGTAAATAAAATGTAGAATAAGGAATTAGGAAGTGTAGTAGAAGTTAGGATGGTTAGTAGAAACACTTATTTATAGAATTCTTTTCTTATTTTCTTTAGCTTAGAATAAGCTATCTTTTTCTATAAAAGGGGGGACTTATTATAGTCCTAACTAGAAATCTCTATTTTAGGGAGGCCCCCTATATCTAGTGGGGGACATCCCTATAAAAGGGGGTTTCCCTAACTTATAGAAGAAGAAGAACTTAACAATAATTATACATATTACTTTACCTTACTCTTACACTTGATTGCCTATATAATTATGCACTAGTGTATTCCTCTTCTTTTATAATAAAGTCTCAACAGGTTCTGCGGACTTCCACCTTTTATAACGTATCTCGACGTACGCGCGGATACCCCCCCAAGTTACGTGTCGACTAGAGCCGATAATACGGCGGCTTCAGCACGTAACATAATATAAGAGAGCAGTAGGAAATTGCACTTAATAGTATCTATTACTCTATATAAAATAACCTTAATAAGGCTATACACTGCTTAGAGACTAGGACTTACTTTACCCTAGCCTTAGAGCTAGCTACTAACTAAATAGCACCCCTTTTAGTAGAATTTTAGTAGTAACTATCTAAGTCTAGACTATAACCTACAGTACTTACTAGATAAACCTCTACTATAGATATAAAATAACTTACAGTATCCTTTAGATCCTAAGGTATTAGAATAACCTTAGTAAGGTATATAGAACTTAGTATACAGAAGATAGGACACCCCTATACCTAAGCTAACTACCCCTAGAATAATACTTACTCTACTATCTACTATAAGAAGTATATAACTAAGCTACCTACCACTTAGGGCGTAGAATATCTACCTCCTATAATAGAATACCTCTAGAATAGAGGTCTGCCCTATAAGCTAGTAAATATAGGCTAAGCTATAATACTTATTAATAAATTAGTTAATTCCTTCTAGAAGATAGGGGACATTAGATACCTAGACCCTAAGATAAATCCTAAGGATATTAATAGTATAGCTATTAAGCATAAAGGCAAAATAATAGTCTTTATAGACATAGACCTATAGATCTAGTCTATTAAAGACTACTTTAACTATATAGAACCTAGCTAATAAGACTAGATCCTACACTAGATATAGTATCTTTTCTATAGTACTGCCCTAATATAGTACTACTAGCACCTTAATAATAAAGAAAAGATTACTATTTTCCACAATCTAGATATAATATTTACTACTATCTAGAAGGAATTCAGCATTAGGGTCTAAGATGCTATAGTATAGCTTAACTAAGCTAAGTTCTCTAGGGAAGACATCCTCTCTAACGCATCCTTACGTAACTTTATAGTAAAGGTATTCTACTATACTTAGGCAAATAGTAAATCTAATAATTTCTAGCTATTAGTTTATCTTTACTATAAGCTATGTCCTAAACTTAGGCAAATTTGCCTAACCCCTATAGAAACAGACTACTACAATGCCTATATTAAACTTATTAATAGAAAAAAACGCAACCTTAGGGATTTCCTCTTTAAAAGAAAAAACTACTAATAGGCTAACTAAGGCAAGGATTCTATAACTATCTATATAGTAGCTAATAAATTAGAATCTAATAATAGGGACCCTATAGATATAGGCGTAGAAGCATACTAGAACTAATAACTATACTATTAAGATTAGTAGAAGTATAGCAGAAGCCCTTACTAGTAAGAGTACTCTAGTTACTACTACAACCCTTACAGCCCTAATAGGTAATAATACTTAGATAGGAAATAAAGTAATAAAAACCCTCCCTAGTAAGGATGTCTCTGCCCCTTTTCTAGAGATAGAAGCTACCTATAGAAAGGCTGCTACTAAGAACTATAGTAGAGTAGGGATAATAATAAAAGGACTAAAAATAATACAAACTCTAGTAAAAAGACAACTAATACTCTAAAATAGTATAAAGAAGGCTATAGAATCTACTTTAAGTTGCCCCTACTATAACCCTTTAGACGTAATAAGCACTATTATAAGAAATAGGCTCTAAGAAATAGCAATAGCGCTAATTATATTGTGGTTATTAATAACTTAGATACTAAAGCTAAGGAAGCCTACCTTACTGCGTCTAGATACTATATTATTAAGAAAGGTGTTATTAAAGATAATAGTAATAAAGAAGAATCTAACTTTATTAACGCCTTCTATATTAAACTATCCTATATAGTAGGGATAGACTAGATAAAAGGTATTACTATATCTAGAGGATTAGTTAACAGCTAAGTAATTAAAATAGTCTCTTACCTTTGCTAAGTAGAAATCTCTAGTAAGATAAAAACAATAACATACCTTAAGATAAACCTTTATTTTAATAACTAAGGTATAGACTATAAAATTTACCTAGACACTAATACTTTATCTATTCTAGTTAATAAAGAATAGCTTAAGTAGTATAGCTATAATATAATATAGGGCATTTAGCAACCAAAATCTATAAATAGGGTAAATTCCTTCTTCTACATTACTAAAACAGCTACCTTTAACTTCTATATAAGAGGTAAAGCTAGGGGTAAGTTAGTATTAGGCTACTTTATAGTAACTATAGATGTAATAGAGAAACTTACTCTAAAAATGCTAATTAGCACGGATTTTATGTATAATTATAGCATTAAGATTGATTTTATTAAGCTAAGAGTGGTTTTCCGCTTGGTTTACAATATAACCACTCTAGGCTAAATCTTCTGCCTCCCTTAGCTTATCCCTATATAAAGGGTTACTATAGTAAATAATATAATAATCCTACTATACTATATAGAGGAAGTATAGGTTTACTAGAAGGACCTTAAGGACCTAGAAGATATAAGTATGTACTATTTTATATTATAAAACCATTAGATTTTTAATGCTATACTTAAGAAGGGCTAGGACAAGACTCTCCCTATATATAATCACTTAGATTATATACTCTACATCTAACTAAACCAGCAATTAGGCCACCTAGAAGGGATAGCTATAGTTAATTCCCACTATGCTATAGCAAACATCTATAAATATTCCGAATTTTGCAGTAAGAACATTAATATTCCCTAGTTTAGTAAAGGGAGTTAAGAAATAGAATACACCTTTTCTATTACTAAAACCTATAAAGTAGGGGAAACTATTAACAACCTAGACCTAAAAGTAGTTAATAGGGGAATCCTATTATATAGAATCTCTTGCCTAGATAAAGTGCCCTTTATTTTAAATAAGTTTAGTATTAAAGTTACAAACCTTAACCCTACTATAGCTAAGAAGTTAGTAGACCTTACTAATAAATATAATATATACTATAATAAAGGTATAGTGCCTATGCCTAAAGAAGAGCAGATAAAAATTAACTTTGTTAATAGATAGCAAAATTAGCTTAAGCTACTATAGGTGTACAACCTTAGCTATAAAGATTTTAAGAAATTCTGTAAAATCTTTAATAAAAAGCATAAGGCTAGAAAGGTATTATACCTAGGTGGTAAAGAAAAGGCACCCTATCTATACCCTAGCTTCCTTATATAGAGAGATATAGGGAAAGAATGTAAAGGATAAGTAGTAATTAATATAAGGCCTATTAATAGTATTACTATCCTAAACGTCTACCTACTACTAGACTAAAGCAATATTATAGGGGACGCCTATAGCAAAAAATAGATATCCCTCCTTAATACATCTAGTTTCTTTAATTAGCTCCTAGTGTAGCAAGAATACTATAATTAAATAGCTATTATCTCTAAAAGAGGTATTAAAGTATTATATATAGCTATATAGGGTTTTAAGAACTTACCTATATATACATAACAATTTATAGACAAAGAATTCTATAACTATAGGGCGTTTATTTACATCTATATTAATAACATTACTATCTTCTTAGACACTCTTAATAAACACTGTGTGAGTGGTGACGCGACCTGTGAGGTCAGGCGCGGAAGGGCCGGGACTAGCGCAGATAGGCGCAGGAGTGCAAGATCAGATGGGTATAAATAGGGGCATCCAAGCCCAGGTAGCTTAGAACACACATGCATCGCATTATTGATGAATTGAGAATGAGAATTCAGACTAGAATTGCAGTGATTGTTATGCAGAATTAAGAGGAACTTATACACAGAGAAGCTGTGTACGCGTTCCTAGTGACTACAACCATAATATAAGAATCTAAGCAATATAAGGCGTGATAACTAGGATTGGGTAATGTATACTATTTAATTATAAGAGACTTAGAATAACTATAGGGAACTTATTATTCTAGCATCTAAGACTACAATATAAGAACACTGCTGCGTTAGAAGCTATTTATAAGAGACGACCTCTTATTAATATCCTAATATCTTTAACTAATAATAAGGTTCTGGTTAAAGATACTATCTGATTATTAATATAAAGCATTGGATATATAACTCTTATTGCCCTAGCATCCTAATTTACAAACATAGGAAGATTATTACAGCTATAATACCTAAAAGGGAATAATACTGGTTGGGATTGTAATATTACAATATCTTTAACTAATAATAAGGTTCTGGTTAAAGATACTATTTAATTATATAAATAAGGTCTAAGGACCAAAGAGACTTTCCCTTTTAGAGCCCTTCTTTTATAGTTTAGGTTTTCCTATATAGATAGGGGCTTTATTAAACACCTATAAAGCTATTCTATACTAAGGACCTCTTAATATAAATAGGGGCTCCACTAGGGAGTTAATTCAATTGTCTATTAACTTAAAGGCACTATTGCTGCTGCAATAAGAACCATTAGTATAAAAAGCTGGGGAACCCCTTACATACCTAAAAAATAGGATAATAATAATTAAATAAAGGGCACCACAAAAACAGAATAAGCGTTGGAAAAATATAATTTATATAATATAGATTATTTGATTATAGGAAGCGCTTCTATAGAAAGAGCGTGTGCTAGCGCAACAACTAGCATAGCAAAATACAATATAACAGAAAAAAGGGGTCCTAGTATACTAGGGGCTAAGAAAGAATTTTCTACTAAAGGAAAGTATAAAATAACGATTAAAAACGAAGGATTAATTAATTAGGATACTAAAAGCCTAATAAATAAAGAATACGTAGTAAATTTAGCTAGAAAGAGAAAAATGCTGTAGTAGTACTATACTAATTTAGAGAGGCTAAGGCCAACTCTATGTAAGGGAGACTAACTAGTAACTAGGGATAACGCTAGGATCCTTATAGGGGTTACTATTATTAGACTATTCTTTATACTTATAAAAAGCTACCTACTAATAAGTATAGTTAGTCTATAGATATTTAAAGAATACTTATTAGCGCAAATTACTACAATAAGGAGAACAAAACACACTCTCTTCTAAGCTCTTAATTATTTAATTATACAATACTATACCTATATATTAAATACGCTTAACTCCCTAAAAGTAAAAAAGGAATTGCCTCTAAAGCAAATACAGAAAAGCAGCCTTTTAAGGATACTAAAAATAAGTATTAATCTTAAAGACAATAAGTTAACTATAAGCCCTAAAGGAGATTAAGTTACTTAAGGCCTATCTAGGGACCTTAAAGCTCCCCTAAAGATATTAGTTATAATAAAGAACAATATTAAAATGCTAATAGAAGGGCTTAATAAGGAATCTAGGAGACGCAATTATATTGTAACCTATAGACTAGCTAACTCTCTATTTAATGGTGTAAATATCTTAGAATACATTATTAACTTTAAATTTAAAATAACGGCTCTTAGAATCAATAAGGAGCGTTAGACTAAGCACTTTAAACGCCTAATGTGCAAAAAGCTCTGTAAGGACATCTAATCTATAGGAGCAGCCTACAAATAGCTGGAATTTAAGATAATTATCCTATAGTGGTTTAAGGCAATAAACTAGGACCTTATTAAGTCTATATGTAATAGCCTTGTTAACCTTAATGCTAAAAGACCTTAGGGAATAGCTAAGACGCAAACTTAGCTGCAGCACTATAGAGCTTTAATATTAAAAGCTAACCTAAAAGGCTAGAAGAGTATAACCTCTTAGGGGAACTATATTTTTAGGGCACTACTATAGGGCATGCTCTTTAGATTTATTAATGCTAAAAGGCTTAGTAGAGATAATTTCCTAATAACCCTATATATAGATTTATAGGAGAAGCTAGATAAGTATATAAGAGTTAGACTTAAGATAAAGAATAGGAATTTAGTCCCTAGGAAACCACCCTTTGCAAAATGGCTTAGGGATTAGATGGTTACAAAAGGAAATTAAGCTAATGCTAGTGTAAAGACCTAGAAAACTTGCTTTGCAGACAACTTAGACACGCCTACCTACCGCAGAGGGTACGTCCTAATTATAGATAATATTAAAGATAAGGAGATTGCTAGAGATATAGATTATATAGATTAAATAGATAACCTTACCTATTAGCTTAAGGAGATATATATACTAGTTATAAAATAGAGTATAAGCAATGTAGACCTATTGCACTAGTTAGAGGAAAAGTACAAACAGGACCTTATAATTAACTAATTACTATAGATAACTAATATAGTTTAAGAGTAGGAGGTAGTAGAAGACTAATTAATTAATAGGTAAGGAAGAGCATTATATAGCTAGCAGTAAATATAGGGGTACTAAGGGTTAACCTACAATAGGGGTTATAACTAAAGATCTAGTAATTAGGGATATATTAGGACGTCCTAGAGTACTTAGCAGGGCTACTTCTATTATAAAGATACTTACTATAGGTTCTCTGCTTACTAAGTCTGTAAGGCAGATAAGGCTAGTAGCTTTTACAACTATATATAGAATAAAAAGATCCTCTTAGTTAGGGGGCATCTAGTTGCCCTAATGTTCTCTAATGCTTTTATAAACATAGGAAGTATAATATAATAAGCTGCCTACTTTTAGGCTTCTATCTTCCCTAAGAGTAAGGTATTTAATAAATTATAAGCTATTAGAGACTCCTTTATAGAGAACCTAAACAACTAGGAACCAATACTAGAGGAACGCTAAGTTATTAAGTTTGCTGCGTTAAAACCTAAGATGTAGAAGCTACAGCTAAAGCAGTAAAAAGCGCTAGAAGCGGCAAATAGGGTTACAGTAGTTATAGCCTTCTAACTAGAAATTCCTTCTAATGCACTAAAGAGGGCTGCTAAAGGGTAGGTGTTAGTAGTAATTAATTCAGCAGATACTAAAATACCTTAAAAGTTAGTATGCTTAGAAGGAAAGCTAAGGAAAATAGAAGAGGAGCTTTAAATTAAGGATAAGTTATATAAATCTATAAAAGCTAACTATTAGGAAACAGACCCTATCTACAAATAGATATTAGGGACTTTGTATAATAAGATATTTAATAAGAAGATTAGGGTGCCTATTAGGGACCTCTACTACCTTATACCTTCTCTTACTATAGTAGTCTCTAAGGAGAGTAAAATACGCTCTTAAGGAATCAACTAAATGTACTTTTTTAACCTAAGCATAAAGAATAGGCTAAGCTCTAGCATCTACCCTATAGGGCTATAGAAGAGGATGTAAACTAATAACTATAAAGATTATTTAATTAATGCTATCTACAGCATAAGAGATATAATTAAGGATAAGGAATCCTATAAGCCAACTAAATCTATAGAGCCGGGCTTAACGCAATTATATAATATAGACTAAGCCCTTATAGAACTATTATAGGAAAGGATGCAGAATATAGAGAAAGCTTTTAATTAGAAACAAAAGTTACTATATATTAACGCCTTAAACATTATTGCTAGAGACTCTACGGCCCTAAAGCCTTAATCCCTTATAAGCTACCTATAGGAGTTGCCCTATCTATAAGTCTGCTTAGAAAACCTAGAGGGAAACTTACTGCCTACCTTAGTTAATAGTAGCTTATAAGGAAATATTATTACCTAGAGCTTTGCAAAGATTGCTAGCCTTAGGATCTATCTAGTAATAATAAATACTAGCATAACGTCTTACACTAATAGAGCAATTAAGATGTTAGGGGAAGTGTATACTAAACTTTACCTAGGGAACGTTTAGACCCCTATCTGCCTCTATATCTCTCCTAACACTGTTATAGTAAAATTAATCTTAGGAATGCCTTTTATTTAGATGGCTAGGGCTATGTTTAAATATAGAGATAGAGAAGGGAATATAATAATTAGGTGCTGCTTTAATAATGTTATAGTTGTATTAAAGGTTGCTAAAGGAATGTAGTAGGAATTTGTTATAGAAATAAAGAACTCTGCTATAGGTGTCTATACTATAGATCTCTAGAATAATAATAAACTACTAATTAGGCGAAAGGAGTGTAATAACTATTTAATTAATAAGGCTACTATTAAACATTACCCCTTTATAGCTTCTATAGCTATATTTAGGGCGCTAAGCTATAATATAGTTAGGCTATTAAGGAAGGGTAACTAGAGTAAGGGTAGTGTAAGCGCTATTCTAGGAAACTTAAAGGATTATATAACTTAGGAGGAGCTAGGTGTAGAGCTGGCTAATAATAAAAATCTAATGCTAATATCTAAGTAAGAGGGATTAGTAATTACTAAGTTGGTTTTAAAAGAGGCTGCTTATAAATATTATATATAACTATTATACACTGTAAATAATCTCTAGGCTGCTAAAAGCTAAAAACTATTTAATCTATAGGTCTGTATACTCTATAAGAAAAAGGGAGTAAAGATTCTGCCTTAAGACAATATTCCCTTAGATAGAATAACCCTAGAGGGAGACCCCCTTTAGAAATTAAAGAAATAGGCAGAAGCGAAAAGACAGCTTAATACCTCTAGGGTGTATAGAAAATATATTACTAAATGGTTTAGTAAGCATTTATAAGGGTTTTGTCTAATAAAAGAACGCTTAGATTAAATGGTTAATGGAGTTTAGAAGCACTTAACTAATATAGAATTAAGTGTTTTTAAGGAGATTATTTGTAACTGTAAAGCGGCTTTAGCGTAGGATCTGTTAGAATGCGGTAAAGTTAACCCCTTTATGTTACTCCCTTAGGTAATTAAGGTAGTTAACTATAGCGTATAGTAAGTAAGGTCTATCTCTATACTACTAGGACTTTAGGGAAAGCTTATTAACTTACTAAAGAAGAAGCTAGAATATAGGCACTTAGAAGAGAGTTATAGATTATATAGAAACCCCTACTTTCTAGTACTTAAGAAAGATAGAGGGATATAGCTTATTCTATTAGCTATAAAGTATAATAAGGTAATAGTATAGGACATATACATCCCTTAGGGAGTGGAAGCCTTTAGCAAAGACTTTAGTATATATAAAATGCTTAGCCTCTTAGATCTGCTCTCTAGGTATAATTAAGTGGAACTTAATAAGAAAAGCTAAGATATAACAACGATTTCCACAGCTATTAGGCTTCTTTAACTCTATAGACTTCCCTAAGGGGCAACGAATTCTATAGTGCAATTTTGCAGGACTATAGCGAGGATCTTATTTAATTTAATACCTATAGTTTGCTTACCCTTTCTTAATAATATTATAATTAAAGGGCCTATAACTATATATAATAGGGAGGAGATTATGCCTAGAATATACAGATATATTATAGAACATTTAATTAATATTAACAAAGTGTTGGTTAATATTAAGCTTACTGAATGCTTAATATTAGCAATAAAATTAAAGTTCTGCTAGGACTTAGTAGAAATTATTAGGTATATATATAGGACAAACAGCTAGGCGCTAACTAAAGTAAAGATTGCAAAAATTCTAGACTAAAAGACCTATAAAGACTAAATAGAGATTAGATTATTCCTTAGGCTTACTAATTGTTATTGCCTTTAGATTAATAAGTACACATAGATTATAAAGCCTCTAGTTAACCTCCTATAGAAAGATATAGTGTAGAAATAGAGAGGTAATTAATAAAGGGTAATAAAGAACCTTAAAGCTTTAATAACTATAGCACTAATGCTAATATTACTTAATCTAAAGCTAGGACATAGAGAGGTTATCCTAACTATTAATGCTAGTAGTATTAGCTAGGGAGTAGTTTTATAGTAAGTTATTAAAGGCAAGAGACATCTAGTTAGGTTTAAAAGCGGGACTTAGTAGGAATTAGAGCTTAAGTACAACGCTACTAAGTAGGAGTGCTACGCTATTATATATGCTTTTAGACAACTTTACATCTATTTATATAGGACTCCCTTTATACTAAAGATAGATTTACAAGTTCTTATGCATTAGATTAATAGGGCAGTAAATAATGTGCTAGGGGCTCTTATTACTAGGTGGATTAGTTATATTATACTTTTTAACTTTACAGCTTGCTATATTTTAGGGGAGAAAAACAGAGTAGTGGACGTCTTATTGTATAAAGGGGCAGAAGAATCGGACGCTGCTAATCAAATAATAGAGGGAGATATTAAAGACTTTATTAACCTCTAGCTTAACCTAATAACCTCCTTAGCTTTCCCTATAGAGAAATATAGTAATAGGTAGCATATAATTATTACCTTCTTACTTACCCTTAAGAGACTACTAGATATATTAGCTAAATAATATAGAAACCTATAGCTTAAAGTAAAGAATTTCTTTATTAAAAAGGACTAGCTTTAGAGGAGACTATAAGGGGATGGAAAAACGCTAATATTAGTAATTAATACCAATAACAATAAGGCGTTAATTGTAAAGGCTGCACACAAAGAGCTTAGTTATAAGGGATGCGATGCAGTATATTATTTAATTAGGGACTAGTACTGGTAGGAAAATGCCTAGGAGGATGTTTATAAATTGCTTATAACCTACGCAATTTGCTAAAAATTCGCTCCTTAGAGAGTATAGGAAGCTTCCATCCCCTTAATGCCTAGCAACCCTATAAGTAAAATACATATTAATACATAGCATTTACTATCTAATTAAGAAAAGAAGTATCTATTAGAGGCTTATTGCAACTTTACTAATTAGGTTAAGGCTAAAGTGGTTATGTAAGCTAATGTAAAAATAGTCTAAAGGTTCCTTAAGAGGCTAATATGCTGGTTTAGCATATTTAAATACGTTGTTTTTAATGGTAGGCTAGAGATGTAAGGGAACCTTAAGGATGCTTTAGTGGATATTAGCATTAAAGGAATTTAAACCTCTAGATATAATCTAAAGGTAAATGCTTATATTAAGGTAGGATATTAGTTGCTAGCCTTAGCGCTAGTAAAAATAGAAGGGCATAATAATAAGTAGCTATAATACCTAGATTAGGCCCTACTAGCTAACTAGATAGCAATATAAGCCTTACACAGAAAATTAGCTTTCTACTTACTCTATAGGTAGGACCTAATTCTGCCTCTTAAGGTAGAATTCCTAACTTAGAGATTAATTAACTAGAATAATGTTATTAACTTATAAGACCTCTTTAAAGTAAGGATTAGGGTGCTTTAATAATAGGATAATAATATATAGTATGCCTAGGAGAGGGTGTTTAACTTTTGTAAGCTCTTAGCGCTTTATATAGATAGGAATTAAGCTAGTAGTTATTAGAAGGATGCTTTGCTGCTAGGGGACCTTATCTTAGTATATAACGTTTAGAGATTAATTAATATATTATCTAATTAGAAGCTGGCAATAAGGTAGAATAGGCTGTTCTACATATATAGCTAGGCGCTGGTAATAGGTGTGTACTATTTATATACACTAGATAGAGTTATCTTTAATAAAATAATATCTAGGGATTACATTAAGAAGTTTAAGAAGGATATAGAGGGATGGTGGACATTATTAGCCAATCTATAGCTACATATACTGCCTTTAAATAGACTAAAAAGCATAATACATAAAGAAGACCTACAATACTTACACCTAACAAATTCTATTTATAAAATGTTAGATTAAATGGTTAATAAGAACATAGATATAATATATAGTAGAGAAGCTATAGAAAAAGGAATTAGGGAGGCGCTAATGCTAGCGTAATGATTCCTACTACACTTGCTTAAAGTGTAACTACCTAGGTTATTAGTAGAATGCTGGAAAGAGTTTGCAGCGCTATATATCTTATTTAATTACTAGTAGGCAGATTAAATAATAAAGTTGCTTTCTTCCTAAGACTACCCTTATATTTAGGTAATCTTAGTAGGGAGGAGACAAAGAAGTGTAACTCCTCTTTATAATATATATTACTTTTTAATAAAAGTAATACTAAAAGATACATAAGGTTTTGCATTAGGAGTTATAATTAATTTTAAAGAGATTAAATAGTTATTCTATGTTTTTGGATTTATAGAAGATAAACTCTGACATCTAGGCACTAATACAATTCACTCGCCCAGATTTTTTACACAACACATACATAGATTAGAAAACGTTCTTACGCTTAGCACAGCTACTTAATTAACTTTAGCACCTATAAGACCCTAATAGCCCTTTTATAGCCTTATTCCTTAATTCTAAATATAATAATAAGCAAATTCCCCCTAAAAAGAACCTACAGCATCCTAGCCGCTACATAAAGCATAAGAAATCCTAACCACTATAATTAACTAGGAAAAAGGAGGCGGATTATTGTAGAATAAACAAGGAGCGTTATTATCCAGCTCCCTATACTAGCTAGAGCTCTCTGTCTTAGGCATCTACACTTTACTACAGAAAGCTATAAACCTAGCTTAGGTCTTGTTACTGCTCTTAAAATCCTAATACCCCTTAGTGTACTACTATTTATAACTTAAACTATAAGCTTAATAGATATAGTTAGCATAAGTATTGCCCTCTATACTAAATAATAATATATAACTATAGAAAGGGAAGTATATATATTCCTAGGTAGCTGTAACTATTATTATCTACTGCTAGGCACAATAGGAACAGAAGCTATTGTTCTTCTTGCTAAAAAACGCAATAATAAGAGCCTTATGACGCTTAGAACGTGCCTCTAAAGCACTAATAAGCTAGCCTTAAGAGTGAGCTAGCTTAGTGGGAATAAATATATGGTTTTTTAGAGTAGAACAAGCCCTCTAAGTTATAAGCTGTTAAATAGACTTTAGGCTCTTACTAAGGAAATTATAATAAATATTGTAGGTTCTTATGTACTTAAGGAGCTCCTTGCTAGTGCTATAAGGAGGGTTCTTCTAGATATCTTAAAATACGATTTTAGTATATACTAGAAGACTATAATAGCCTATATTAATCCTACTATAAGCCTAGAAAACAAATATATAATAGAACTATAAAGCAAACTATAGTTAGTAAATAATTAGAAGGGCTTACTAAAGGAAGGGAATCTTACTATATTAGAATAATAGGATAAAGGGAAAAGGGCAGTATAGCCTGCCTAAGAAGTTAAGACTATTATAGATAATAAAGTTATAGTTAGATTAGTTAAAGCAACCTTAAAGGTATCTAGGAGCTTATCCTAGGGCTTGCTAAGGGACATTACTATAATTAGAAGCTTTGTAAAGGTATTAATAGATAAAGAGGTTAAGGAGAGAAGGAGAAAAGAGAAGAAGGGAGAGGAAAAGTATAGAAGTAGAAGCCTAATAGAAGAAAGCATTTATAAGCAGCCTATTAAGATAAGGCATAAGTTACTAAAGCTATAAAAAAGGGGGTGGGCCCTACTAAAAAGAAGACGCATAAACAATAGGAAGCTACGCAAAATTTATTGCAAAAATAGTAGAATGCAATTGTAGAGCCTGATAAAGGGGTACATTGTCTTAACCTTGGCAACCCAATTGCGAATTACAGTTAAGCGCGCTTTAATTCACAGTTTAATCACGTAATTAATAATAGGGAAGCGAGACCCCCCCTATCCCTTAGCTTTTAAGATAATTAGAGCTTATAAACAGAATCTATAAGATATAACTAGCTCTTAGTACTAAGTATAAGCAAGCTAGCTTTATATTTTTGCCTCTCTAAAGCTTTATACTTTATTACACTAAACCTACCCCTCTTAACTTTCCCTTTCCTTACCCTTCCCTTCCTTTCTTTTCCTTCCCCCTTTTTTAATATATAGAGAGCTTTTAATTATAAGTAGTGTAATAAGCCTACTAGGAAGGTAGAGTAAGGAAAAGGAAGCATTATACTTTAATAGGATTCCTTATACCTTAGAACACATAGTAAACCTCTTATATAATATTACTAGGAGCTTCTTTCGCCTTTCTAAGGTTAAATGGGTTAATAGACTATTTAATCTTATCTATAATGGTTAGCCCCCTTTGTTCTATAAACAGCATAACTAGCTAAACCTAGGCCTAAAGGTACATTAGAGTATTAAGACAATTAAAAGCTCCTACTTAGCCACCTAGTTCTGCACGTAAATAACAGAATCACAATAGGTTAACTACTTAAATAATATATACAGCTTTCTAATGACTTTAGGGCATATAAAGACTAAAGACAGAAAGCTAGATTAGTAGCAGCTGACCTTAATGGGTAAAATTATTGCTAGAGGTATTAAGAATATTGTCTGCATGTGCAACCATAAGTTCTTAATTTAAGCCGCTAAGATAAGCCGGCAAAGCCTTATAGATAAAGTAGAAAAGAAAGCTTTTTGTATTAGAGAGGAGGGCATTATTAACATTACCTATAGTATATAATATAACCCTTAAGACCTATATAATAAGATAGGAAAAAAGAGGCTGGTGGCTAGCTTTATTTACTTTCTGGATTACTAGGCTTTATTTATTTTTAATAGGGTAAGAGGGGCGTTATACTACTTTAACTTATAGGCAGCTCTAAAGATAGATAGGTTCCTTACTATAGTTAGAGCTTAGGGATAGATCTAACAGCTCCTTAACTACCTATATAGATTTAAAGCAATCTATATGCTAATCCAACCATAAAAAGGAGGCTGGGAATGTAGCTATGCCGCAGCCTTATTCCTTCTCTAGACTCTACACTACTAGGTAGGGTATAGAGTAAAGGATATAAATAATATTTACAAAGCAGGGCAAAAATAGGTTAAAATTTAGTATAAGTAGATTAGGTTAGCCCTAAAAGACCTAATGTTAAACAATTTTAAGCTGTACCTTAAGGATTAGACTTTCTATAATAGAATCTGTATTAATAATAGTAGATTAAATAGGATGGCTATAGTCCTATATGTCCTCTAAAACCTTACGGCAAATAAAGTTGTAGTTAGCCTAGCACTAGGCTCTGAAGGCACAAACCAATACTTCTAAGACATTAGGCCTTCTATAGACGCTAAGAAATCAATAAGGATGATTGCAAAAAGGACTATATACACTAGTAGGGGGGGGATACTAAGTATAA
This sequence comes from Claviceps paspali, assembly GCA_013435705.1. Classification (NCBI taxonomy): domain Eukaryota; kingdom Fungi; phylum Ascomycota; class Sordariomycetes; order Hypocreales; family Clavicipitaceae; genus Claviceps; species Claviceps paspali. Next base: position 109,686 of record JABAEC010000062.1, on the reverse strand, counting down.
AGAAGCTTAAGCACTGGAATAGCCACCTAATAAACAATTAGAGACTGTTAAGGTACGCATTCTCTAAGAGAGATAAGCTTATAGACCTATAGAAGATCCTAGCTATTATAATTATAAGCTATAGGGTTAAGCCTAGGATCCTAAACAAAGAGCTGTAAAAGTAGATTTAGAAGAACAAGGATTATCCTAGTTAGCACTGTTCCTAAGCTCCTAAGGATCATAATAGCAAAGGAATCTCCTTTGTAGATAAGGATAGCACAGCTCTACTAGCTAACAATGCTATCCTAATAGTAGGATTAGTAGCTACTGCTATAAACCTACAACCTAAGCCTCCCTCTTACCCTAGAAGCTGATTTACTGCAATAAATACTAATAATCAAAAGGTCCCTAGGAAGCTAAGAACCCTATTGCCTATAGGGGCCCTAAAAACAGCAACTATGCTAACGCTACCTATAAGTATAAGTTAGGCTACTAGGAGAAGAGAACCACTAGCAACCCCTATAAGGATTATAAGAAGCATAACTAAAGAGGCCTTTATAGGATTAGATGATCTTCCCCTAGCTTATATGCTAAGGCTAAGAAGATAAGAAGCCCTAGTTATAGTAAAGTCCAATCTTCCCTAGTTAGCAGCTACTACTCTTATAGATTTAAATATACTACCACTGCTACCCTTACTACCTATAGAACTTAAGTCCTTAAATAAAATAGTTATAGAAGGTAGCACTCTAAAAAGGGACCTATCTAATATATTATTAGTCTCTTTAGCACTAGACAGCCTTATAATACCCCTTATAATTACTAGTTTAATAGAAGAGCTATATGCTAATTAGGAGGCTAATATTATAAAGAGCTATCTGGAATTTAAAGATAGGGCAGACTAGCTAAGGGCCTTGTAAATTAATAGAGAGTTAGCTAGGTATTAGAACAACAACTATAGGGAGCTAAAGATAAATGGATTAGGCATAGCATAAAGTAGATAACTTAGGCTGGCTAGAATAATAATAACTATTAGGCTGCTCCCTTACTTCTAAAAACTTAACGTTCTATAATACTCTTAGCTAGCGTATAACCCTATCTTAAAGACTTATATATCTATTATACCACTGTTTATTATAAGCCTAGACTTATAGCAACAAATTAAGGAGGAGTGTGTAAAAAGAGAACTACAGCTACTCTTATAAGCTAAATAGAGCTCTAATTGCGTAGTAAGGGCTAAGAAAAGGAGTAAAAGGGCAGTGCTAGGAGCGTTCCCTAAGGACTTAGAATCTAAGGTCCTAAGGACCCCTAAGACCCCTAGGATCTTATGTAAGTTAAAGAATTTAGGACTTTAAAGAGGGCCTTATAATTAAATGATTTCTTTCCTTTATTTTGCTTTACTAGCTGTATTATAAGTTTAATACGTATAAAAATTTTTTCCCTGCGCCTAGGGAGGGTTGTGTAAGTAGTAATGCAATCTATAAGGTTAGGCATAGAAGGGCTAGGACTAGCGCAGATAGGCGTAGGAGTGTAAGATTAGATAGGTATAAATAGGGGCATCTAAGCCTAGGTAGCTTAGAACATACATGCATTACATTATTAATAAATTAAGAATGAGAATTCAGACCAGAATTGTAGTAATCATTATGCGGAATTAAGAGGAACTTATACATAGAGAAGCTATGTACGCATTCCTAGTAACCGCAACCACAATATAAGAATCTAAGCAATACAAGGCGTGATAACTAGGATTAGGTAATATATACTATTTAATTATAAGAGACTTAGAATAACTATAGGGAACTTGTTATCCTAGCATCTAAGACTATAATATAAGAATACCGCTGCGTTAGAAGCTATTTATAAGAGACAACCTCTTATTAATATCCTAATATCTTTAACTAATAACAAGGTTCTGGTTAAAGATACTATCTAATTATTAATATAAAGCATTAGACACACAACTCTTATTGCCCTAGTATCCCAATTTGCAAATATAGGAAGATCGTCGCAGCCGTAATACCTAAAAGGGAATAACACCGGTTGGGATTGCGATATTACGATATCTTTAACCAATAATAAGGTTCCGGTCAAAGATACCATTTGATTATATAAATAAGGTCTAAGGACCAAAGAGACTTTCCCTTTTGGAGCCCTTCTTTTGCGGTCTGGGTTTTCCTATGCGGATGGGGGCTTCGTCAAACACCTATGAAGCTATTCCATACTAAGGACCTCTCAACACAACACCTACAGCACCTTAAAGTTATGTTCTAAATCCTTAAAAAATGCTAACTTTATATTACTATAAAGAAATTATTTATTAGGTATCCCTCTATCTAGCTGCTAGGATTTATTATTAATATAGAAGGTATTACTAACACTAGCAATTAGATTAAGGCATTTAAGAACCTATAAATGCTAATAATACTCTCTACACTTAAAACCTTTATTAGTATAGTAGGATTTCTCTAAGCCAGCGTCCCTTAGTATAATATTTATATTAAACCTCTATAGGAGAGGAAGACAGCCTTGCTTTAGAAGCTCTATATAAAGAACAAACTGCTAATTAGAGCATTAAAGCAAACGTAGAAATGCGCAGCTTAATAGGTAAAATTTACCCTATTAGAGCAGGAAATCGCCTCCTTTAAAGCTATTAGAAATCTGCTTTACACTAAGGTTCTACTATAGTACTATAACCTAAAGCAACCCCTCTTCTTTAAAGTTAACGCCTATAAGGAAGGATTTAGATTATACGCCTTCTAACTAGCTATTAACTAGGATAGAGAAAGCATCCCTAAAAAGGATATTAGTAGCAACTAACTATAATCTATCTTATTCCTCTCTAGGCTAACATCTATAGTTAAAAAGCAATATAGCTCTATAGAAGCAGAGGTTGCAGTAATTGCCTAGGGAATGTGTAAGCTATAAAAAATAGCTTAGTTAAATTCCTAGCCTATAAACATTATTATAGATTACTCTCTAGTAAAGGGCATAATCTAGTATACCTTACTTACTATAATAGACCTTAATAAGGCTAACCTTAAATTAGCAAAGGTTACTAATTACTTATTACAATTTAAACTCTAAGTAATTTATATACCTAGAACACTAAACGTAGTCCCTAACGCACTCTTCTAATTACTAGTAGACGTTAGCTATTATAAGGCAGTAGATTACAGCTATTTTAATAAACTTAACGCATATATATACTTTAGGGAAGATTTCTTAGCAACCATAATCATTAATAATAAGATAAAAAGCTCTATTATAGCAGGATACCTACATAATGTAAAATATAGCTAGATTATTAATAGAATAAAAGCCTATAGGGAGAAGCAGTAATACACTAATAGAAATTAACCTAGAATCCTGCTCTATAGGTAGGACCTTAGAGATAATAGGCTACTCTACTACTAGAATGCTAAAGGCTGCTAAAGACTATACATCCCTTAGAGCTGTGTTAAAACCCTACTTTAACTTACTTATAATAACTATTATTACTTTAGCACTAGATAGATAGCTAAGGAGCTATCTATAGTTAGTTTTCTATAGATAAGCAGCTAAATTCATACCTATATTACACACTATAATACATATAGGGAAAATACAGTACTCTAAACTAGACCCCTAGGTAAAATAAAGCCTTTATAAACTAAACCAGTCCCCTTCTATTATATTTTACTTAACTTTATTACTAATATACTAGAAGTTAGCTCTACTAATACTATATAGATAGTAAAAGGCTATAGTACTTACAACTTACTCTGCCTAGTAAATTGCTTATTTAGTAAGAAAACAATCCTTATCCTAGGTTATAAGTTATATACTGCTAAAATCTAGGCAGGACTTCTCCTTAAGGGGCTATATCTTACTAACTAGGGTCTTCCTAAGGAAATTATTAGTAATTATAATCTAAAATTTGTGTCTAAACTCTAGACCTTACTATTCTATAAATTAGGAGCTAAGCTCCTTATGTCCACTATATATCACCCCTAAATAGATAGAGTGGCTAAAAGGAAGAACTAAACAGTAATTATTGCTCTATAATATTATATAGCTACTAACCTAGATGTCCTATAGGTCTTAGTAATACTAGTGTTACAACACTATCTTAATAACGCTATATTAGCCCCTATTAATTAATTCCCTAACAAGCTTATCTTTAGCTATAAGCCCCTTACTATTGTTAATCTCCTTACTAACCCTAATAAATCCCTTAGTAGTCTAGATAACCTAGATATAGAGGCTCTCTAAAAGCTATACTAAAAGGAAGCAGAACTTACTATAATAATAGCTGCAGCCCTTACTAAGATTAGGTATAATGCTAGGCACAACCCTATAGATATTAATATTAGAGATATAGTCTACCTTAGACTCTACACTAGATATAAACTCCTAGGGAAGCTAAAGAGGAAATAGTTACCTTAAAGAGCTAAACCTTATAAGGTCCTTAAAAAGGTGTCTTTCCTATCCTTTTAGCTAGAATTTCCCTAAAACTCTAGGGTTTATCTAGTAGTATTAATAGCCTAGCTTTAGAAACTATAGTAAGGGGCAGACCCCTTTAGAAGGGCTAAACCCCTATTACTACCTATTAACCTTATAGGATTAGGTAAAGTAGACCACTAGGAAATTAAAAGAATTAAGAACTATTAGGTTAGAATCTACTAGAAGAAAGGAAGGAAACTATAGATTAACTTCCTAGTCTATTAGAAAGGATTCTTAGTAAAAGACAACTAATAGATCTTAGAGGAAGAAATGTATATTAATGCAGTAGAAATGGTTAACTCTTATCTAGAGAAGAATACTATTAACTAGGATAAGGAGTATTGCAAGCATCGTCTTATAAGAGACTCTAACCCATAAAACACAGTGTAATTTGCTGGCAACACGCCTTACACTACAAAATTATACGTAAAGGTATATATAGGAAGCCCTTGCTAGTAGGAAAGCCACGCCTCTAAGGCAAATTCCTACGCAACCCTAAAACTTACTTTTAACTCACTTACCTAGAGTAAGCTAGGTATAATTTTCTTACCCCTTTTCCTTTTAATTTCCCTCCTTTTCCCCCCTTTTACCTTTCCTCCCTTAATCTTTCTATTATTACTAGGTTTACTATAGGAATAATTATTATTATATTAATTTATAACAACCCTTAGTGCTAAATCTAACTAGTTTATAACTAACCTACCCTCTTAGATATACCATTCCCCTACTCCTAAGGATATTACTATGCTACGCATTATAGTACAATTCTTTAATAAATCTAGCAAGCTCCCTAGGTACTATAATCTCTAGAGAAGGGCCTAGCTTAATGTATATATTCTACCCCTAAGTTTTACACTAAAATCTAGTAAAGAGGCGCTTCTTAGACTATACTATAGGCTGTTACTTCTAAGTCTTACTATCTATAATATTAGAGACGCTTTTAAACATTATTTTATAGGAGATTTTAACTAAACCTAATACTACTAAAAGCATATACTAACTGCGCTATACAACCTTAATAACCTAGCTTTCTATAATTACCCTTTACTAAAACTATTAAGCCTATTTACTAGTGCTATAATAGACTATCCCTAACTAGACCCTTTTAGACTTAACCTTCTCCCTAATATTACAGAAGATAAAATTAGCGCAACCTTAGCTAATAATATAGTTACTATAGGTATTAATATACTAATGTATCTATATGTAGATAAAGATAAGGATAACCTAGTTAATCTAGACAATAAGGACATCTAGGACGGCAAGAACTATAAACCTACTAGTAATAATAACAATTCCCCTTGCCCTAGGCCTGTAAAAACACCCTATAGCTATAAAAGAAACATCTAGGCCGCCTATATAGACACTATAGAGTATATTGTAGGTTTCTAGCTATATTAGCACTTTTGCTAATTTAGCTGTGTAAATAGTTAAGAATACATTCTATATATAGAGGAGGATGCCGTTGCTTTTAATACTAAAACTACTATTAATACTACCTACGCTAAGTAGTAGTATACTAATAAGGGAAGCAGCACTAGAAAACCTTAGACCTTTATAAATATATTGTATATTATAGGAAGGGAATTCTTTATAGTAGGCGTAGAAATTAGTACTAATAGCGTAAGCATTGCCCCTAAGGACTTACTCTACAACCTATATATAAGAGTTATAATAAACTATTATAAGATTTATAAGGCTCTTAAAAAAATAGCTAGCCTTAAAGGCAAATCTAAAGTGCTAGTAGTATACATAGCTAGGGAGGCCCTTAAAAGGGTAGTTACTATCTATTGTAAAGGGGGCTTATATAATAATCGCCCCTAGACTAGTTAGCTACCTATGCATAAAATAATTATTGCTAAGAGGATATGCATAGCTTTTAGCGCTTTAAATAGGACCCTTAGCGGCTACTTAGCATTACTTAGCTAATTCCACCTAGCTGGGATTTTAGGACTAATAGAATCTAACCCACTGCCTATCCCTACAATCTAGAGTAGGGTCCTCTAATAAATTATAGCGCTATAAGCTACTATTAAGTCCTTAGAATAAACCACTGCTAGCTATAAGGAACTTCTTAATAAGCAAAGACACAGTCTTCTTATAATCCTTAAACTTATTAACGCTTCTAAAGACAGTAATACTATTATAGTTAATAAAAAACTTATATAGATAGCTTAAAAAATAGAAGTATATACTACTAACTTAGCTAGGAACATCTTATCTATAGAAAAGGCTATCTTACGCTAAGAGACCGCTGCCTAGTAAATAGAGAAGGCTATTGCTAGCCTCTAAGATAACGTAAATACTACCTATATAGATATAAAAACGCTCTAAGCAGTAATTAAGACTCTTTATACGCCCTCTAAACCCACTAATATAACGCTAAAACCTATAGTAAGAGGCTAAACCAGCTTACTAAGCAGTGGATTTTATCTAGTTAACCTAGGGGCTAGTAGCGCTAATAGATAAGAGGGATAAGGCGCTACTAAGTAGAAAAGCCGCAATACTACTACTTTACTAGAATCTAATAAAGCTGCTTACTAAAGAATAGGCTTAATTCTACTAGTGTAAAGAATAAGGATAACCCTACTAGTACTATAAGAACCACCTAGGCAGAGGATAATAAAGGTACTGCCTAAAATAGCATTACTACTAGCAATCTAGAAGGCGCTAGCTAACCTACTACTAAAAATAATAGGGCAACTAACCCTAAGACACCTAGCTGCTATAAAGATAATAACCTATTAAGGCGCTAAGCTACTAGCTCTTTCTACCTTAGCAGCGCCTACTACACCTAAAGAAACTAATAAATCTAGTAGATAATAGGTAATAAACAACCTATTTAATTAAATAATAATAGACCCTAGCTAACCTACACTAGCTCTATAAGAACTTATATAATTTTAAACTTACTTATTGCTATTGCTTAATGCCTTACTAACAATGCTTACCTTACTTATTAAACTTACTACTAATCTACTTACCCTATTAAGGCATTAACTTACTTACTTACTTATATTAATTACTAGCTTTCTCCTTTCTTCCTTTTACTAAATTCTCTCTTAAACTTATATATTATAGCTTATAACCTAGATAATTAACTATATAGCTTAGATATACAATAAATACTATTTTATAAGTGCAAGCAAAACGTAAAGTTACGTATTATATAATGAATATATTGTAAAAATACTATAACCTATACACCTAAAAACCCTATACTATCTATAGAAGCTAACATATATAAAGGACTTATTATTTATTTACTTTCCTATTACTATACACCCCTTCTCTAAGACCTATAAACCTCCTATATTTCTACCTACCCTTCTATTCTACTCTACCTTAGAATCTATATATTATTACCTTTACACCCTTCTTATATAGCTAATTCTATTATAGTAGCAGCTAAGGCAACTAAAAACGCCTATATAGAACGCTAGGAGGAATGCCCTACTAATATATCCTATCTCTATAGAGATTTAGTCTACTAGAGGAGTAGGCTATATATAGAGAAAGATATTAATAATTAAAGTATATACACCTTTAATCTCCTATAGAGGTATAGTAACCTAAAATAAGAGACCTAAATCTAAGGTAGTAAACTACTCTTTAAATATAGGGATAATATCCCTAGTTCTACCTACAAACTCTATTAGTCTACCTAGCATTAGGACGCTATTAAGGGATATTTCTAATGCATATTCCTACTTAGACAACTCTGCTATATATATAGAATCCTCTACTAATAAATTAATAAATAAGGGAGCCTAGCATCTACTAAATTACTAATAGAATTCTTCTAGTACTCTATAGAATTAGAAGCAGATTCCCTTATTTAGATAGATAGGCTCCTTTAGCATAATATATATGCTTTCTATAACGCATAGGACCTTTAGGGCTACATCCTTTATAGTATTAAAATCTCTTAGCCGCCTAAAGACTAATAGCCTCCTCTAGCTACTATAAGAGAGAGGCACTTACGCAAATTCTTTATAGAAGTAGCAGAGTATAATAAGTGCCTTAAGGATAAGGAAAATTAGCTAATATACGCCTAGCTAGCATTCTTAACTATTAGCACCTTTATAATCTATTAAGCGCAGTAGCTATAGATATTATAAACTATACTTACTAAACAGTCTACTAAAACAGTAGAACTTACTAATCACCTATAGGCTATTGCTAACTATATAACTTCTCTAGTTTTTAATCTAGCTAACTAGTATATAGTGTACTAAGGGGACTAGTATAGGCATAATAAGGAAGTCCACAAAACAATAACCAAAATCCATCTTAGAACCAGCCTTATAACCCACTAGGACTAGGTATAAATGCTTACATAGGAACTAAATATCTACGCTATTAATATAGTATAGAACCTATAATAATAGAGGGTCCTTAAAACAGCCCTTTATAATAGGGTTGTAATTAATGGCATAGTAAATAATATCCACTTTATTATAGATAATAACCCTAGAGTAAGATTTATTAGCTAATAATTTAAAGACAGTAAGATACAAATAATATATTATAGCTTAGCTAAATAGGAACTTTTATTTTTGCTTTTATTTAGGGGTACTATACAATTTTACTATACATTAAATAAGTAGTAGTCTACAATTACTAATAATAAAGCAGATTATAAAGTTACTCCCTATGAAAACATTATATATTGTAAATAACCCCCTAGAATCTATAAATTTCCTATTTCCTAGCGTAGGCAGCTTTACCTTATATAAGGCTTATAATTAACTTACCTACCTATTACTAAATAAACGCTAGCCTAGTGCTTTTAACCTACTACTAGGTATAAAAGTAGCTATTTTCCCCCTTTAAAGAATATAGACAGACTCTATATACATTACCTTACTAACTAAGTTAGGACCTTTTACTATTATAAACCAATACTATAGGGGGATGCCTAAAACCTATAGGGGATTACACCCCTAAGGGGCTAAATATAGTATAATAGAAGATACCTATAGTTAATAAAACCTTACCTTCTTCCTACTATAGAAAGATAGTAATCTACAATACAAAGTTAGAAATAGAGGAATAGGACCTTTCCTTATTAATAATAATGGTTTCCCTAGCACAATCTATAAACTCTACCACTCCTACTATACTAATAACCTAATTAAAGGAGGGTTCTAATATATATTTCTACTAAGATAGCTATGCTATCTATATAAAGTCCTTTAACAGTAAGTAACCAGCCTAAATAGCAAATACTCTATTACCCTCCTTAATAAATTCTATATATATACTACTAAACTTAGCGTAGAAGGCCTTATCTAGATAATAGGGAACCTCTTCTATAATATATTTGTATTTTTTTAATCTTACAATCTCTAGAAGTATACTATAGCTAGCCTTAAAAACCTTCTAATTAATAATAAACCCAACCCTTCTACCACTAATCTAGATAAAGGCTAATAATTACTTTACTTCTTTATAACTATAGTAGAAAGCAATAAAAATATAAAAGATGTAGAATTCTAGCTAAACTACTCCTAGCTAACTACCTTAGGCAGTAGCACCTTCCTATATAGTTAATTACACTAATTAAGAACCCTACTAACTACCTAAGCTAAAGTATCTATAAAAAACATAGAACTCTCTAGCTATCTCTAAGCTATTGCTAGTAATATAAATAAAGCAATTTTCACTATATAGAACTAGTACCTAGCCTACTACAGTAAATTTATAGAGTATAATGCTAATACTAGTAATAGGATAAGATCCCTTGCTAGCTATACTAGCCTTACGGCTTATTAGACATAGACAAGGGAACTTATTAGAGAGCTTAATATACACACTATTAATATAGTACACTCCCCTTAGTAATAGAGGGTGTTTAAAGTAGCCCTCTGCTATAAAGATATAATTAGAGGCATAAGGGATAATATTTACAATATTATAAATAAGGAAGTATGTATAGTATAAAGAACAACGTTTTTAGGTCTTATTACATAGGGACACTCTATTTTTTCTTACTAAGGGGCACCCTTTCTCTTTCTATATTTTCCTTATAGTAGATAGGCAGAAGTCTATAGCTTACAATAATAAAGTAAATTGTAAAGTTACGTCTTACTTAACTATATACACTATAATAAACCTCCTAAATAAATATTAGGCTATCCTAATAACCTATAGAAGAATAAGGATAGTAAAAAACTTAGAAAACCCTTACCTTTTTATTATAAGTAAATGCTACTATATAGCCCTTATCCCTCTCTAATAACTTACTTTTACCTCTTCTATAGTATCTCTTATAAAAATGCTATTATAGACTATTAGATAGTATGTATTAACTTTAAAATTTATAAAGATCCATTAGATTAATAAGTAAACCTTAGAGACAATAACACTTACTAAGAATGTAAAAGAGCCCTCTAGCTATTAGAAGAATGTAGTGTGTTGAGAGGTCCTTAGTACGGAATAGCTTCATAGGTGTTCGACGAAGCCCCCATCCGCATAGGAAAACCCAGACTGCAAAAGAAGGGCTCCAAAAGGGAAAGTCTCTTTGGTCCTTAGACCTTATTTGTATAATCAAATGGTATCTTTAACCGGAACCTTATTATTGGTTAAAGATATCGTAATATCGCAATCCCAACTAGTGTTGTTCCCTTTTAGGTATTATAGCTGCGACGATCTTCCTATATTTATAAATCAGGATGCTAGGGCAATAAGAGTTGTGTGTCTAATGCTTTATATTAATAATTAGATGGTATCTTTAACTAGAACCTTATTATTAGTTAAAGATATTAGGATATTAATAAGAGGTCGTCTCTTATAAATAGCTTCTAACGCAGCAGTATTCTTATATTATAGTCTTAGATGCTAGGATAATAAGTTCCCTATAGTTATTCTAAGTCTCTTATAATTAAATAGTATACATTACCTAATCCTAGTTATTACGCCTTATATTACTTAGATTCTTATATTATAGTTACAGTTACTAGGAATGCGTACACAGCTTCTCTATGTATAAGTTCCTCTTAATTCCGCATAACAATTACTACAATTCTAGTCTAAATTCTTATTCTTAATTTATTAATAATGCAATGCATATGTGTTCTAAGCTACCTAGGCTTAGATGCCCCTATTTATACCTATCTAATCTTATACTTCTACGCCTATCTATACTAGTTCTAGCCCTTCTGCGCCTAACCTTATAGATTGCATTACTACTTACACAACCCTCCCTAGGCATAGGGAAAAAATTTTTACATACATTAAACTTATAACGCAGCTAGTAAAGCAAAATAAAGGAAAGAAATTATTTAATTATAAGGCCCTCTTTAAAGTCCTAAATTCTTTAACTTATATAAGACCCTAGGGGTCTTAGGGGTCCTTAGGACCTTAGATTCTAAGTCCTTAGGGAATGCTCTTAGCACTGCCCTTTTGCTCCTTTTCTTAGCCCTTACTACGCAATTAGAGCTCTATTTAGCTTATAAGAGTAGCTATAGTTCTCTTTTTACACACTCCTCCTTAATTTATTGCTATAAGTCTAGGCTTATAATAGATAGTGGTATAATAGATATATAAGTCTTTAAGATAGGGTTATACACTAGCTAAGAGCATTATAGAATATTAAGTTCTTAGAAGTAAGGGAGCAGCCTAATAGTTATTGCTATTCTAGCCAGCCTAAGTTATCTACTTTATGCTATACCTAATCCATTTACCTTTAGCTCCCTATAGTTATTATTCTAATGCCTAGCTAACTCTCTATTAATTTATAAGGCCCTTAGCTAGTCTACCCTATCTTTAAATTCTAGATGGCTCTTTATAATATTAGCCTCCTAGTTAGTATACAGCTCTTCTATTAAACTAGTAATTATAGGGGGCATTATAGGGCTATCTAGTGCTAAAGAGACTAACAATATATTAGACAGGTCCCTTTTTAGAGTGCTACCTTTTATAACTATTTTATTTAAGGACTTAAGTTCTATAGGTAGTAAGGGTAGTAGTAGTAGCATATTTAAATCTATAAGGGCAGTAGCTGCTAACTAAGGAAGATTAGACTTTGCTATAACTAGGGCTTCTTATCTTCTTAGCCTTAGCGTATAAGCTAGGGGAAGATTATCTAATCCTATAGAGGCCTTTCTAGTTATACTCCTTATAATCCTTGCGGGGGTTGCTAGTGGTTCTCTTCTCCTAGTAGCCTAACTTATGCTTATAGGCAGCGTTAGTATAGTTGCTGTTTTTAGGGCCCCTATAGGCAATAGGGTTCTTAGCTTCCTAGGGACCTTTTAATTACTAGTGTTTATTATAGTAAATCAGCTTCTAGGGTAAGAGGGAGGCTTAGATTATAGGTTTATAGTAGTAGCTACTAATCCTACTATTAGGATAGCATTATTAGCTAGTAGAGCTATGCTATCCTTATCCACAAAGGAGATCCCTTTACTATTATAATCCTTAGGAGCTTAGGAATAGTGCTAACTAGAATAATTCTTATTCTTCTAAATCCACTCTTACAGCTCTTTGTTTAGGATCCTAGGCTTAACTCTATAGCTTATAGTTATAATAGCTAGGATCTTCTATAGGTCTATAAGCTTGTCTCTCTTAGAGAATGTATACCTTAATAGTCTCTAATTGTTTATTAGGTAGCTATTCTAGTGCTTAAGCTTCTTTATGCTTAGTATCCCCCCCCCGCTGGTATATATAGTCCTTTTTACAATTATCCTTATTAATTTCTTAGCGTCTATAGAAGGCCTAACGTCTTAGAAGTATTGGTTTATGCCTCCGGAGCCTAGTGCTGGGCTGACCATAACTTTGTTTGCCGCAAGGTTTTAGAGGACATATAGGACTATAGCTATCCTATTTAATCTACTATTGTTAATATAGATCCTATTATAGAAAGTCTAATCCTTAAGGTATAGCTTAAAATTGTTTAATATTAGGTCTTTTAGGGCTAACCCAACCTACTTATACTAAATTTTAATCTATTTTTACCCTGCTTTGTAAATATTATTTATATCCTTTGCTCTATACCCTACCTAGTAGCGTAGAGTCTAGAGAAGGAATAAGGCCGCGGCATAGCTACATTCCTAGCCTCCTTTTTATAGTTAGGTTAGTATATAGATTGCTTTAAATCTATATAGGTAGTTAAAGAGCTGTTAGATCTATCCCTAAGCTCTAACTATAGTAAGGAACCTATCTATCTTTAGGGCTACCTATAAGTTAAAGTAATACAACGCCCCCCTTACCCTATTAAAAATAAATAAAGCCTAGTAATCTAGAAAGTAAATAAAGCCAGCCACCAGTCTCTTTTTTCCTATCTTATTATATAGGTCTTAAGGGTTATATTATATACTGTAGGTAATGTTAACAATACCCTCCTCTTTAATATAAAAAGCTTTCTTTTCTACTTTGTCTGTAAGGCTTTGCCAGCTTATCTCAGTGGCTTAAATTAAGAACTTATGGTTGCATATATAGACAACATTCTTAATACCTCTAGCAATAATTTTGCCTATTAAGGTTAGCTGCTACTAATCCAGCTTTCTATCTTTAGTCTTTATATGCCCTAAAGTCATTAGAAAGCTGTATATATTATTTAAGTGATTAACCTATTATGATTCTGTTATTTATATGTAGAACTAGGTGGCTAAGTAGGAGCTTTTAATTATCTTAATACTCTAATATACCTTTAGGCCTAGGTTTGGCTAGTTATGCTATTTATAGAATAAAGGGGGCTGACTATTATAGATAAGATTAAATAGTCTATTAACCTATTTAACCTTAAAAAGGCAAAAGAAGCTCCTAGTAATGTTGTATAAGAGGTTTGCTGTGTATTCTAAGGTATAAGGAATCCTATTAAAGTACAATGCTTCCTTTTCCTTACTCTGCCTTTCTAGCAGGCTTATTACACTACTTATAATTAAAAGCTCTTTATATATTAAAAAAGGGGAAAGGAAAAGAAAGGAAGGGAAGGGTAAGGAAAGAGGAAGTTAAGAGGGGTAGGTTTAGTGTAATAAAGTATAAAGCTTTAGGGAGGTAAAAATGTAAAGCTAGCTTGCTTACACTTAGCACTAAGAGCTAGTTATATCTTATAGATTCTATTTGTAAGCTCTAATTATCTTAAAAGCTAAGGGACAGAGGGGGTCTTGCTTCCCTATTATTAATTACGTGATTAAACTATGAATTAGAGCATGCTTAACTATGATTTGCAATTAGGTTGCTAAGGTTAAGATAATGTACCCCTTTGTTAGGCTCTGCAATCGCATTCTACCATTTTTGCAATAAATTTTGCGTAGCTTCCTATTGTTTATGCGTCTTCTTTTTAGTAGGGCCTACCCCCTTTTTTATAGCTTTAGTAACTTACACCTTATCTTAATAGGCTGCTTATAAATGCTTTCTTCTACTAGGCTCCTACTTCTACACTTTTCCTCTCCCTTCTTCTCTTTTCTCCTTCTTTTCTTAACCTCTTTATCTATTAATACCTTTATAAAGCTTCTAATTATAGCAATGTCCCTTAGCAAGCCCTAGAATAAGCTCTTAGATACCTTTAAGGTTGCTTTAACTAATCTAACCATAACTTTGTTATCTATAATAGTCTTAACTTCTTAGGTAGGCTGTACTACCCTTTTCCCTTTATCCTATTATTCTAATATAGTAAGATTCCCTTCCTTTAGCAAGCCCTTCTAATTATTTACTAACTATAGTTTGCTTTATAGTTCTATTATATATTTGTTTTCTAGGCTTATAGTAGGATTAATATAGGCTATTGTGGTCTTCTAGTATATACTAAAATTGCATTTTAAGATATCTAGAAGAACCCTCCTTATAGCACTAGTAAAGAGCTCCTTAAGTACATAAGAACCTACAATGTTTATTATGATTTCCTTAGTAAGAGCCTAAAGTCTATTTAATAGCTTATAACTTAGAGGGCTTATTCTACTCTAAAAAACCGCATGTTTATTCCTACTAAGCTAGCTTACCCTTAAGGCTAGCTTATTAGTGCTTTAGAGGCACGTCCTAAGCATTATAAGGCTCTTATTATTGCGTTTTTTAGCAAGAAGAATAATAGCTTCTATTCCTATTATGCCTAGCAGTAGATAATAATAGTTACAGCTGCCTAGGAATATATATGCTTCCCTTTCTATAGTTATATGTTATTATTTAGTGTAGGGGGCAATGCTTATGCTAACTATATCTATTAAGCTTATGGTTTAAGTTGTAAATAGCAGTATACTAAGGGGTATTAGGATTTTAAGAGCAGTAACAAGACCTAAGCTAGGTTTATAGCTTTCTATAGTAAAGTGTAGACGCCTAAGATAGAGAGCTCTAGCTAGTATAGGGAGCTAAATAACAATGCTCCTTGTTTATTCTACAATAATCTACCTCCTTTTTTCTAGTTAATTATAGTGGTTGGGATTTCTTATGCTTTATATAGCGGCTGGGATGCTATAGGTTCTTTTTAGGGGGAATTTACTTATTGTTATATTTAGAATTAAGGAATAAGGCTATAAAAGGGCTATTAGGGTCTTATAGGTGCTAAAGTTAATTAAGTAGCTGCGCTAAGCATAAGAACGTTTTCTAATCTATGTATATATTATGCGAAAAATCTGGGCGAGTAAATCGTATTAGTGCCTAGATGTTAGAGTTTATCTTCTATAAATCCAAAAACGTAGAATAACTATTTAATCTCTTTAAAATTAATTATAACTCCTAATACAAAACCTTATGTATCTTTTAGTATTGCCTTTATTAAAAAGTAATGTATATTATAAAGAGGAGTTACACTCTTTTATCTCCTTCCTACTAAGATTACCTAAATATAAGGGTAGTCTTAGGAAGAAAGCAATTCTATTATTTAATCTGCCTACTAGTAATTAAATAAGATATATAGCACTGCAAACTCTTTCTAGTATTCTACTAATAACCTAGGTAGTTATACTTTAAGTAAGTGCAGTAGGAACTATTGCATTAGCATTAGCGCCTCCCTAACTCCTTTTTCTATAGCTTCTCTACTATATATTATATCTATATTCTTATTAACTATTTAATCTAACATTTTGTAAATAGAATTTATTAGGTGTAAGTATTATAGGTCTTCTTTATGCATTATGCTTTTTAGTCTATTTAAAGGCAGTATGTGTAGCTATAGATTAGCTAACAATATCCATCATCCCTCTGCGTCCTTCTTAAACTTCTTAATGTAATCCCTAGATATTATTTTATTAAAGATAACTCTATCTAGTATATATAAATAGTACGCACCTATTACTAATGCCTAGCTATATATATAGAACAGCCTATTCTACCTTATTGCCAGCTTCTAATTAGATAATATATTAATTAATCTCTAAACGTTATATACTAAGATAAGGTCCCCTAGTAGTAAAGCATTCTTCTAATAACTACTAGCTTAATTCCTATCTATATAAAGCGCTAAGAGCTTGCAAAAGTTAAACACCCTCTCCTAGGCATACTATACATTATTATCCTATTATTAAAGCACTCTAATCCTTACTTTAAAAAGGTCTTGTAAGTTAATAACATTATCCTAATTAATTAATCTCTAAGTTAGGAATTCTACCTTAAGAGGTAGAATTAGGTCCTACCTATAGAGTAAGTAGAAAGCTAATTTTCTATGTAAGGCTTATATTACTATCTAGTTAGCTAGTAGGGCCTAATCTAGGTATTATAGCTACTTATTATTATGCCCTCCTATTTTCGCTAGTGCTAAGGCTAGCAACCAATATCCTACCTTAATATAAGTATTTGCCTTTAGATTATATCTAGAGGTTTAAATTCCTTTAATACTAATGTCTACTAGAGCATCCTTAAGGTTCCCTTGCATCTCTAGCCTACTATTAAAAACAATGTATTTAAATACGCTAAACCAGTATATTAGCCTCTTAAGGAACCTTTAGACCGTTTTTATATTAGCTTACGCAACTGCTTTAGCCTTAACCTAACTAGTAAAGTTATAATAAGCCTCTAATAGGTACTTCTTTCCTTAATTAGATAGTAAATGCTATGTATTAATATGTATTTTACTTATAGGGTTGCTAGGCATTAAGGGAATAGAAGCTTTCTATACTCTTTAAGGAGCGAATTTTTAGCAAATTATATAGGTTATAAGTAATTTATAAACATCCTTCTAGGCATTTTCCTACTAGTACTAGTCCCTAATTAAATAATATACTGTATTGCATCCCTTGTAACTAAGCTCTTTGTGTACAGCCTTTACAATTAACGCCTTGTTGTTATTAGTATTAATTACTAATATTAGCGTTTTTCTGTCCCCTTATAGTCTCCTTTAAAGCTGGTCCTTTTTAATAAAGAAATTCTTTACTCTAAGCTATAGATTCCTATATTATTTAGCTAATATATCTAGTAGTCTCTTAAGGGTAAGTAAGAAGGTAATAATTATATGCTACCTATTACTATATTTCTCTATAGGGAAAGCTAAGGAGGTTATTAGGTTAAGCTAAAGGTTAATAAAGTCTTTAATATCTCCCTCTATTATTTAATTAGCAGCGTCTAATTCTTCTGCCCCTTTACATAATAAGGCGTCCACTACTTTGTTTTTCTCCCCTAGAATATAGTAAGCTATAAAGTTAAAAAGCATAATATAACTAATCCACCTAGTAATAAGAGCCCCTAGCATATTATTTACTGCCCTATTAATCTAATATATAAGAACTTATAAATCTATCTCTAGCGTAAAGGGAGTCCTATATAAATAGATACAAAGTTATCTAAAAGCATATATAATAGCGCAGCACTCCTGCTTAGTAGCATTATACTTAAGCTCTAATTCCTACTAAGTCCCGCTCTTAAACCTAACTAGATATCTCTTACCTTTAATAACTTACTATAAAACTACTCCCTAGCTAATACTACTAGCATTAATAGTTAGGATAACCTCCCTATATCCTAGCTCTAGATTAAGTAATATTAGCACTAGTACTATAGTTATTAAAGCTTTAAGGTTCTCTATCACCCTTTATTAATTACCTTCCTATTTCTATACTATATCTTTCTGTAGGAGGTTAACTAAAGGCTTTATAATCTATATATACTTATTAATCTAAAGGCAATAACAACTAGTAAGCCTAAGGAATAATCTAATCTCTATTTAGTCTTTATAGGTCTTTTAGTCTAGGATTTTTATAATCTTTGCTTTAGTTAGCGCCTAGCTGTTCGTCCTATATATATACCTAACAATTTCTACTAAGTCTTAGCAGAACTTTGATTTTATTACTAATATTAAGCATCTAGTAAGCTTAACATTAACCAACACTTTATTAATATTAATTAAATGTTCTATAACATATCTGTGTATTTTAGGTATAATCTCCTCCCTATTATATATAGTTGTAGGCCCTTTAATTATAATATTATTAAGAAAGGGTAAGCAGACTATAGGTATTAAATTAAATAAGATCCTTACTATAGTCCTACAAAATTACACTATAGAATTTATTGCCCCTTAGGAAAGTCTGCAGAGTTAAAGAAGCCTAATAGCTATAGAAATCGTTATTATGTCTTAGCTTTTCTTATTAAGTTCTACTTAATTATACCTAGAGAGTAGGTCTAAGAGGCTAAGCATTTTATATATACTAAAGTCTTTGCTAAAGGCTTCCGCTCCCTAAGGGATGTATATATCCTATACCATTACCTTATTATACTTTATAGCTAATAGGATAAGCTATATCCCTCTATCTTTCTTAAGTACTAGAAAGTAGGGGTTTCTATATAATCTATAACTCTCTTCTAAGTGCCTATATTCTAGCTTCTTCTTTAGTAAGTTAATAAGCTTTCCCTAAAGTCTTAGTAGTATAGAGATAGACCTTACTTACTATATGCTATAGTTAACTACCTTAATTACCTA
This sequence comes from Claviceps paspali, assembly GCA_013435705.1. Lineage (NCBI taxonomy): Eukaryota > Fungi > Ascomycota > Sordariomycetes > Hypocreales > Clavicipitaceae > Claviceps > Claviceps paspali. The sequence goes on along the minus strand of JABAEC010000062.1, from coordinate 90,377 downwards.
AGGGGGTGATATAAGGGGGTTAACTTTACTGTATTCTAATAGATCCTACGCTAGAGCTGCTTTACGGTTGTAAATAATCTCCTTAAAAACACTTAATTCTGTATTAGTTAAGTGCTTCTAAACTCTATTAACCATTTAATCTAAGCATTCTTTTGTTAGACAAAACCCTTATAGATGCTTACTAAACCGTCTAGTAATGTATTTTCTATACACCCTAGAGGTATTAAGCTGTCTTTTTGCTTCTACCTATTTCTTTAATTTCTAAAGAGGGTCTCCCTTTAGGGTTATTCTATCTAAGGGAATATTATTCTAAGGCAGAATCTTCACTCCCTTTTTCTTATAGAGTATACAGACCTATAGATTAAATGGTTTTTAGCTTTTAGCAGCCTAGAGATTATTTATAGTGTATAATAGTTATATATAATATTTACAAGCAGCCTCTTTTAAGACTAACTTAGTAATTACTAATCCCTCTTACTTAGATATTAGCACTAGATTTTTATTATTAGCTAGCTCTATACCTAGCTCCTCCTAAGTTATATAATTCTTTAAGTTTCCTAGAATAGCGCTTACACTACCCTTACTTTAGTTGCCCTTTCTTAATAGCCTAATTATATTATAGCTTAGTGCCCTAAATATAGCTGTAGAAGCTATAAAGGGGTAACGTTTAATAGTAGCCTTATTAATTAAATAGTTATTACACTCCTTTCGCCTAATTAGTAGTTTATTATTATTCTAGAGATCTATAGCGTAGACACCTATAGTAGAGTTTTTTATTTCTATAACAAATTCCTACTATATTCCTCTAGTAACCTTTAATACAACTATAATGTTATTAAAGCAGCACCTAATTATTATATTCCCTTCTCTATCTCTATATTTAAATATAGCCCTAGCTATCTAAATAAAAGGCATTTCTAAGATTAATTTTACTATAATAGTATTAGAAGAGATATAGAGGTAGATAGGGGTCTAAACATTCCCTAGGTAAAGTTTAGTATACACTTCCCCTAACATCTTAATTGCCCTATTAGTGTAAGACATTATGCTAGTATTTATTATTGCTAGATAGATCCTAAGGCTAGCAATCTTTACAAAGCTCTAGGCAATAATATTTCCTTATAAGCTACTATTAACTAAGGCAGGCAGTAAGTTTTCCTCTAGGTTTCCTAAGCAGACTTATAGATAGGGCAACTCCTATAGGTAGCTTATAAGGGATTAAGGCTCTAGGGCTGTAGAGTCTCTAGTAATAACGTTTAAGGCGTTAATATGCAGTAACTTTTGTTTCTAATTAAAAGCTTTCTCTATATTCTGCATCCTTTCCTACAATAGTTCTATAAGGGCTTAGTCTATGTTATACAATTGCATTAAGCCTAGCTCTGTAGATTTAGTTAGCTTATAGGATTCCTTATCCTTAATTATATCTCTTATACTATAGATAGTGTTAATTAAATAATCTTTATAGTTATTAGTTTATATCCTCTTCTATAGCCCTATAGGGTAGATACTAGAGCTTAGCCTATCCTTTACGCTTAGGTTAAAAAAGTATATTTAGTTGATTCCTTAAGAGCGCATTTTGCTCTCCTTAGAGACTGCTATAGTAAGAGAAGGCATAAGGTAATAGAGGTCCCTAATAGGCACCCTAATCTTCTTATTAAATATCTTATTATACAAAGTCCCTAATATCTATTTATAGATAGGGTCTATTTCCTAATAGTTAGCTTTTATAGATTTATATAACTTATCCTTAATTTAAAGCTCCTCTTCTATTTTCCTTAGCTTTCCTTCTAAGCATACTAACTTTTAAGGTGTTTTAGTATCTACTAAATTAGTTACTACTAACACCTACCCTTTAGCAGCCCTCTTTAGTATATTAGAAGGAATTTCTAGTTAGAAGGCTATAACTACTATAACCCTATTTGCTGCTTCTAGTGCTTTTTGCCGCTTTAGCTATAGCTCCTACGTCTTAGGTTTTAATATAGCAAACTTAATAACTTAGCGTTCCTTTAGTGTTGGTTCCTAGTTGCTTAGGTTCCCTATAGAGGAGTCTCTAACAGCTTATAATTTATTAAATACCTTACTCTTAGGGAAGATAGAAGCCTAAAAGTAGGCAGCTTATTATATTATACTTTCTATATTTACAAAAGCACTAGAGAATATTAGGGCAATTAGATGCCCCCTAACTAAGAGGATCTTTTTGTTCTATATATAGTTGCAAAAGCTACTAGCCTTATCTACCTTATAGACTTAGTAAGCAGAGAACCTATAGTAAGTATCTCTATAGTAGAAGCAGCCCTACTAAGTGCCCTAGGACGTCCTAATGTATTCCTAATTACTAGATCTTTAGTTATAACCCCTATTATAGGTTAACCCTTAGTACCCCTATATTTACTACTAGCTGTATAATGCTCTTCCTTACCTATTAATTAATTAGTCTTCTACTACCTCCTACCCTTAAACTACATTAGTTATCTATAGTAATTAGTTAATTATAAGGTTCTGTTTATACTTTTCCTCTAACTAGTGCAATAGGTTTACATTACTTATACTCTGTTTTATAACTAGTATATATATCTTCTTAAGCTAATAGGTAAGGTTATTTATTTAATCTATATAATCTATACCTCTAGTAATCTTCTTATCTTTAATATTGTCTATAATTAGAATATACCCTCTACAGTAGGTAGGCGTGTCTAAGTTGTCTATAAAGTAAGTTTTCTAGGTCTTTACACTAGTATTAGCTTAATTTCCTTTTATAACTATCTAATCCCTAAGCTATTTTGTAAAGGGTGGTTTCCTAGGGACTAAATTCCTATTCTCTATCTTAAGTCTAACTCTTATATACTTATCTAGCTTCTCCTATAAATCTATATATAGGGTTATTAGGAAATTATCTCTGCTAAGCCTTTTAGCATTAATAAATCTAGAGAGCATGCCCTATAGTAGTACCCTAAAAATATAGTTTCTCTAAGAGGTTATACTCTTCTAGCTTTTTAGATTAGCTTTTAATATTAGAGCTCTATAGTACTATAGCTAAGTTTGCGTCTTAGCTATTCTCTAAGGTCTTTTAGTATTAAGGTTAATAAGGCTGTTATATATAGACTTAATAAGGTTCTAGTTTATTGCCTTAAACCACTGTAGAATAATTATCTTAAATTCTAGCTATTTATAGGCTACTCCTATAGATTAGATGTCCTTATAGAGCTCTTTGTATATTAGGCGTTTAAAGTGCTTAGTCTAACGCTCCTTATTAATTCTAAGAGCTGTTATTTTAAATTTAAAGTTAATAATGTATTCTAAGACATTTACACTATTAAATAGGGAGTTAGCTAGTCTATAGGTTATAATGTAATTACATCTCTTAGATTCCTTATTAAGCCCTTCTATTAGCATTTTAATATTATTCTTTATTATAACTAATATCTTTAGGGGAGCTTTAAGGTCCCTAAATAGGCCTTAAGCAACTTAATCTCCTTTAGGGCTTATAGTTAACTTATTGTCTTTAAGATTAATGCTTATTTTTAGTATCCTTAAAAGGCTGCTTTTCTATATTTACTTTAGGGGCAATTCCTTTTTTGCTTTTAGAGAGTTAAGTGTATCTAATATATAGGTATAGTATTATATAATTAAATAATTAAGAGCTTAGAAGAGAGTGTGTTTTATTCTCCTTATTGTAGTAATTTGCGCTAATAAGTATTCTTTAAATATCTATAGACTAACTATACTTATTAGTAGGTAGCTTTTTATAAGCATAAAGAATAGTCTAATAATAGTAACCCCTATAAGAATCCTAGCATTGTCCTTAGTTACTAGTTAGTCTCCCTTATATAGAGTTAGCCTTAGCCTCTCTAAATTAGTATAGTACTGCTGTAGCGTTTTTCTCTTCCTAGCTAAATTTACTATGTATTCTTTGTTTATTAGGCTTTTAGTATCCTAATTAATTAATCCTTCGTTTTTAATTGTTATTTTATGCTTTCCTTTAGTAGAAAATTCTTTCTTAGCCCCTAGTGTGCTAGGACCCCTTTTTTCTGTTATATTATATTTTACTACGCTAGTTATTACACTAGTGTATACTCTTCCTATAGAAGCGCTTCCTATAATTAAATAATCTATATTATATAAATTATGTTTTTCTAATACTTATTCTATTTTTATAGTGCCCTTTATTTAATTATTATTGTCCTATTTTTTAGGTATATAAGGGGTCCCCTAGCTTTTTATACTAATAGTTCTTATTATAGCAGCAATAGTGCCTTTAAGTTAATAGACAATTAAATTAACTCCCTAGCAAAGCCTCTATTTATATTAAGAGGTCCTTAGTATAGAATAGCTTTATAGGTGTTTAATAAAGCCCCTATCTATATAGAAAAACCTAGACTATAAAAGAAGGGCTCTAAAAGGGAAAGTCTCTTTAGTCCTTAGACCTTATTTATATAATTAAATAGTATCTTTAACTAGAACCTTATTATTAGTTAAAGATATTGTAATATTGCAATCCCAACTAGTATTATTCCCTTTTAGGTATTACAGCTGTAACAATCTTCCTATGTTTATAAATTAGGATGCTAAGGCAATAAGAGTTATGTATCTAATACTTTATATTAATAATTAGATAGTATCTTTAACTAGAACCTTATTATTAGTTAAAGATATTAGGATATTAATAAGAGGTTGTCTTTTATAAATAGCTTCTAACGTAGTAGTGTTCTTATATTATAGTTTTAGATGCTAGGATAATAAGTTCCCTATAGTTATTCTAAGTCTCTTATAATTAAATAGTATACATTACCTAATCCTAGTTATTATGCCTTATATTGCTTAGATTCTTATATTATAGTTGTGGTTACTAGGAACGCGTACACAGCTTCTCTGTGTATAAGTTCCTCTCAATTCCGCATAACGATCACTGCAATTCTGGTCCGAATTCTCATTCTTAATTCATTAATGATGCGATGCATATGTGTTCTAAGCTACCTAGGCTTGGATGCCCCTATTTATACCCATCTGATCTTGCACTCCTGCGCCTATCTGCGCTAGTCCCGGCCCTTCCGCGCCTGACCTCACAGGTCGCGTCACCACTCACACAGTAGTAATCTAAAGAAAGAGATAAGAATTAGGGGACTCCTAGTAAGCAGCTAAGATCTTTAAGAGTCTGTCTTTAAACTCTACTGCTTAACTTATATTTAGAACCTTATTAAGGGTAGGTTTAAGTAGTATTGCCTTCTAAACCTCCTTAACTATATAGATTATAAGATCTACTAATAATACTATAATTTACCTACTTAGATTAATAATAACCTAACCCTCTTAGAGGATTACTTCCTTCTATATATATTAAAACTTAGCCTAGAAGCTCTTATCTAGCTAAATAAAGGAACCTACTATAGCATCTACTAACTCCTCTCTACCTAGGATATCTAAACTTATATTATAAACACACTAGAAATCTTTAAAAGTTATATAAACTAGAGAATAACTATACTAGTATAGTTATAGTAAGAAAGAACGCTCCTCTAGTTCTTTATGCAAATTACTAAAACCTATAATAATCTAACTATAAGAGGCGCGGCTTTAGGCTATAACTACTAAATATGCCTAGGCGCTAATATATTTATCTGCTATTACTTACTCTAGGTAGAAGTATAAGAGGCTGCCTAAAATAATAGACGTAGCTATATTACTATACTTAACGTCTCTCTCTAGGAAATTAACTTTATCTAAGAAAAGGTCTCCTTTTATATAACTAAAGGGCATAACCTCTATATAAAAGGTAATAATTAGGGCTATTAATAGATTTAGAAGGCCCTAGCTAAAGAGGCTAATTTTTAGGAACTATAGAACTATATATACCTACTTATTACTAACTTAAATATTAAAGTAGTCTATACTATAACTAATCTATTATAATAGATAGCTTTTAAGGCTATTCTAAGTTAATAAGAGGTTAAGGCTGCTCTAGTAAATATAATTTCCTATATAATAAATAGTAGCTAGAACATAAGGAATAAAAAAGATAAGGTAAGAGATAATACTAGAGGAAGCTAGTAATAGGATAGTAGGATTAGAATTTAGAATATAGTACTATAGTAGTTAGTAGAAAGCTAGAAGGCCTAGTAGGAACACTTATTTATAGATTTCTTTTTTTATATTCTTTAGCTTAGGATAAGCTGTCTTCTTCTGTAAAAGGGGGACTTATTATAGTCCTAACTAGGAACCTCTATTTTAGAGAGGCCCCCTATATCTAGTAGGGGATATCTCTATAAAAGGGGGTTTCCCTAAGTTATAGAAGGAGAGGAACTTAATAATAATTATATATATTACTTTACCTTACTCTTACACTTAATTGCCTATATAATTATATACTAGTGTATTCCTCTTCTTTTATAATAAAGTCTTAATAGGTTCTGCGGACTTCCACCTTTTATAACGTATCTCAACGTACGCGCGGATACCCCCCCAAGTTACGTGTCGACTGGAGCCGATAATACGGCGGCTTCAGCACGTAACACAGTATGCCTTTTCCATGACGTTGATTCGAGTTCCATTCATCTCGTCGGGCTGGTGAGCCGGTGAGCGGCAGGGAGATGAAATAATTAAATATATTTATATGGATAACTAAATAAATAAATAAATAAATAAATAAATAAATAAATAAATAAATAAAATAGACAAAACGTGTTTGTTGCCGGATAATGACGAAAAATGTGGTCAGCAATGGCGAGTGGATCCAAGAGAGCACCTGACTGACTAAGTGAGGGGGTGCTCGCCACGTTACGTAAACTATTAGCACAAAAGAAACCGAACACACCACACACATCGCGATAATCGTGAAAATCGCGCAATATGCGGCCAGCCGCATTTCGGTCAATTGTGCATCGATTGATATTTTATTTACATGACTAGCTAGGCCTGCTTCCAAAGCTTAATATTTGGTATACCATCTCCGTGCACTAATTACAGCGTGTAAGCGCTGGGGCAAGGAATCGATTAGATTCGTAATTAGCTCCTACAGCAATGCTGCCTACAATTCTTTAATATAATTAGTTAATTCCTATATATGTGTATTGTTTCTTTTAAGATTCTGTAGACGATAACCCTACTGCTTTATTATTTTATACTTTAGAGCTTTCTATACGTGCTTAATTAGATTTAAATTAGGTAAATAAGGCGGCTAATTAATCTACTAGACTATATGCTTATAAAGCTATTTATACGTTGTACTATATGTATAAATTCTCGCGTTATTATGCATAAATTGCTGCGTACTGTTGTGAATAGGAAGAAGACCTTTAGATAATGCCTTCTAATAGCTTTAGGTAGTATATCCTTTTCTTTATGCCTCTTTATTACATTCTAGAATAATAAGAGGGCTTTAGCTAGTACAATAAATTGCTGCCTATACTATAATAGATATTGTAGGCTCTATATAACTTATTAAATTAACTAAATCCTTCCTAAACTTCTTGTAAGGCTTTTAAAAAATCTACCTAGTTAGATTACTAGCTTAGTTAGTAATAGTAGACTTATTAGAAAAGATAACCTATATTTATATTATTAGGTATAAATTGCATTATTTTTGATTAGTCATACCTCTTGTAATTTATTAATAATTGGCAGCTAGTATTGTGTAAATCGTAGCCTAGTTGCTGCTGCTTCCTTTAATAAAGGAATTTAATCTTTTGCCTTCTATTTGCATTGCTAATAACCTTACACAATTCGCTTAATTGTAGCAGCGCTAACCTTACTATTTGTAGCACTAATAAGAGCATAATATGTAATTTAGTGGTTTCTTTTTATAAGCATAATAATATATTGCTTCTTAGCTAGCGTAAGCTTTTAAGGCCGCTTAAAATAAGGTTTATTTTCTAATGTGTAATCTTTTTTCCAGCAATAAAATATGTAGTATATAGTTAATGCTAATATATTAAAAGTAGCTGCAACCTTTTAAAATAAGTTACCTACAGATAATTCTGCAACTATTATAGCTTTCTAGATAGAAGAAAATTCATAATATTGCTAATGATTTGCCGATATCTCAGTGCTAAAGGCATGATTCTAAGACATTGTTGTGGGGAGTTATAAAGAGTTGAAGTTATTAATGCATTTGTTGTTGTGAGGCAAAGTGAACGCGACGCGTAAGGTGTTCGGTTTTTTTTGTGGGGTGACTGTAGTAAAAGAAAGCAGAAATCGGGGGGGGGAAAGAGGATCGGGACTTTGCAGAGTAACTTCTCTTGGAATGCAGAAAAAAAGACATCCCAAAATAATAACGCATAATTTGCCTAACAACACTGCGCGCTAAGCGTAATTTGCACCCACCTTATTCTCGGGTTGACAGTTGTGAGCCCGGGCTCATAACTGTTAAATTCAGGTTAAAAAATAAGTTGGGAGCTCTTCTCTGTACTTTGACAGCTCTCTCATCTCTATCCTGTGGGGTATCAACTTTGTGAGACATTTTTCCGAAGTTGCAGGTCTCTGCGATTTTACGCTGGACCTCCCTCGAAAAAGGGATCAAAACGTCCACAAAGTTGAATACCCCACAGGATAGAGATGAGCTTACTACGTAGAGAGCTGTCAAAGTACAGAGAAGAGCTCCCAACTTATTTTTTGACCTGAATTTGACAAAACGCGATTGTCGCCTGCCTATGACGAATAATGTGGAGTAATCGATGACCAGTTTATCCGACGTTCTGCAGCGATCTAAGATCCAACGACAAGATTGGAATGCATCACGGTTTTTCAATGACGCGCACTTCACTTGCCGGCCATCCCAATCCCGCTGGGCCCTCGTCGGCCAGCCGGGTCGTTTGAATTCGGTTTCACTCCGGACACATCGCGAGACACGGCGAATTCGACTCGAATCTTCTGTGGTGCCAATGCCAGCGGTACTCCAAGCAGCCGAGCCGATGCAATGCTCAATGCCCTCCATGAGACTCGCGCCGCAGCTTCGGCGCAGCGTCAGAAACCTCAAGACGAAGGCTGCCGTCAAGATCGAAGATGGACAGGTGCCCGTTTCCCGGCCGGTGAAGCGCGCGCCGCCCTCACCAACAACGACGGCGGCGGCGAGTCCCGCGTCCAAAAAGGTCAGGTCGGAGCCGGCGTCTTCCTCACCCGTGCCTGTCCCCGGTGGCAAGCGCGTCAAGGTCAAGAAGGATGAGACGGAAAGCACGGAAAGCACCAAGGCCGAGCTTCTCAAGGACCGCAAGCTCAGGTCGTTTTCCGCCTTTTCCAACAAGTCCCCCTTTCCGGACTTTCCGCGTCCCACCCCCGAAGAATGCAAGGTGGCTCACGGCATCCTCGCCCGCATACACGGCCAGCGCGATCGCCCCGAGGCCGTCGTCGCGCCCGCCTCCTCGGCCGGCTGCGGCGACTCGCCCTCGGTCCTGGATGCCCTCGTCCGCACGATACTGTCGCAGAACACGAGCAGCCGGAACAGCACGCGCGCCAAGATGGGCATGGACGACGAGTACGGCGGCAGCGACAGGTGGGAGGAGATTGTCACCGGCGGGCAGGCCAGGCTGCAAAAGTCGATACAGTCGGGGGGGCTCGCCGCGGTCAAGAGCAAGGTCATCATCAACATCCTGCGGCAGACCAAGGAGAAGTACGGCGTCTACTCCCTTGACCACCTCTTCCAGGCATCCGACCACGACGCCATGAGGGAGATGTTGTCCTTCCGGGGCGTGGGCCCCAAGACGGCCAGCTGCGTGTTGCTCTTCTGCCTGCAGCGGCCCAGCTTCGCCGTCGACACGCACGTCTACCGCATCACCGGCCTCCTTGGCTGGCGCCCGTCGACGGCGGACCGCGAGGAGGCGCAGGCCCATCTGGACGCGGTAGTGCCCGACGAGGAGAAGTATCCCCTGCACTTGCTTCTGGTAACGCATGGACGGAACTGTGAGGAATGCAAGGCCGGCGGTAAGAGCGTCCGCAACTGCGAGCTGCGCAAAGCGTTTAGGGGCGGGCGCTTCACTGGTGGGCGAGAAGAAGATGCGGGGGACGAGCTTGGCAATGCTGCTGCTTCTTCTTCCTCTTCTTCTCCCGATGCTGAAGATCTCGTTGTCAAGAAGGAAGAGTGAGGGAAGGATAGCCGCGGCGGGGGTTGGCCGTCTCGAGGGGAAATACATCATCGCATCGGATCTGCGTACGACCTGCAAGACTGCATCGCATAAAAAAAGACGCCGTCCGACGGCGAAGCGGGTAAGATCAAGACATTCTAGATCTCGGCGGCGCTTGGCGCACGGGAGCAAGTCGAGAGTAGAAGGTGTGGCCGCCAGCTAATGGTCAAAAGACCCTGCCATGCAGCTACTGAACTCTATCTTGATCAATGAGACATTATACAACTGCGTGCGTCGATAGCGCTCGGCACGAGCGGCAAACTTGACAGACGGGCCGTGACGGATCGCGATTGCCATGGCGTAGGAGACAATACCCAGTTTCACTACGACGTCTGCTAGTTATCGCGATGGCCTGATCTATCCATAAAACCCCTCTCTCTCTTCCCCTCCTCCTTCCCTTTCCGACTTGTCCTGCCTCTTTCAAGCCATAGCCGCTCCCTCGAGCGAGAATTTTACAGAGACCCCTCTTCGCCATGGGATTGACTTCAAGCATCCTCGAGGCAGCGTGCGGCTGGCCCGCGAGCGTCCTGCTCCTCGCCCTCACAACCACCATCGTCGTCTTCTTTGGATATGCAGACCGCCCGGCGTGGCCCCCTCGCGCCCCCAAGGCTCTCTCGGGATGGCCGGTGGTGGGATCTCCTGGCTTCTTCCGCAAACGATGGTCCTTTATACGCAAGCACACCTCGGCCTCGCCAAGCGGCCACTTCAGCTTCTTCTACGGCTCGCACCCCATCGTTGTGGTGTCCGGCGCCGCCGCCCGACAGACCTTCTTCACGAACCGCGCATTGGACCTGGGCAAAGGGTGTGTTGCAAACCCCCCCCCCCCCCCCTTTCCCCTTCCCTCTTGGTGCGCCGCCGCGCCGTAGATCACAGCTCTTCATCAAGTCGGTGCTGACAAAAAGTGGCCGTCGTCGTTGGAAATAAAAAAGCTACGACGCTCTGCTCTCGGCAACCCCGAGCATCGAGCACATGTACCACGGCCCGGGCTCAATCAGTGAA
>JABAEC010000062.1:21769-74269 GCA_013435705.1 Claviceps paspali | reverse complement strand
AACGGCGCATATCGCTGCGAACGCTCACTCCGTCAACCCGCGCTGCGCCCAACCACTCTCGCATCACCATGGCGGAACCGGCCGAGAAGACCGTCTCAGACAATAGCAACCCCCAAACCGGCCTTCCTGCCGACATGTCGCACACACGGCGCAAACAGTCTTCGTCACCGCCTGTTCTGCACCCTTCAGGACGGACAGGACATGGACGTGCCGTGAGGTTGTTGAGAATCGTGGCATTCTCGCTCTATTTCAATTTTTGCTGTATCATGTATGAAGCCCCGGACTTGGCGTGGTGGCCATGCGATCGAAGCCCACCCTGGACCATGTGGTTTCAGGTCAAGTGTTGCTAATATGGTTTTTTGTTTTTTTTTTGTTTTTTTTTTGGCAGAATATGCATCACCCAGTTCATTGGCTCTCCGCTGTACTTTGTCAATCGTGACTGGTTCTACGCATACATGGCCATGACCAAAAGATCCTTTGCCCTCACCATTACGCTCATGACGCATATTTTCGGCCCGACGACTATTCGCATTAGCGGTGATGAATCTGTCGCAGGTCAAATTTCGTCCACTACCGGTGGCGGTGTGGAGTTTAAGTTTCCCGAGCGTATGGTCATGATTGCGAACCATCAGGTGAGTAACACACACACACACACACACACACACACACAAAACAAAAAGGCACCAAATGGAGAAAAAGAGAAAAAAAAAAATACATACTTTTCAGTGGGATCATATGCAAACAAACAAGAGGAGCCTAATCCACCTGTGCACACAGATTTATACAGACTGGATATACCTGTGGTGGGTTGGCTACGCAAATCGTCCAGGCATGCATGGCCACATCTACATAATCCTCAAGGAGTCTCTCAAATACATCCCCATCATCGGGACGGGCATGATGTTCTATGGCTTTATATTCATGTCGCGGAAAATGGCGACTGACCAGCCGCGGCTCTCGTACCGGCTGAAGAAGCTCAAGCAGAAAAAGATTGATCCTCGCGGCAATGCCTATCTCGATCCAATGTGGCTGCTTTTGTTCCCCGAAGGCACCAACCTCTCCGACAATGGTCGGAGGAAATCTTCTGAATGGGCGGCAAAGAATTCTCTGCAAGACCCAGAACACGTCATGCTGCCCCGGAGCACCGGGACCTACTTCTGTCTCAAGGAGCTGAAGGATACTGTGGAATATGTCTATGACTGCACCGTGGCATACGAGGGTGTCCCGTAAGTGCACTGACACCCACCATGGCGACCGACTCTGGCGTGCGACGTCAAGTGCAAAAACAGCTAACTGTTTTTTTTTTTCAGTCGGGGCAAGTATGGAGAGGAAATCTTCGGGCTATCCAGCACGTACTTCGAAGGCCGACCTCCCAAGTCAGTCAACCTCTATTGGAGGCGATTCAAGGTGTCCGACATTCCCCTTGCCGACCCCAAGGAATTTGATATCTGGCTGCGAGACCAGTGGTACAAGAAAGACGCATTGATGGAAGAGTACCTCGAAAACGGCCGCTTTCCACCGTCACCCGGAGCCTTCCAGGGGCTGGATTATGTCGAGACCGAGGTTCGCACCAGGTATCCCTGGGAAATACTGCAAGTCTTCAGTGTCGTGGGCGCCATCTGTTTGCTATGGCATAACGCGCGGAGGTTCCTGCAAACCATGGCGGGTAAGCTGAACTATTCCGTCTGAGAATGGATCAGCGACTGTCCATGCTTCTTCGCTCGATTTGTCGGCTGCCACTGGGTAGGTTCGGCCGAGCCTGTTGAGGACAAAAAAAAAAAAGCATGGTTTCCCGACAGCGCAGCCAGGGCTTGCGCGATGATGGTTTTGGACAGAGAGTCTCTGGGATCTAAAGACGTGACGAAGCGTGGCGAATTTGACTGCCGGATGAAGCGCAAGCCTCCTTTTCTGGTTATCTATGTTTTGTGTATTTGATGAAGTCGAGTGACGTTTCTTGTATATACCTACTACTGGATAGACGGGTTGGATCATGAACTGAGGACATATGGCTATAGTAGACAACACGCTCTTGTTTGACTCTGTCAAGTCCTCAGCGGCCTTGTATCCAGAACACAAGAAGACGGTAGATGGTGGTGACGATGCCCACCGCAAATTGCGACCGACACGCCGCATTGCAACTCTCACCATGTTGGAAAGGAGAAAAGTGTGGCAAAGGCCAGCTCCAACGACGGCACAACGCAGCGTGTATCGATATACGGTCACCACGTCGAGTGAGGGATTGTTTTTTTTTTTTTTTTTTTTTTTTTTTTTTTTTCTCATGGAACCGCTCATTGCGATGCCAGCGCGGAAAGAGCATACCTACATACTAGTAGTTTTACTTTTAATCCTTCATATCCGACATGGATGCCTCCAATTTGACCTGACTCTCCAAGCGTTTTCGCAACGACGACAAGCTCAAACCTGTCCGGAACCTGTCTGATACGCCTCTGGAGGGACAGAGTCTCGGCCTCGGTGGCGACTCTCACTCTCTAGCGTGTTGATCCATTCTTCCCAGTCGCTGATTGATCGGAGTCTGAGGTAGGTGGGGCCTGCGGTGTCGGTGTAATCTGACATTTGGTGGGGTTTTGTTCTTCTTTTTTCTTTGTTTTTCTTTTTTTTGTGGTTCCCTTTTTCTTCTTCTTCTTCTTCTTCTTCTTCTTTTTTTTTTTTTCGTCGGAAAGCTGCAAGTTGATCGACCTCCCGGGCTTGTATGTACTTTACGTACTAGTTGTTGCACATTGCAGCGCACTCCTCAGGTCCTTCGTTATCCGGACCCCGCGGACTGCGCAATATGCAACACCGCCCCTGCAGCCGAACATTCAGCCCACACAAAACACATTTCACACACAATCCATATTTCCAGATAGATAATTAATACATCATACCCCATCTTGAATGTAACAAGTTGTACGTACTAGTATAGTATAAGTACTACTACTACTACTACTACTACTACTACTACTACTACTACTAGTACTTAGTAGTAGTGAGTAGTAAGAACGGATTTGGAAACCTGGACCGCCACTATATACTTTGTGGCTACTATGTAATGAGCGGGCAACCTTGCACGTTTTTTTTTTTTTGTTTGGCCTCGTTGGAGAAAAGAGTTGTACTATGCAGGTGGAACGCTCCAGATGTTGAGACCTCGAGTCAAGAATTGAGAACGGATGGGTGCTTGCTATTTCGAAGCCATGGGGTTTCTCCCCCTCGCCTTTTGTGCCCCTCTTCACAGCGTGTGTACCAGACCTCTGTCGCCTGATATATAATACATACACACGTAGTAAGGGGAGAGTCTAAGGCATCATAAATGCTGCGTGCCACGGCCACGACCGATTTTCGGTGCAACGAGACCTGTCACGAGAGGCGGTGACAGGAGGGACCCCAGATTGAACCTTGTTGCTGGGGATGGTATGCTGGAGAAAAAAGAAAAAGAAAAAGAAAAAGAAAAAGAAAAAGAAAAAGAAAAGGAAAAAGAAAAAGAAAACCCCCTTTCCCCAATGATAGCTACTACGTAACAATTCCACCAATTTTGTGATGACATAGTTTACCCACGAACCCCGTTCTCTTCGAGCGCAACCTCCCACAACCCACAACGAGAGAGAGAGAGAGAGAGAACGAGAGATTCGTAAGCTCACGTGCAGCCTTCGTTCGTCATAAACGTCGAGCGAGGCTTTGTTTTTATTACAGATCAGAGCAGAGCTCTCTGTACGTGCTTCTTCTTCTTCATACGCGGGGCGACACCATGACTCAACTTTTGCCCCTCCGTCGAATCGGGAATACGTCCGGGTTGGTGGTGGTGGTGCTCCACCCACGTGTTGTTGCCGACGACCCCACAAAGCGGGCTGGTCGCGCCGCGCAAGTAAACCAACGCCCCCCGTCTGTTTCTTCTTCTTGCCGTCGCAAGTTTGCGCGGGGCAGAAAGGGCCATTCGACCGCCCGTAACGGTCGAAAACCAGTAGTGCTCTGCATGCTGCGCTGTATCTGCATTCCAGTCCAGGCACATCTCATCCCGGGCGGAATCCACTTTCAGCACATCGTTAACCTGTTGCCAAAACTGCCGGAGCCCCCGCTTCGCCCACGTCTCGCCTTGGTTCTGATTGCTAGTTTGAACTTTGATGGTCCCGGCTCCGTTGCTTGGGTCGAGTCGGGGCCCGTCATTCGCCGACAAGCCGAGTATAGTGTATAGTTGCTGCTTGCTATGCCCTTTCTCGTCTGGCTTTCTCTGCGATCCGCTCCGCCTTGCCATTTCATCTTCGCCGAGACACCTTATCTGGATGGTGTGAGGTCGGAATGGCAGGTCCCTCTAGTCAAGTACATGCCCCTTCTCCCGTGCCAGCTTTTCCATGTACGAGGCAGTGTGGTTGGGTTGTCAATATCTCGGGAGCTACCTCGGTCTGACTAGGTGTTTACCAAGTCACGCCCTTCGCATAGTGCCCCGGAGATGGAAAGGCGACGATCAGAACGGGTTAGAGATGCAGCTGCCGTCTTTCGCCCGTCGAATAGAACGTCATTACCCTCTATCCCGTTCCGAAAACCCTTTCTTGCCCTCTTCGAAATATAAATGACGGAGAGTTCGTGTCTTGTCGTTTTTGTTTTTGTTTTTGTTTCTTCAACAAAAAAAAAAAAAAACAGCGCATTTGACGTTCCGTGACCTCTCCAACGCATCGTCCTTGACAAGTCAACCTTGGACACCCCCAAGAAACAAGCCCGAAAAGGCCATCCGTTCGCTTCTGCGGCGAAGGACAGTCTCAAATGTCCACTCACACCGACGACACCGAGAGGCAGACCATCGGGCACCACAGCCTTCATGACCATGACGAAAAAGTACTGCCGGTAGTGGGGAGCGAGGTTGGCGACGGCAGCGACACTGATAGCGAACATGAACTCTCCAAGGAGCAGCAGACCGCCGTCATAAGGCGGATTGATCGCCGGCTGGTGCTGACTGCCGGTATCATGTACTGCGCCAGTCTCATAGATCGGACAAACATGAGCGGAGCCAGCATTGCTGGCATGAACAAAGACCTGCAGTTAATCAACAACCGATACGTAAGTGTCCAACTGTCTGTCCCCTTGGCGTGGTAGCGAGAACCGCCCCCCCTCCTTGAAGAGAACAACCGGTATGACGGCCTGGGGCATGGGTGAGAATTGATCCGCTAATAACTTTGTGTCTTTTTTCTTTCTTTTTCTTTTGGGCGTGAACTAGAACATTGCCAACTTAGTCTTCTTCACCACTTACATCGTCTTTCAACCTCCGTCCACTGTTCTTGTTCGGTCTATCGGACCACGAGCACACCTGGCGAGCATGACCTTGCTCTGGGGAGCCGTTATGATTGGAATGGGCTTTGTGAAAAAGTGGCAAGAGCTGACTGCTCTCCGTGCCGTTCTGGGTGTACTCGAGGCCGGCTACTACCCCAGCTGTGTTTACCTGCTCAGCACTTGGTACACACGATGTGCGTTTTGCGTGCCGCTTTTCTTTGTTTGCATGAACTTGGGCCAAGTCGCCTACTTTCCAGTTGGCATGTTCGGCTGACAAAGTACCTAGACGAAGTTGGAAAACGATACTCAGTCTTCTACATTGTAGGGTGTGTGGCAGCGGGGTTTTCTGGTATTCTGGCCTACGGGGTAAGATCAGTGGGGAGACCTGCCGTGTTCCCTCCTTTTGGACCATTGTGTGTCTTACGATGCTGACTCGTCTATTGCTGTTGCTTGCTGTAGCTGACGCGGCTCAATGGTCAAGCGGGCTTGGCTGGCTGGCGATGGATCTTTATCGTCGAAGGCGTCATCACCTGCGCGCTGGCGATTGCCGGCTACTGGCTTCTCGTCGACTTCCCCGACTCTTCTCGCCAGAACTGGAACTTTCTGAGCCTGCGAGAGAGACAGTGGATCATCAGGCGCGTCGAGAAGGATCGTGGTGATGCCGTGGTGGAGCCCTTCCGTATGAGCAAGTTCCTGCGCGGTGGCAAGGACTGGAAGATTTGGGTCTTTGCCGTCATCTGCTTCGGCTCAACCACCATCGTCTATGCCCTGGCCTACACCATGCCCATCATCCTCGTCAGCAACATGGGGTTCTCCGTGGCTGTGGCTCAATGTCTGGTCGCCCCCCCCTACGTTTTTGCTGGAGTCGTCATGTTCGTCGCGGGCTGGCTGGGTGACAAGTACCGCATTCGGGGTCCCATCATGATCGGTAACATGGTCCTCTGTCTCATCGGGCTGCCCATAATGGGCTGGGCCTCGAGTCCGGCTGCACGATACTTTGGCGTCTTTCTGGTCACGGCGGGGGCCAACAGCAACGCTCCCGTCACCGTGTCCTTTCAGGCCAACAACGTCAGAGGCCAGTGGAAGCGAGCCTTCTCTAGTGTGACGTTGGTTGGCTTCGGCGGCTTGGGTGGCATCTGCGGCAGTCTGGTCTTCCGCGAGCAGGACAAGGCTACGGGCTACAAACCCGGTATTTGGGCATGCATCGCTTGCGTTATCCTCAATATCGTGCTCATCCTCTTTTGCGACTGGGAGTTTAGGAGACAAAACAAGAGAGCTGATCGCGGAGAAGTTTCGTTGGAGAATGATGACAACGTAAGAATTCCATCTCTTTCCGCACCCATCAAGGTCGAGATTTTTGAAACTAATAATTTTTCGTAGACCAACACGGCTACTGATTTCCGATATACTTTATGAGCTGGGACTGGAGCTGGTGTCGTCGCTCTGTGACAACAGGGGTCGGCCTTGAGAGGACTGGGTGAGGAGGATGAAGGATAGTGATACCCGACAAGAAAAAAAAAAGCATATCCATCCATATTTCCATATGTTGAAATGAGTGAAACGGATTGGGCGTATCAGGTCTGCGCCAAGGCACCACTGCGCAAGCGGATGATTCGAGCTGCTTTTGTGTGCGGTAATCGCAGCCCTTCATAAACGAATGCAACGAGTGAAAATTTTCGTCTCGCAGCCTCAGACGTGTATGGAAGTGATAACTATTCCGTGTTTTTCAGTCCGGAACCCGACGGCGCTGCTGCTGCTGATGATGAGGGTCTTGGTGCCGTCGGTGTCGGGGGATGAAGTTATTCGGGACGTGACGGTGGAGAAGTCTAAAGGGAGCGAGGTGTTGAACATGTCCCTTCGATGAACCTTGTTCTCCCTGCCCTACGAAGCTTGAGGACTTGGGGACGCAAATATTCCAAGCTTGGCCGGTTTCCGTGAGTTCTGGTCCCAGGAGACAAGGCAACTGTCGTGTTTATGCTTTGTCGGTTCGAAAGATGCCGGTTTGCCTTGGCTGGTGGGCCAAGAAGGCTTGGGTCCGAAACCAGAGTGAGATTGCATGGCGTCGATGGACAGAACATTACGAGAGGTTCAGAGGGCGTCTCGAACAGAAGATGACACGATGAGCGGCTTGTCGTCGTGGTGGTTGATTTATGTGGTATGCAGAAATGAGGTTGGGGCCAAGAAAGTGCTCCACCGAAGCAGGAAGGGAAGGAGCTACCTGTGTACGTAGTATCTTCTTGGTATTGATCAATCGATCAATGGCATGATGCATCACGCACACGTGTGGACTCGGACGCGGAGACATCAGCTTGCGTCGACATTCTCGCGTCGCTGCTGAGACAGAGGCTGCTTTGCCCACTTCTCGTTCGTCCCTTGCTCCTCTGCTCCTTGCTGCGGCTGAGGAAGTCTGCAAGAACGGACAGCCGAATGTCACGTTCAATGTCGGTCGGGTGTCGGGTCTTAGGACTGAGCATTTCTATGCCTTGCAGAGCGTTTGCCCACTCCGGTTTGTCCCGTTGCATCTCGTTTTGTTTCGGCCTGCATCTGACGTGGAAGAACGTGCTTTGCTGACAGCTTGCATCTACATCACCACGGACGCGTTGCAGCACCCCCGCATCGGAAATCCGAAATCAAGTCACCATGAAAACTGCAGCCGTGATCATCGCGGCGCTGGCCCTGGGCCCATTTGCCGTCGCAGATGACTATCTATACAGCAGTCGGTTCTCTAAGCGCGGACTGCTCCCCAACGGCGACTACAATCTGTGTATGTGGCATCACGCGCCTTGTTGGGCGGGAGCGCTCTGGTTTTTTTTTTTTTTTTTTTTTTTTTTACCCTCCACCAACTAACTGGGCCGAGACTTCCTGAAAAGCCTTCTTCCATGTCAACGATGTGCATGCTCATCTGGACCAGTTCACCAAGGGCGGCTCCGACTGCACCGATCCCAGCAAGGGCTGCGTCGGTGGCTACGCACGCATCAAGACCAAGGTCGACCAGCTGCGCAGCGAGAATCCGGACCACCTCTGGCTGAACGCCGGCGATGAGTTCCAGGGAACGCTCTTCTATTCCTTCTATGGCGGTGAGAAGATTGCCGAGACCGTCAACCTCCTGCGCTTCGACGCCATGACGCTGGGCAACCACGAATGGGACGGGGGCGACGAAAAGCTTGGCCGCTTCCTCAAAAACCTCACGTTCCCCGTCGTCTCGTGCAATGTCAAGAGCACCAACAAAGATCTGAACGAGACCATCAGGAACTACTACATATTCGAGAAACATGACCTCGCTGTCATTGGCGCTACCACCGACACAACGCCCAACATATCCAATGTCGGACCTGGCACTACCTTCCTCGACCCCGTGGCCGAGATCCAAAGGGCCATCTACGAAATCCGCAACACCACCAAGGTGAGACGCATCGTCGCTCTGACTCATCTCGGCTATGAGGTCGACAAGAAGCTCGCCGAGCAGACCGAGGGCCTCTCGCTCATCGTCGGCGGCCACAGCCACACTCTGCTCGGCGACATGGACAAGGCCGAGGGCAAATACCCCACCATTGTCCGGGACAGGAGCGGCAGCGAGGTCTTTGTCGTCACAGCCTACCGCTGGGGAGAGTACCTCGGCTCTATCGAGCTGACTTTTGACGGTGACGGCAGGGCCCTTTCCTACCGCGGCGCCCCGATCCATATGGACAACACGACCGCACTGGACGCGGACCTCGAGCGCAACATCACGGCATGGCGGGCGCCCTTTGAGAAATACGCCTCCGAAGTCATTGGCCGCACCGAAAACGTCCTGGATCAAACCACCTGCCAGACGGGCGACTGCCTCTTGGGCCAGGTCATGGCCGACGCCATGCTGGAGTACCGTCAGAACCGGACCAGCAGCCCCAATGACAATGGAAAGCCCGACTTCGCCCTCATAAACGCTGGCGGCGTCCGCGCCACCATCGATCAGGGCAATATCACACGCGGCGAGGTCATCACGTCATTTCCCTTTGGCAACGCAATCACCCAGATCAAGTACCGGGGCTCGGATCTGCGTCAAGTATTCGAGGGCTGCGTCTCACACGTCAACCAGTTCAACGGCAAGAGGACGACCTCCTGGATCCAGGTCTCCCAAAACATCGTCGTCGCGTACGACCCCTCCCGTGTCATAGGCTCCCGCCTCGTCAAGGTCACCATCGGCGGCAAGGCCCTCGACGACGGAGCCGACTACAACGTCGTCACGGTGGACTTTGTGGCCGGCGGGGGCGACAACCTCCTCAAGCCAGGCGGAGGGAATTTCACGAGCCTCGACAACCTGGACGAGGTTCTCGTCGGCTACATCGGGCGGCACTCTCCGCTGCGGAACTCCCTCGAGAGGCGCGTAGTCATCTCCAATGGCGATGACAGCAGGTCTGCGGCTCCGGTGGGCTTGCGGGCGTCGCGCGTTCTGCCGCTTGGTCTTGCGCTGCTGGCGGCTGCTTGTGCTTTGTGAGCGATGGGTTGGGAGAACAGGGCTTTTGACGCAGGCTCGACAGAGCACATGATGTAATGTGCGTGGTAGGAGGGTAGCGGAGCTGAATGTGGATTTCATGAAATAAGAAGCCGGCGTGCTTTATTTCGGCGCGGCTAAGAATGGAGAGACGACATGAAGATGACCGTAGAACCTTGTAGAACACGGCAAGTGAATTCTTCTCTCTCTATGTATCTCAAAAGGAGAAAAAAAAAAAAAGAGACGAATTGTTCCATACCCATAATGATCGCTACCGCCCGTTCCAGGGTGTTTTGTTTGTCAATATTTCTCTCTACCTCCCTTGTTGCTATCTTCCTCAGGTGAGCACGACATTCCTGCCTGTCTCGGCACTCTCGACAACAGCCTCTATGATGCGCAGCACATCCCTTGCCTCGCCAGCCTTGACGGGAACAAGGTCCTCCCTGCCGGTCTCGAGGGCCCTCGCAAAGGCGGCGTAGAAGGCGGCGTACGTCTCGGGCTGGAGGTCGGGCAGGGTCCCCTCGCGCAAGTGGTGCTGGCCGTCCTCGCCGGCGGCGACCAGCACAAGACGCATGCACCCGGGGTCCTCGCGGCCAAAGGCGGCGTCACCGGGACGCAGGCCGGCCTTGAGCTGGTCCTCCTGGGGATCGAGGCCCGTCTTTCGGAAGCAGCCCGCCGAGCCGCGGATGCAGAACCGCGGCTGGGGATCCTCGGCGCTGAGGGCGCTGATGCGCACGCGAACGAGCGTCCCGTCGGGGTAAGCCAGCTCGGCGGAGACGGCATCGGGGTTATGGCCGTCGTGCAGCAGACCGGCACGCTGAGAGAGCAACCTTCCGTGAACGGAGCGCGGCATGCCGAGGAGCACGTAGGCCTGGTCGAGGAGGTGCGTGCCCAGGTCGAAGAGGGCGCCGCCGCCGGCGGAGATGCCCAGGTCGCGCTTCCAGTTGGTCGGAGGCGGCGCGCGGTACCGGTCAAAGTGGAGGTCCAGCTCGAGCAGGCGGCCGAGGGTTCCGTCGGCGACAAGGCGCCTCACGAGCAGGAAGTCGGCATCCCATCGCCGGTTCTGGTACACGCAGAGGAGGCGGCGCTTCGACGCGGCCAGCGCAGTCAGCGCGTCGGCCTCGGCGGACGACGGCGCCAGCGGCTTCTCGACCAGAACGTGCTTGCCGGCTTCCAGCGCCGCCGTCGCCAGCTCGACGTGGCTGTCGGGAGGCGTCGTGACGACCACCAGGTCCACGTCCGGGTCTGACAGCAGCGCAGCCACGTCGGTGTGGTGCCGCACAAGCGGGTGGTCGTCCGGGGCTGAGTTGCCCTTCTTCGGCGCGCGCTGCACGATGCTATGGAGCCTAAGCTGCGGCGTGATGGCGATGAAGGGGATGTGGAAGATTTTGGCCGACGCGCTTTTTTTTTTTTTTTTTTTTTTTTTTTTGGTTTGGGCATGTCAACGGGGGGAGGTCCTTGTTGGGTCGGAGGGGTGGATGGTGGTTTTTTTCTTTCTTTCTTTTTTTTCTCTTCTAAACCCCCCATCCATGTCTATTACTCACTTACCCGTATCCTATGATGCCTACGTTGAAGGTCTTACCAGCCATGATTCTCGTCAACGTTAATGATCGATGATGTTCTCGTGTTTGATGTTTTATCTCCGGTGCGGAGAACCGATCGTCTGACTCAACCTCCTACGTCAAGGGTCGACGTCGAGGAAGAGCTGCATGGCGGGGGCGCAGCGGGGTCAAGTGGAGACGGTCGGGAAATTGGCAGCCCGACAGGGCAGGAGGCCCCTGGTCCTGGTCTATACTACGTAAGTCGTCGCTTCCTATTTGAGTTTGATCTTTTTTTTTCCCCCCCGGAGTTCCCGCACTACTTTTATGTCATGATTGATGTCTAAACAACCCTCCCTCTCCCCCCCCCCCTCTCTGACAACTACACTTGCATCTCGCATTTGTCAGTTCCTCTCAGGAATCTGGATGCTTCATGGATGACAGCTCGACGGCGGCTGTACCCGGCTCGGCTACGGACCCCTGCTTCTTCATCTAGCGCTGTCTATGGTCCCTGGTCTCTGCTGGCATGCCCCATGTCCGATCTGTACAACAAACATGAACAGGAATACGTCCGGGACCATCTCAGCATCGTCATTCGAATGGGACAGGCTTTCACACAGAGCAGAGCGAGGCGAGGGAACTGCGCTACTTCATGGACGATCTGAGCACAAACGTCATGTCCATGATTACCACCATATCCTGCACTCTGCGTTGTGTAAAAAGAAATACAATGCGACGACCGCGCTGGCCTCGTTTCAGCCTTCCCCATTGCATTGTAATGGCATTTTAGACAGGCCGACATGACATGACTTAAAATTTGGCTTTGCGCTGCCGATGGTCCGTTGGCGACATGGGCCCATTGTACGGAACAATAAGAGGGGATCGATGGGCTCATGACGTGGCTGGTCGGCCAGCATGACCGCGGGCCGTCGGGCTGTCTGAGTTCATCTAGTATCATGTATCGAAGGGAAGTGCCGTTGATGTCTGACGTCCTAGCCAAGCATGCGCTAGCACAAGAAGGACGTCTCATTGATGTCTACGACTCTGGTCACTTGTCCCGACAGCACGCATAGCGCGTGGTCCGATAACGCACAGGAAGCCCGCAACGGGATCTCTCCTCCTGAACAAATCAACCGAGCAGAAGATGTCAACTACAGAGATGTCTCGGATCTGGCATTCCGAAGAACGAGTTGCAACCATGGGGACTGGTAAAAAACATAAAAAGAGGAGAGGGGGGAAAGAGGAGCATCTCTAACCCTCACCGTTCTTTGGTCTCGAGTGGTTCCGTCGATGGCTCATGACAACAAAAAGCTTTCAAGTGGGGGGGGAGCAATGCCAACGGATGAAAAGGCACCATGTGACGTGGGAATTTCTGGCGCATATTCCTGGTGCAGAAAGCGGATGTGCCTCGGGGCGCCCCGTGGGAATGGACCAACGAAGCCATTCATGCCATTATCCCGCCCTTCTTCATCTTCATCCACGTCGATTTTTCTCCAAGTGGAGACCAAGATTCGCCCTTGTGGACATGGACCGAGTCATCCTGTTGTGTTCCATGGGGAAGCATGGCCCAGACAATGATGCGTGCAAGACCGGAAGGGTTCAGAGACAAACATCGTTGCCACGCCCATGTTCCAACTTGATGATGTGGTCTATTGTCGGGGGCATGGACTGGTGGCAATTCTTCGTCAAACCATGGCCATCTCGAAAGTCCCCCGCTCATCTATTTAAGAAGGAGGTTCGCCTCGATCTCTGAGCCCGTCTCGCAGCTCCTCCATCCACTCGCTCTTCATCACATCTACAAGTTTTCACTCAGCTTCTCACTCGCTTCGTCCACCCGGTCCCTCCTACAAGCGACCAAGCACTCTTTTTCCTCATTCTTCTTCTTCTTCTTTGAACCTCCCCCCCCCCCCCCCCCCTTTTCGCTCAAGATGAAGTTCTTCGTCGCCGCCGCCGCCATGGCCGGCCTGGTCTCTGCCCAGAGCATCTCCGACATTCCCGGTTGCGCTATTCCCTGCCTCCAGAAGGCTGTGCAGGGCACCACCACGTGCGCCGTCACCGACTTCAAGTGCGTGTGCAGCGAGGAAAACTTCAAGAAACTGCAGGGCGAGGCCACCACATGCGTGATGGAGAAGTGCGGAGCCGAGAAGGCCGTCGGTAAGTTGACAACTCGGAGACAGGAGAAGGACAAGGCGTGAGCCAGAGATGTGTGTGGCCCGGCTGACGCGGCATTCCAGGCGAGGTGCTCCCCGCGACGGAGAAGCTCTGCAAGGCGGCCCTCGGTGTCGGCAACGATGAGCCATCCAAGCCCGCGCCAGGCGGTGGCAACGACGAGCCGTCCAAGTCCACGTCAAGCGACAAGCCCACCGACGCACCAACCGATCACTCGACCACGAGCGACGACATGCCGGCGCCCACATCCTGCGACGGTGAGCCCATTCCGGCCACCACGACCGATTGCTCCACCGATGTTGAGATGCCCATCGGCGGCGGCAGTGGCAGCGGCAGTGGCAGTGGCAGTGGCAGCGGAAGCGGAAGCGGCAGCGACAGCGGCAGCGGCAGCGGCAGCGGCAGCGGCAGCGGCAGTGGCAGCGGCAGCGGCAGCGACTATGGCAACGGCAACGACACCATTCCCAAGCCCACCACTCCCGTCGTAGCCGGTGCCTCTGGCATGGCTCCCATGGGCGCCTTCGCCCTCATCGCCCTCGGAGCTCTTGCTCTGTAAAAAAAGAACGAGGGAGAGGAACAAAAAAAAAAGAATCCAAGCCTGAGTACGCTTGGATTTGGACCCGACCTACCCCTTTCATCCCCCCCCCCCCTTCTCCTTTTTAGTCAACCCATCTTAATTAACGTATCACTTTCCTTCTCTTTTTCCCTGGGAGGTCTCGGCTTCGTGGGCATTGTAATTAATAGTCAATTATTATTATTTTTGATCTTTTTTTTTTCAACAAAAACAAAAAAAAAGGGGGGGGGAAGGACGACACTGAAAAAAACAAAATAGATAGCGAAAAGTCCACCTGGATAAGAAAAATGAAATAGTTGGTGTTTTTTCCCTGGTGTGTTTTCTTTTTTCGCCCGTTTGCAGAAGAGGTGAAAAAAAAAAGTCATAAATCTGCCGTATCGACTAAGGATACATGTGTATTTGGTTCTTTGGTCATTGGGACAAAAATTCTAACGTAGGTATGCAAACAGATAGATAGGAAAGGCTCACCTGGATGAGAAAATGAAAAAGTTGGTATCTGTCATCTGGAGAAGAAAAATGAAATAGTTGGTGGTTTTTTTTTTTTTTTTTGCCTGGTCTGTTGTCTTTTTCACCCATTTGCAGAAGAGGTAAAAAAAATAAAAAAAATTAAAAATTAAAAAAAAAAAGTGATAAATGTGCCGCGTCGTCGCCCTCTCTCCCATCTCGCATCTCTCTCCAAAACCTTTCTCACAAACACACCCAGCCCAGCCCAGCCTACAAGACGGCCCCATCAATCTGCCCAACCCAGCCGGCAACCCTCCTCGCAACCCTCCAGCTCGTATCTGCATCCACGGTCAGCAACAGCACCCAGCAAAAAAAAAAAAAAAAAAAAAGATCCCCAGTCAAACAACAAACGTTTAAAGAGTGCTGTACTCACCCTCTCTCGTACAAAACGCATGAGGAATGCCGCCCTCGTCGACGGTGATGCTCGTGGTCCCGGCGTGGCCGCCATGTCGCCGCCTCCGCTCGACAAACGCATCTCGTACGTGGTCCGCAACCCAGTGGTCCTCTCTGCCGTAGAAGAAGAAGAAGCGCGGGGGGGGCGGAGGCGACGACCCGGCAGTGTGTGGAGAAGAAGAAGAAGAAGAAGGATGAGAAGAAGAGGAGGGAGGCTTCTCCTCGTCCCAGAACCGGTCGCCCCAGCTGTCCTCGATGATGGTGTCGAGCTCACAGATCCCCATGTGCAGCGCCTGACGCACGCCATCCCTGCTCTTGAGCCACTCGGCCGTGAGGTCGGCCGCCGAGGCCGAGAAGCCCAGCAGGCGGGAGGCGATGCAGCGCAGGAGCCAGCGCGGCAGGAGGAGGAGCAGAACCCGCGCGTAGGTGGCCATGTGGTCCTCCATGGTGGGCAGGCCGCGCAGGAAGTTGAAGCGGGCTCCTGCGGTGGACAGGCCCAGGGAGGCGATGGTCGGGAAGAGGAGGAACGCGTGGCGGAGGTCGAGGTGCGGCGCTGCGGCGGCGTCGACCCCGTGACGGTGCAGCATCTCGACGCAGATGTACGCGCCTACCGAGTGGCCCATGAGCACGACAAAGTCGTACGGCGTGTCCTGGCCGTCGGCGGCGGCGGTGGCGGCGGAGGAGGAGGAGGAGGAGGAGGAGGAGGAGGAGGAGGAGGCCCCGCGCGCCGCCACATCGGCATACATGCTCTCGACCTGGGTGTCGACGTCCGCCGGCGGGTTCCCCGGTCCAAAGGGCTCATGCTCATCGTCGCAGAAGCCGACCAGGTTGCGGCCGTACACATCGTACGCCGTGTGTCTCTGCGATGCGTCGAGCAGGTTGCGCAGCGCGTCCAGGAAATCGGCGTAGAAGCCGATCAGTCCGGGATTGCCGCAGACAAAGTAGATGAGAGCCCGCTTCTCCGTGCCCCTCGGCCGCTCAGACGGCTTCCATATCGAGGCCAACATGGTTGACAAAGTTGGGCCGGCCCGGATAAGGAACCAAAGGTCGGAGAGGAAAAGGGGGGACGGAGGTCCGACGTAGGTTCAACTTTCAACCCCCCCCCCTCCCCCCCCCCGGTGGGACTATCTCCGAGCCGTTCTGACCAATCAGTGCTGACATCATTTCCATCATGGTCTGTCTAAATCATCAAAATAATTCAAAATTGATACTATGCAATGAGACATACTACCACGGAATCAAACCCAAAACACCCCAGATAGAGTACAGCCAAAAGAAAAAGCCTCTGATTCGTCTTGGTCTTTGCGGCGAGGACTTTCAGAGCTTGATCTTCACAGTCTTCTTGACTTCCACCAAGCCCACCGACGCCTTCGTCACCGTCGCCCACTCGGGCATGTACTGCTTCACCTCATGCAGTGCCGGAATCGTGCTGGCTTGGTTGGCATCCGACCATGCACATCTTGCCGTCACCGATATCTCGTTCGATAACAACGCCCTCAGCTTGAGCTCCCCTTCCACCTCCTCCTCCTCCTCGTTCGCCGTGTCTTGAGAGACAGGGGCCTCGATGCTTTTGCTCCCCTCGCTGTCCACCTTGTAGCTTCTGCCGCCCAGTCGGAGAGAGACAGTCCAGGGACCCTCCCATCTCCGTCTCCAGAGCTGGATGGTACTGATGCCGCCTGGCGGCAAAGAACCGAAGCGTCCGTCCCTCTTCCCACCACCCTCGACGTGGAAGCCGTATATCGGACTTGACGTGTCGAGAAAGCAGGTGCGCGTGTTCACGCCATCAATCTTGACAACGATCGATGTGGCGTCACCGTTCTTGGTTTCGATTTGCATGGAAATGAGGTCTTCCAGCTTCGTTCCATTCGCCACGTCTGGCGCCACAAGCGACCCGTCATATTGGCAAGTCTTGACATCGGCTCGCACCGTGGGTCCCAGGCATTCGATTTTCTGACCGGCCGCCGTGGGCAACGAGCTGATGACAGGACGAACAAATTCCTCCAGGCCCATGAGGCTCACCACATTGGTCCCCTCGTCAATGTCGATGGCCTGTTGGAAGAAAAACTTGAACCGGTTGGTGACGGAAAAGGGAAATGCCAACAGGTTATAGGTGAGAGTGGCGATGAAGACGACGAGAAGAAACATGGGCATGTGATGGCTGACACGGTGCAGGAACGGCATGAGAGGGAGCAGGAGCGCAATGCTCAGAATGCCGATGCCCATGACGGGCGCCAGCAGGCTGCTGCCGTCGGTGCCCGTCATGGCCATCGACGTGGTTTGCACCAGCGCCAGGTTCCCGAGAACGACAAGGTACACGGGGCCGAGCAAAAGAAGCTGAATCAACCAGGTCCAGCTCGGGAGGCGTCCGGACCACCCCTGTTCTTGTTCATAGGGCGGATAGCTCTGTTTGCTCTTCTTCGGGACGACAGGGCTGCTGGGGTTGGGTTCCGAAACAGATCTCCTATACGCGCTCGCAAACGTCGTTGTTTGCTCGTTGGATCCGTAGCCCTCCTCGTCAGCCCGAAGAGGTGTTGTCTCGGTCGCATCCGCAGCCTCGTCCCTGGACTCCTCATCGCCATCCGATTGTGCAGAGCCGGCATTGCTGTGTCCATTGGTGTCCTCTTCTGACGCCCCTCCTGATTCGGCCAACTGCCTGGCATAATCCCTCGTTCTCGGAAGGGCGGATTGTTCCAGAAACGAAATGAGCAAGGCCCCAAAGACAAAAGTATGGAGAAATGCCAGAGGATAGACCCCGCCCAGGTCCATGCGGTCCTCGGCAACTGCGGCGAAAATCGACAGGACCCACGAGATGATGAATAGCCAGAGTAAAACAAAGCCTCGCTGAAGTGCACTCGGCCGGACGGCGCTGGCCCCTCGCAGTATGAGCCATGAGGCAAAGTAAAAGAGCGAGATCATCATTGCCCAGCTTGAACGCGGGAGTCAGCACTCGATTCAAGACAGCACGCGCTCAGTTTGGGGGGAGGGGGGCAACTGTTCAGGGAACTTACACGGCGTAACCACTGCTGTACACGATCAAAGGATTCACCTTGACCAGCAGATATACCGCGCCAAGGGTCAAGCCACCGGCGAAGAGCATTGCGAGAGGAAAGCGAACGAGGCCTTTCCATCCTCCCAGAGCTACACGACCCTCGCTTCCCCCCCACCCCGAGTCCGCATCGATGGCAAAGAAGTACCATTTATCATTGCGCACGAGCAGGCTCGCAAGGGTGAAGAGCGCTAGCGGCGTCGTGATGAGCAAGGTCAGGGTCCATCCAAAAAGCCCTCTAAGCGGGAACGCCGACCAGGCTGATCCATACCAATCAAACCAAACGCCGGCCGTTGGCCTGCCATTCTGAACGAGATCTTTTCTCCTGTCAGAGCGAGGGCCATTGAAAGAAGAGCTGCTGGCGCTTTCCGCCAAGGATTCGGTCGAAGCGAGAGCCGCCGACAGCATGTGCCAGATGGCATGGATGGATGTGTGTCGAGTGTCGTCGTCTTCGGTGTGGTATCGAGCACGGGGTGCGTAGAAAGCAATGTCGAGACCACGCTGGCCGAAAATGTCGACGAAAATGGAGAAGTCGGTAGCACTCCTGATGACACCCCTCTCGAAGGCATTTGCTGCAACCACGGATCCAAAAGGATGGGGACTGTCCGAGTAAGCTTGTGCCGTCTCCAGGTCGGTTGCCCTGAACAGCATAGCGCGGCCGCCAGCTCCAGCGCCCTCGAGATTGACAAAAGTGTGGCAAAACTGCAGCAGAGGGCTATACCCGAAAGCCCTCGCCCCGAGCAGGCCATCTTCCTCGACGTTGTTGAACAAAAGGACGATTCCGTTCTTTGGCTGGTGACCCTCTGACGTAAAGTGGCTGAGAAGTTGCAAGAGAGAAACGCACGATACACCGTCGTCTGTCGCGCCGTATCCAGTTGAGACGCTGGCTCCATGTCAGACACCCGTCGCTCACAAGCAGAGCACAAAGGGTACATGGGAAAAGACAACTCACGAGTCAAAATGGCAGTTTACCAGCACTCCAGCGCCGCCATGGACTGTTTGCTCATGTCTCTCAGACAGCCACCAGTCCCCCTTGGGATCCTCGGAGCCGTGAATATAAACGTAAAAGTTGCTGCCCTCGAAGTACTGGCCAGTAGGGCGAGCGCGCTCGGCGTAGGTGACATTGGAAACGAGATCATTGAATATAGTAGCCCCCTGCGGCCGGGCAGAGGCTTGGTAGGGTTGCCGAGCGTCATCGTCTGCAGAGGCCATGTAGCTATCGGATCGGGCCAGCAATGGCATTGTCAGTGTCTGGCGTCTTCTAAGTCGAATCGAATCAACATGCGACAAACCTGCTTTGCCACGGTACTCCGCCTGTCAGATCCTCTCTGTACTCGACGCCGTTCCGATCTAGAATCTCCCTAGATCTACGCATGAGGTAATCACGAACTACGTCATTCTCATGACTGTTGTACGGATGATACCGCCTAGTAATGACCTGCAAGTCCGCCCAAGCCTCACTCAGATCGACGCCCTGCGGCAGGTCTTCATGCGGTGGCGCAGGCGGTACCGTCTCGTGGACGTAGAGTAATGAAGTAAAAACAGCCAGGTAGACAACGGTAGTCCAGAAGCTGACCGGACCAGGTCGAAAGGCAAAGGGATTCGCGACTCCCATGGTGAATCTGTGTCCAAGTTCTTTTGCGGGCGCAGTGAGGAAGGCTCAATGGATGAGGAGCTTTGCTCCGGGTGAGGTAGAGGAGAGGCGCTGGTTTACCACGCGCGAAAGCACATGATGCGAGAGGTCGGCTTCAGAGGATGGGCACGGCACGGCAACAGTCTTGCCAACACCAATCGCGAGTGAGACGATGGCGATGATGTTTACGATACCGCCTTTTGAGAAGAAAGGGACGAACGAGACTGGGGATGATGCACTGGGCCGGGACTTGGCTTGAGGCTTGAAGGTATGAATGACGAGTCGAAGGTGAGGGAAGTGGCGTGCGTGTGCAGGATCGAAGACTGAAGACTTTTGTAATGTCGTGGAGCCAAGAATTGATTGAGAGAGAGAGCTGCGAACGGTTGTGGCTAGCGCGCCGGAGCTAATGCAAGCGCAATGCCGGTCGACAGAACGGGTTGTTGTTTGTGTGGGTGTGTGTTGTGTGTTGTGTGTTGTGTGTTGTGTGCTGTGTGTGAGGGCAGGAGCCACCAGAACCCGAGGCGCCGGCCTACGTACTACGTAGTACTACTACTAGTAGTACTACTACTGTAGTAGTGCAGTATGTAATTTCCCTTCTCAGTCTACTACATACTACTACTACTAGTACGTAGTAGTAGTACTACTAAGTACTAGTACTAGTATGTATGTACATACTACTACGTACTCTGTATGTCACTCGCTGCACGTCTGCAAGAACAAGAACGCACAGTCCACCACCTCAAACCTTCAATTGAAAACGGACAATGCTGTTTACTACTACTACTACTACTACTACTAGTTACAGCAGTATGTTTAACACATGGTGTGAGACAGCCGCTGGTGGACCCGCATCTGACCCGCCCCGACCACATGTTGTTGTTCAAGGTGTATATATATATACATACATATATACATGTACTACTAGTATATACAGATTGATAGATTGAAAGACTAAAGACACCATACCATGGCAAGCTCCAAAAACTCCAGCTAGAAAAACCTTACAGGAACAAAAAAAAAAAAAAAAAAAAAAAAAAAAAAAAAAAAAAAAAAAAAAAAACCTCTATCAGTCTGTGCCATCATCGTCGGATCCGAAGCATGACCTCTGCCGTTTCCGTTCGTCCCGTCATGCCGCCGCCGCGCTGGCGGGCATGCCCCCCGTCGCATTGGATGGTGTAATGCGGCCAGATGTTGACCGACACGGAATACCATTAGGGGCTTGCTGGTCGCAACCACATCCACGCCATCCCTATCTATGGATTTGATATAGTAGCCTTTCGAGTCTGATCCAAACTACCACCCGGGCCGCTTTGGTTGCGGATCGTTTGCCAAACTCACTTCTTCCTCACTCTCGTTTGCCGAATTCACCTCTTCCTCACCGTTGTACCCCTTCCTCCACAGCTATATATACGTCTCGCCCCTCTTCTCCTGGCCTTCTTCTTTCTTCTCCCTTCATCCTCCTTCATCATCCTTTTTTTTTCTTTGCAGTACGATTCCCCGCTTTCCATCCGAATCTCTGTAGTTCCGATTGCATTGCCAAGTCGGAAGCCTTCGTCAGAATGTCGAACCTTTATCGCCTTATATACGACCTAGCGACAGAGCGCGAGGCGAATGGTCCCGAAGAGTTGGAGTTGTACAATGATTTAGTGGCAAAGGCAAAAGACAGGTCTTATATTCTCAAGCCGGGTTGTGAAGGTGTCAGCGTTCGATATGTACGCTTGTCCGAAGCAAACGGGTTTGTCGGTGCTTCATGCTGACGATCCATTTCTAGCTCGGCTATGGGTATACGAATAAGTGGTTCACGGTCGGGCAGTTGAGACGCGCAATAGACAACAATTAGGAAGTAAGCTTCTGTGTATCCTACTCGGTTCTGTATGACTAATTTATCTACTAGTTGGGAGATGTCGCGCCTGTCTTCTGTGATCAATGCCTAGCTCGCGGCGCCGAGGGGCAGAAGGGACAAGTGTGCCACTTGATCGAGGGTGAGCAGGTTCGGTCGAGACACGGTATAGAGCTGACATTTGCACAGACAGTCGGTCGATTTCTTGTTTTGATTGCGAGCTCAGAAATCAAGATTGTCACAGAGTAGGTTTCACTTCGGGTTATCGTTGTTTTCCTTGCTGATAACGTCTGTAGACTGCAGTGACTAGTTCTCGACAAGTGGAACTCAACTACGTTCAACAAAAGCAGATAGAGCTTGCCACTTATTCATCGCTACCGGTTTGTGTCATATGCGTTTTCTTTGGCGTTCCTTCATTTTGATCTTTTTCTGGCAGTGGCCCGATGACCTCCTCCGCCGCCTTCAAGCGCTGGTACCAAGTCAACAACATGTAAAGAAGCGGGCTCGAACCGATCGAGGTTCTGTTGCCACAGCCTCCACCAACGAGCAGCACGATGAGTTGTTGAACGTGATCCGGGAACTGGCTTCGCAACAGTCGGCTCTGATCTCGTGCGTGGAGAAATTGTCATCTGTCGTCCAGGCTGTGCCGTCTGCCGTGGAGCGGTGTACTCGAGCCGTCGTCGCTTCGGGTTCTGGCCGTACAGCCCCCGCTGCGAGGACCAATGCGACACAAGAGTCGCAAGAGAGGGAAGCAGAGCAGCCCGTTGGTGGGACTGCATCTGTCGACTCCAACGTCGAGGCTCTCGTTGTCAAGTCCAAGGGCGAGGGATCCAACATATATATATACAATATCGCGTCTTAAGAACGTGGGGGGTTAAGAACAAGACGACGTATTGGTTTTCCTTCACCCCCCCCCCCCCCCCTTTGTTTTCTCAAAAGACGAGTTCTTTGGTCATGGAGGTGGGAAAACCAAAAACCATATCTGATGTAGATGGGGGTGCGGTGCTAGACCCAGCACATCGCGGCATAGCTAGATGCTTGATACCTGCAATCCTTCTGAATTGCCATTTTTCTTGACTGGGGCCATGTCAAACAACGCAGGTGCTCACCGGCTTCCCACGATACAGCAGCTCGCCGACAAACATGGCTCCAGAGGCGCAATTTCTACAGAAACCCGCTCTCGATTGTCGGCGACTGTTGGTCCAAGGCGGCATTGAACGTACCTTGAATCCTCCCGTCATGTATGCGCTGCATGCGAGCTTGTGTATACAATACATATACACGTCATGTTGTCCGGGTATCAGAGACGCAAAACCATTTGCAATATATTAATGCCCTACCTACTAGATTACATACGTACCTTGTGAGTCGATGATGACAATTTTTGCAGCTTGAACCTTCTTTGTTGCACCATCATCAAGCTATCCCGGGAAGAAAAGCAGACAATCAAAGGCCCGCTGCTGTCAGCCCGTTATCAACCGTGATTTTCTCTGAGCCTTGTACACATTCGGACACACCGCCATCAATGAAACATTGTTTCCAGGAGTGATTGCGAAATTTCCCTTGAGCAGTCCCAAGGGCCATCGTCAGTTAGTAGTTCGGAGAATCCTCCAACTAGAGCCCTCGCACATGACAGCTCACTCAAGCCCCAGCGGGTGGCGGGGGCGGCGGTTGGTTACTGGGAGGTGGAGGAGGTGGTGGCGCATCTCCGGATGGCGGCGGCGGTGGTGGAGCTCCTGCATATTGTTGAATGAGACTATTCACGCCGCCGAGACCCGGGGGGGCCACAAGTCCAGGGCCTACGGGCGGAAGACCGGGAGGAGCACCCATGCCAGGAGGCGGAGCATAGCCGCTGTAGCCGGAATATCCAGGGAAACCGTTATGGGTCCCGGGAGCTTGATGATGCCGCGACGTCTGGTGCTGCTGGTGGTGGTGGTGGTGTTGTTGTTGTTGATGGTGATGTTGCTGCTGGTGATGTTGCTGCTGCCACGGAGGGACAGATGAACCTGACGAGCCGTATCCTTGGTTGTAGTGGCCATCACGGTCACGGTCGCGATCCCTATCCCTGTCCCTGTCTCGATCACCATGGTGGTCATATCCACGATTACGTTCACGAGCCCACGGCGGAGCAGAGCTGCCAGAGCCCCGGGATTCGCCATCGTTGGAATCTTGGTTGCGGGTTCGCCAGGGTGCGGGGCCACCTGTTGGACCACGTTGCCATGGCTTGACGTCCGGCGCACTGTCGCGATCGGCGCCAGGGCCGGCCTCGATCCGAGCCGGAGGTCCGGAACCTCCACCGAGCTCTTGCATAAGTTGCTAAAGCACGTGGTCAGAAACAGACGTCGATCGCAAAAGAATAGCTGATGCACGAGGCATCGACTCACCTCCATTTCACGGTCAACGGCGTCACCACCGCCAACCTTACCGGCAGGGCGAGGACCGTCATTTCTCCAGCTTGCGCCCCTCTGCCGGTCAGGACAATCACGAGCCATATGCCCGGCGTTGCCGCAAACACGGCAAATGATACTGGCCGTGTAGTTTTGGCGTTCAGGACAATCGTATTTCCGATGGCCAATCTTGCCACAGTTTTGACATGCCTGGTTTTCGTCATCTCGAAGGGTACCGTTGAGCGTGGCCAGCTCGCGAAGCTGGTTTCTCTTGAGTTCATTCTGCCCTTCAGGAATGGACGCAGCCTGTAATCACCAAATATTTAGTTGAGCGTTGGTGTATTCGACAGTGAGACCCAACAAGTAAAAAAGGGGGGGAACGTACGGTTTCAATAACGTTATGGATAAGCTGTTTCGCTTTGTTAATTTTCTCCTCGGTATCGGCCATAATGAGACAGTGCAAGTCCTCCTCCTGATTGCTTGAGTGAGCAGCATCTGAGCGGCCTTTGCCTTCCTTGACGGAGCCCTTGCCACGAATAGCAATCTTGGCCCCAGACTCAGTCTCCATCTTTTTGAGTGTGTTGCCACGGGGTCCGATGAGTAAGCCAACTTGAGAGGGGAAGAAGCTGCATGTTAGTATTTGGGGGAAAAAAACAAATTGTCACGGCCAAGTGCTTTATGGGACGAAGAGTGAGGCCATTCGACGAAGGACCACATGGATCAAGAGACCTTTACGAGGTCGCAGCGACTCTGATCAAGTTCCAAAAACGGCGCACAATTTAGGGGGGGAGGAGAGGGGGGGGGGGGGGGGAGAGAAGTAAAAGTATAGTTTAGGGTTAGGAGGGTTAGCAATCATACTGAAGTTAATCTCCGGGTAGTCATTCACAGGCACATAGACCTTTTCTTGGGTCTTGGTGGGCCTGCGGTAATCCTGTGGAGGATGGTAGTTAGGAATCGTCTTCATAGCCTTTTCAATCAGCTTGTGTCGCTCATCCTCGAGCTTTTTACGGTATCGGTATTCTCGAGTGTTGATACGTCTGCCATGATTATCGTATTGGGGAGCAGGTGATGGTGACCTGTGCCATATTATTAGCAAAGAAGAAATGGATTTACACCCCTTCGGGAAATTAAGTTAAGAAAGAAGAAGAAAAGAAAAAGACGAAAAAAAAAATGATACGGCGCAAGTTGGCAACGTACCTGTCACCGTCAGCGGGAACGACGTCGTCAATACGCAGCTTCTGGCTAATTTCTTCGATACGCAGATGAAGCGTGTAGGCTTCAAGCTGTTCACTCGTCATGTTGGACATAATAGCCGTCGGAAGACCCATGAGGCCAGCGGCCTTGTTTTCAGACGCATCGCCCCATCGATTGCGCTTCTTCCTCCGCCGTGGACCATCAGCTTCGCTTCGAGGTTCGGGGTCTCGTCCACGATGCGCATCAGTCTCGTTGACCGGTTCGGGGGCTGATTCCTCATCACCTCCGAAGCGACGCTTTCCAAGCGGAATATTATTCGATCCGGTGATGCCCTGATTCCGCCAAGACATCTTGACGGTTTGCGCAATTACTCCGGCTGGGTTGTTGTTGGGTGATGATGGTTCTACAGACAGACTTTGGTCCCAAAGCTTTCTGATACCACTTTGTTCTTGGGTGTCCCGGACTAATGCTATTCCGAGCCAGCGAGTCCGCGCCACCGCCACATGGATATAAACGCCCCGCGCCGCCATGGAGCAACGTTCGTTTACGTAGTAGCTTCTTGGGGTCTTGTCAGGATGTGACTTTCTTCTACATACTAATAGTAAAGCTCTTTGGCCATTCTTGTCTTCCGCTGCAACTCTTGCGCACCTTCGTATGCCAGCACAATTCCACGCAAAACTTCTCGACGGTAGGCGAGTTTGGTCAAGCCGTGAGGTCCCAGATCATGCGTTTTCATCGCAGACCAGAAGGAGGTGCAGGCGGCAAAGCAAAGCGCGGCACGCCGAGATGGTTGCGTGAATGAATCGACAATACACGACTTCCACGAGGATTTTCGCACGATATCAGCTTGGTGGGACGCCCGACTGCCTCATCCTTTATATTTGCAGTGTAGCTTCGGCAGTGCGAGACAGTCATCTGTCTCTAACTCTGGAACGCTCTCGGATACCGACCTTCTCTCTTCACTCTCGTCAAACATACCAGCGATACTCCTCTTGACGATACTTCTCTTGTGAAAACAAGGCTGTAGACCCTCTTAATGCACTCCAACTGTTCCAAGCAGAAGTCTTCTCCTAGATCGCACCGAGGACGGAAGACACAAAGACGAACGCCAAGCTGGGCTGTCACTCAACTGACCAGGGATTACAAACGATAACGGAAGCCGACCATCTTCCAGTCGGTCACGTCCTCGTAATCCTCGGGCCGTAGCTGAATCTCCGTCGCAGCCTCGGCGACTTCTCTCGCCGTGAGCCGCGCCGTCATCTTTCCGCCGGCAACCGCCCCGGCAGCGCCTGCGCTGCCCCCGAATCCCTCTCTCCTCGTCCGCTCCGCGTTCACGCGCTGCAGGTAGAACCTCAGCGCGAGAGCCAGCACGATCGCCAGGGCGTAGCACACCATGATGCCCCTGAAGGCAGACTGGTAGGTCGGCGCCTCCTGCTCCCGGAACAGCTGCGGCCCAGCAATGTTGCCGGCGCAGTAGGCCATGAACTGCATGGCCGTCATGGTCATCTTCTTGGTGACGCCGCGAAAGTTGGACTGGACGAGGGACATGGCGAGGGGCATGGCGGCGGGGCCCGTCGACAGCAGGAAATAGGCGAACAGCTGGACGCCATGCGAGACGCCGTCCCGGCAGTAGATGACGGCGGCGCCGACGACGCACGGCGTCACCACGGCCACGATGAGAAGGCAGCTGAGGGTGCGGAAGCGACCGGCGAGGAGACCGGCGCCTGCAATGACGGCTGCCGAGATGAGCGAATAGGGGATGTTGATGAGCGTGGACTGCAGGCTGGTGAAATGAAAGGACCGGATGATGATGTTGGAGAAGCCCTGGGTGCCGCCGTTGGGCATCTGCGTCAGCAGGCTGATGAGGACGATCAGCCAAGACTTTGGGTCGACGACGCACTCGACGACCTGGTCCCATTTCCAGGACGAGTGTTCCGTCGATCCCGTGCCGGCAACGACGACCCGGGCCCTGGCAACCCGTCGCTCGTGCTCGTTCAGAAACCTCGCCTCGGAGATGTCGTCCGGCAAGAGGAGGAAGACGGGGATGGCCCAGAGGAAGGTGGTCACGCCAAGAACAATGTACATCCACCGCCAGGGATGCACGTGGTCGCGTACGTGACCCAGGCCGAAGGCCAGCAAGCTCGACGCCATGCCGCCCACAGAGTTGCCGGCAAACCAGATGCCGACGCGGGCGGGCATCTCGTCGCGCGTGTACCACGTCGACGTCAGGAACATGAAGCCAGGCGTGATGGTCGCCTCCGCCATGCCGAGCAGGAACCGGACGGTCATGAGCCCGCCGAAGCTCCGACACGCTGCCGTGAGAGCCACCACGGCGCCCCAGAAGAGCGTGTTGCCCGCGAGGTACTTAGCTGTGGGGAGCCGGGCGATCAGCACGGCGGTGGGATACTCCCAGACGAGATAGCCAAAGTAAAACACGCCCGACACCCAGCTATACTGCTGGCCCTCGAGGTGCTATAAAACATGTCACCCGTGGTCCCTTGTTTCGTGGGAGCCCCCCCCCCCCGTCGTCGGGAACAAAACAAGAAAAAGTGGAAGTGTTGCTCACGTTGTCCTCGCGCAGCCCCAGGACAGCCGCGCTGGACAGGATGATCTTGTCCATGAAGTTGAGCATGTATGTGAAGAAGAGCAGCGGGATGATGGCCCGATCAATCTTCCTCAACACTCGACAGGCCATGTCAGCATCCGGGGCCGTCTCCGCGCGGTACGGCTCCTCGACGGGCATGGCTGAGATGAGTGCTGGCGGCTTAGAGGGGATGTGAGGGAAGAGCGCTTCGATCGCAGCTTTTCATTCCGCTTTCGCAGGTTTTCGGTTGAAGATGGTTTTTTTTTTTTTTTTCTGTCTTTCTTCTCGAGTTCCTCGACGCGGGTTGTTGTCAAGGTGGCAGACTTGTCTCAACATGACACATCCTCTGCCGCCGCTTATCAGCAGGTAACATGAACAGTTTGAATCGGGATCATGTTATCAGTACGTGTGGGGCGAGCATGTTTATCAAGCATATATATCATATATCTAGTACTTAGTACGTACTAGTAGTACGACTTACAGAATACTACTATCTATCATATGACTTGTAGACAAAACGAGGCTGCGGGATAGACATGGACCTCAATCCACAAACAACCCAACCTGTCTCGCGAGAGTACACACCACGTTGTTACGTTTTACAGCACGTATCGATCCACGTAGTATGTATTTGTATGTATTACCGTAGCAGACAACTTCCTTACCAAAAAGTCACCACCTACCTAACGTGGCGGTGTCCTCGTATCCCGAATCCCGAGCAAGTATGTCGAACACGATCTCAATTGCCCTCTATACTAGCCTATCCCAACAGACTCATATGCAAACTATCTCATGTTTCCCCATTGATACCGGGAAAAGAAAGCAAGATATAAAAAGCAGCCTCACTCCCAACAAGACGTGGATTCCATCCTAGTCGCCCAAATGACATCATATCCACGTAATAGTGAAACCATTCTTTTTTTTGTTTTTCGAATCAGAAGCTTGGAAAAAAGAAAGAACACAAAAGCGAGTCAGTGACCGACTTCAATGACACCCGAGAACAACGCCTTGGTGGCTTTCGCAAGCTAAATGTACCCAGAAAGAAAAAAAAAGCAAAGAAGAGAAAAGAAAAAGCTCCGGCAACCCAGTCCCTTTTTTCCAAAGAGAAAAATAGAAACGACAAATAGAGAGTAAGGAAGATGTTGTAGTAAAACATGATCAAGCGGTGGCACTTGAACGATTAACGGCAGCGACGAATCAACATTGCAACATGCAATTAGTTTCAAATGCGAAATGTTGGTTTTCAAGACACTTTTCACGCTCTGATAGAGCCACTGGCCTTATCTCGTACAAAGGCGCATGCATGCCACCGGATGTCTGGCATCAAAAATAAACAATAACAGTATTGCCTTTGTGTGTGTGTGTGTGTGCGTGTGTGTGTGTGTGTGTGTGTGTGTGTGCGTGCGTGCGTGCGTGCGTGCGTGCGTATATGTTTGCCCACAACAAATATGACGTTTTCTTCAGTGAAGAAGAAAAAAGGAAAAAGTAGAAAAGACGCAACAATTCAATGCGAGTTTTACATCGCAAAAGAACCTCCGTTTGTCGTACCAGTCGCAACGAAGATGGGGAGAAGAGAGATGGATTTCCCATATGCGAAAAAAAAAAAAAAAAAAAAGAAAGGGCTAGTAGGCGCCGCCCATGGGTATGCCAAGCATAGAATTGCCGCCACCGGAAGCTGTCCTTTGGAGATTTTGAAACTCTCCCATGTGCGGTTGGTTTTGTAGGTGAAAGTTGTCTTGTCGGTGCTGAATTTGACCCATACCACCCATGGAGTTGATCGAATTCATCCCTTGTGAACGCGCATTCTGAGGTCCAAGACCGTTGATGCGCTGCGACATACCATCGTGGCCAATGTGCTGGTGGCCTGCTGATGGTACGTCACTCGGCTGTCCCGGATTGCCAATAGGGCTCATCACCATGTCAGAAATGAACCCATTCATGCTGTGACGATAGTCCATGGCTGGCGGCATGAGGCCGGGCGAGCTGACGAAAGAGCCGCTTATATCAGATGAGGCTTGCTGGGTCCCTGGCGGAGAGCTGTTGGAGTGGTTGGAATGTGTCGCCGAGTCTGGCGTGTTGCCCGCCATGCTCATGGCATATTTCTTATCATATTCTTCAGCAGAAAACTTGCGATCGTAATCACCGTCCATGGCCATATGCATCTGGCTCGGAGGCTGAGCCATGCCGGCGGTGCCGAACCCATCAAAAATGTCCATGTTGGCCATGTTGGCATTTTCAGGGACATTCTGGAGCATGGGGTTGGTCATGCGAGGGAGGACCTCGCCCAATTTGTTCATCATTAGAGGCAGGTAGCGATAGTCCCCACTCCGAGCGACGGCGATCATGACGAGAAGTTGATTCAAGTGTTCCCGAGGGCCTGCGGCAAAGGGGTCGCGGGATGGCGGCTGCAAAGCGAGATACTCGGTCATGGATGACGACATCTCCAAAAGCTTCTCGATCTAGTGTCAAATCACATAGAATTAGCATGGTACTATTTATTTCCCGAGCCTTCTCGCCAAGGCAAGGCGCGGCCCGGCCCGGGTACATCTGCGGCTGCGTTGCTCACCAATCCGGATCCAAGAAGATCGACAACCGGGACAGGGAACTGCGACGCCATGCTGACCAAGAGCTCTCGGGACATGTTGACGGGGTACTGGAACGCAGACATTGCATCTTCGCTGCTTCCATTCACAGCCGCATTGCTCAACTGCCAGACGGTGTTCTTCAGCCACTGCTGGTTGGTGTGGAGGTCCTGGAAGTTGGAATCTTGACAGGCATACGTCTGTGCCAGGGTGCTGAGCTGCTTCTGCAGGCCGCTCAAGTACTGCGACGTGAGCTGTGCGCGCGTCTTGTTCCACGTTGCAGTGAAGGCGTCATCGAAGGGCTGGAACATGTTGACCAACATGAAGAAGCTGTTCAGCTGGTGGACCTGAGGATCGGCGGCGTCGTCAGCGAGGGTGGGCAGGTTTATGGTGGCCTGGAGAGAAATCGGCCGTTGGCGCTGGATGGCGTAGGCACGCTCAGTAGAGAGAATGAGCCAGTAGAGACGTCGTCGGCGCGCAGCCTCGGCGTCGTCGAACTGGATGTAATGTTCTTCCTTGTTCAGGCCGGCCATGTGCATCATGGTGGTGGCCTCGCGGAGATAGTACCATGCCTTGTCGTGCATCTCCTGGCCGGCGTAGGAGCCAAAGAGGAAAAAGCTGGTGGCGAGAGCGTTGAGTGTGATGGCATCGAGATACTCGTAGCCCTTCCGGACGCGGAGGCACTCTTCCAGAAGGAGCTGACTGGAGACGATGTTGGCACCGGGGACCATGTCGAGGTTGTATGGATCGCCGCTGGGCATGGACATGCCTGGCTGGAGCATGATGAAGGCGCAGAGAGAGGTCAGCAAGCAGTAGGCATCCCGGTTCTGCTCCATGTAGAGCACTTGCTGCTCAGTCTGTCGTCGTTCCAAGATGGGAGCCTGTGGGTACAAGTTGTCGAAGAAGAATTGAGTGCATTCTTTGACGAGCTCGCTCGTGAGGAGTCCGGGGGTAGGGGCGAGGGAGGCGCCGGTAGGCGGGCAGGCGATGCCGTTCATGCGGTTCTGGACTTTTGCAGATAAACTGGTCTGTCGCTGCGTCTCTCGCAGCTCGCTGATGACCTTGGCCCGCGAGCCCTTTGGGCCCTTTTTCTGAGGGATAGCATTGTATGTACACGACAATTGGGCCGAAGAGCAGTTGCGACAGGGATTGATGCCATCACACTTGACCTTCCGACGGTGACAGGCGTCACAGGCCCTCTTTACTGCCTGTGTCATTTTGATGGCGATTCGGCTCGTCGTCGCGTGAGCTTGTGCGATCGGGTTTCCCGGTGGAAATTCGAGAGGCATAGCCTCGTCTTCTTCAGATGTCGTCGTCAGACGCCAGGGGAAGACGGCCGACGACAGGAGCTGGCGAGTGTTTGACGGCGACAGACGGCGTGAGTCGACGAGTCGCTGTACGAACTGAGCCGAGCGAATTTAATTGTGTGATTATTATCGATATGGCGATGGAACGCTGATTGATACCAGGTGACAGATCTCTGATTAAGATTTGCGGGGGGGGGCTATTAAGGCGACGACTGCAACTCCAGACGGAAACCAAAACTCGCGTGGCTCTTTGTCTGGGCAGCAAAGCAACCAAGCAGCAAGTCAAAGCGGTGGCCGTTGGGCCTGCAGGTGTTATTCGGCCCTTTCGAAGCGGGCCCTACGCGGGGATTGTCGGGGTGGGTGGTTGAGAAAGTCTGGGGAAGTGAAGGAGGAATAGAAACCACGGTTTTCGGGGTGGACTGCGCGCAGACTGAGAGGGTCGAGCCGTTGATGCGTCGCGAACGACGGCGAGAGGTTGAGAGAGAACGGCGGGCCGCAGGGACGATGACGATGGCAAAAAGTTTGGAGTTGTGTGTGCCTCGAACGGTGGCAGTCGAGCCTCTCTAACTAGAAACGCAGGCAAGAGACGGGGGGGGGGGGGGGGCAAGGTCGACAAGACGATTCTGAGCTGAGTTGTCTGCTGGTTGGACTGTTGTAGGGACCGGGGTGGGGGGGGGGGGGGGAGGAGGGGGGTAAAAGAACAAAAACGAGCAACACTGAAGTCGTGGGCCTAAGAACCTGGAACGTGCACTGACAGTGACCTGTGACTGATAGTACGTAGTATGTAGTATGCAACACCAGTAGGCTAATTTAATAGTAGATACTAGTACTAACTACACTAGTAGTACATGGGCTTTGGGGGCGGGCGCGGGCGCAGGCTGGGAGCCAGAGAACGGGTCAAAGGAATGCGTTGAACGGCAACACTCTGACAGCCCGCCATGCCAGAACGGGTAAGCAGGCCAGGTTTTCCGTCCTCCAAGAACTCCAAGAGGGAGAAATTAGCCACGACATTGGGAGGGGGGGTTTTGGATGCCGTGCGTGGTCCGTCTGGTCCAAAAACAATATGCAAAATGCGCGGTTGCACGTCCGAGTCGCCCTCAGTGCTAGCCTCGAGGCTCAGTGCCAATGGTGGTGGTGTGATGTGATGGTCTGGAAATGGTGCCGCTGTGCATTTCCCATTTGTGTGATGTGTCATGTCAAGCGTGAAGCGTGAAGCACAGCACAGCACAGTATGAGTGAGTCGTGCGCCACCGCGCCACAGATCAGGTGCACTGAATCCCGCTTCCCGTCCAAACTCCAAACACGCACTGTGCATCTCCCCTATCTCCCTATGCGGCGAATGCAAATGACGACGGCGGTGCCGAGTAATCACACTGGAGGGTACCAGCTGGAAGCGCCTTCCAGGCTCTCCTTGCGAAGAGAGCTTCTCATCTTTGTCATGCTATCCGAGCCATGGTTCTTTTCCTCCAGTCTACCTACTCACGGCGGCAAATTGGTTCGATTGTTCAAGTCCGTCCGTTTCCGACGGATCGTCTCACGCAGGCTCGCAACGTCTCGCCATCGCTCGTCAAGTCATACCCATCACTCATTTCCCTTCAACCCGACTAGCCACATTCTCTTTTCCCGGAGGCAAATGAAAATAAGCGACAAAGCCAGCCGTCATCGTGACCGCCGGCGGACGGACTGTGGGCCGACCATTCAGTGCCCGGGCGGGACGGCTAATGCCTCTCTCCCTTTCGCTAATGAACGGCTTGACTGAAAATGAATTACAGCGGCGCGACATTGTCTGCGCCATGCCAAGTCTGGAGAAGATCTGTCCTATGCGGC
Organism: Claviceps paspali; assembly: GCA_013435705.1. Taxonomy (NCBI): domain Eukaryota; kingdom Fungi; phylum Ascomycota; class Sordariomycetes; order Hypocreales; family Clavicipitaceae; genus Claviceps; species Claviceps paspali. Next base: position 40,967 of record JABAEC010000062.1, on the reverse strand, counting down.
ATTCGACACGGATTCGACTCCCGCCAAGGCTGTGCCTATATCCAAGGACTCTCTCGGACTACCGGCGGGCTATGGCGGCAAGTCTGGAGGCAATTGATCCCGCGACAACCAAAATCAAAAAGATGCGTCAGTGGCAACGAATCTGGTTTTTGGCCATTAGCCTCCGGAATGCCAAGACCCATGTTCTGCTGCTGGGCTAGCCGGTTTCAATGAGAAACATCAGCGCACCGGCATCCATCGAAAGCTCGTCGACGCAGCACCGAAGCATGCACCGACCGTTGTCCACAGCTCTACGCTTCAGGTTCTGCTATGTTTTGCTCGTCGTTTCAATTGTGTGCGTCCATGAAAGCCTTCAGCTCGTCTAGCCCCACCCTTTTTCTTTCTTTTTTTTTTTTTTTTTTTTTTGGCGCAGCGGGATCGACATCAATAGCCCGAGATGCTATCCGTTCTGGGGCTGAGTCTCCTTGTGCAACTGGTTATTCTTCTCCACAAGCTTGCCACGCAGAAAGATCATGTCCTTGCGTGCTTGCTCCATCTCTGCCATTAGACACGGCTGTAGCACTTTCGTGCAACATGTTGTCTGAGAAGCCGAGACCAGGATACTTGCTGCAGAAAGTCGCGACTCTGTACCATCAGTTGCGATCCTCTTCTTCTTTCCGGGGGCGACCATCCGGTAAACCGCGGTGCTATTGTTCTCTCTGGTCCGTGTAGCCCCGGCTGCCTGGTTTTCTGCGCGGCAGCCGAGCAAGTTCTTGTTTCTCCGGCAGGAACACGGGGGAGTTGGCCGAAAACGAAGGAGCAGCGGCCTGCTGCTTGGCCCCATCAAATTGTCTTAGCACTTCCTGGCAATGGATGGGCTGGTCCGTCCGGACCTCGGCATGGTTGACCGATGTTGTGTTGTTCATCAGTCCCTGGTGCGAACGATGCTCGGCCAACTGGCAACTGGCAACGCCCTAGGAGTAGTACGTTGTACCAAGGTAGTAGTGACGTCGTACCCAGGCAGTAAGCACTAGATGGCTACTACTCTACTACTTAGTAGTACTAGTTTCTAGTACTTGGTAGAAACTGCAGGTGCGAAGTGGGCGGTTGTTAGGCAAAGGGTGCTCTCGTGGCCCAGAAGAGAGTTGAGAATATCGACTTCGCGACCTCCCTCCACATGGGCAAATAGTACCAAAATTGCAATCCAAATGTGAATCATTCGTCGACATACCCCTGTGGTGACGGGGAAATGTTAACCCGTCTTCCGAGTGGCAAACGACTCGATGCTTCCTTCCCTTCTATCAATTAGAATCAACTTAACAAGCCACTGTCTACTAGTAGTAGGAGTAGTAGTAGTAGTAGTAGTAGTAGTTGTAGTAGTAAGTACTAAGTAGTAAAGTTGTAGTAGGTAAGTACTACTAGTAAGTACTAAGTAGCTGTAGCTGTAGCTTTGGGAAGACTTCAAGGGCTGGCCCTCGAAGCTTTCTCTTTTTTTGTCTTTCTCTACAGATTTTTCCCTAACCTCAATCAATTCAAATGTTCCATCTGATGTTCTCCACAGAGGCAGGTGCCAGGTGGCAGACAGACAGCCACGCGGCATCGTCGCCGCCACTCTCAGAGTCAGAGTCTCGAGAACAATGCCTCTCGTCCTCCCCCGCAACTGTCTTTCGGTCCGAAGAGGCCACCGCTTCTGCAAGGCTGTTTGTCAGACAGTACGTGTGACTGAAATCGACCATAGGGCAGGCGGTGACAGAGGCTGACAATTTATGGGTCTGGGTGATGGTTGGTCCAATCTAGCATAACAGCAATTGATTCCTCCTTTTCTACGCAGAGACAACTAGCATGTTACAAAACCGCAGATAGCCTGACAACAAATTCCCTCCGTTTGCCCTAGCGTTTGTCGGCTGGCTGTGGAATGCTTGCCTCCCGGTTAAATTGAGTTGCCGTTGTCCGTCTCCTTCGCCAGCAGGGCGGTTCGAGCCGACCAGAAACCTCCTTGACGAAGTGTTCTCCAAGGTCGAAGTCTGTAGCACGGGAGCCTCACGATAGCGCGGTCGTCTCCTGGCTAGACCTAATAGCTTTACGATCTCCCTCTCGAGATCGGCTGAGCCGGTGTTGGTCGATCTAGCCGTCTAGCGCCAGCACGCTTGGCTCGTCATGTTCGAGACCAGACAGAAACATCGCCGCGCTGCATTTCACAATGCGAAACCTCGTGAACTGGATTGACGCTTCAGGCCGGCAGACTAAATGGCGATTTATATCGAATTCCCACTGGCATTTTGACAATCGCAACCATGTTCTAGGTAGATGACTGTCGACCGTCGACCGAAGCGCCCAGCGACCCTCGCGTTGTCAGTCAGCCTCGGCATGAGCGGCCCCGCGACCAATACTACCTACGGTGCCGATGTGGCAATGGATCGTTACATTCGCGGCGACACAATGCTGTCAGAATCCCTCTGGAAATTCTGAGCGAAGTCCAAACGAAAATGACCAAAACCCCCCCGCCCCCCCCCAAAAAAAAGACAGGTCGTTGCAACACATGCCACCATGGTCTTTTTGCATTCGGGGTATCGTTTGAGCTGCAGAGTTGAGAATAATTGTGTCTATTTAATGCTACATATGCGAAGAATCGACGCGATTTGTCTGCCCAAAAAGGTCGGTAGGTCGGTACCATGCCGGCATGCCGAGGGACAATCAACGCGCAGGCCTCACGTGTTGCTATTTGCTACTTCTCTTGCTCACATGCTTGGTTTGCTGTCTTGCGTGGGCGAGCCTAGATAGGATGATTCTCTCACTGACAGAGGATATCGTGAAACTAGCATGCAAAAATTGAGCGTACTTCTCCGAGATTCATATCTTCCCCTCCTACATATTAATGTCAGTCCGTCAATTCAGGAGGAACCCCTCCCCATGTGACCACACGAACTGTCCGTTTGTTCAATCTAAGCAAAGGGGGGGGGGGGGGGGGGGGGGTGGCAAAGAAACGCTGTGCAGGTTGATGTTTGAAAGTCAATTTCTCTGATGCGCATTACAAAGTGGAGGTTTCTTTTCTTGGCCGCAGGAGCAATCCCATCCAGTGTCGTTTAAGAATACTCTTGGCTTAAGTGCGAGGCTTTGCCGTCTTTTCTGGCCCCTTCCTGCCTCAGATCTGGCTCCGGACACAATCATCTACACGACGCCCCAGAGCAAATGCGATGTCAGCGTTCTCGGCACCGTCTTCCATGAGAAACGAAGAAGACCCAGCTGAATATTTGGGGACAAAGTATTTCGGCACGGGGTGCAAAGCATAACGTCGGGGTATGTTCTGCACGCCGTCTCCATATGCTGCCTGCCAAGGGAGCAGCATGCTAGACGGGACCGACCAGGCATGCTTGGAGTTTCTCAGCCACAGTCTGACCAGATGACGCGGCGTGTCTCCCTCGTCATCGTATGAGTCCCGGCGGTGGATGAGGGCCCAGTTGTTGGCGAAGAGGAAATCACCTCGCCTCAGGTTGAGGCGCAGCTCTTTCGATCGCGCTACCTTGTCCAGTCTCTCGAGTGCATGTTTCTGGTCCTTTGTGAGACGGGGAACCGACGATGTCGCGTCGGCAGGGTGTGGTCCGAGTCGCTGAGGGTCCACGCTGGTCATGAGGTGGTTGTCTTGGATTGCCATGACGGGAGCGAGATAATAAAGGTCTCGGAAGAGAGAACTGAGAAACTGTGTGAGTTTTTGGTTTCTGGCAATACTTTTTTGGGGGGGGGGGGCTCTTTGTTTTTCTTCTTCTTTTTTTTTCTTCTCCTCCTTCTTCTCCAGGGGCAATCCTGTGTCGCAAAAAATCAGGGTGAAATTCTTACTATTGAAACGGCCAATTTTGTTCGAACAGAACCTTGACAACATCGTGCTCATGCTCATTGAGCTTGTTGAACACTGTTGACGCCGAGCTAAGATACGTGCACCCGCCTCTCGGAGAGGTGTTCCGAACTTGAAGGGCAAGTATATCGCAGCCCATGTCACTGTGGAAAGGCTGAGAGATATATCCCGCCCCCGGTCAAATTGCATCAACAAATCAAGAGCGCGTGACGTCGGAAAATATCCAATGAGGTTTCTTTTTTTTTTATTTCGTGTATCCCAAACTCACCAAGGCAACTGTGGAGTGGATTCCGTGCCGCTTGCTCATCGGCACGTCCCACGTTCTGGAACTTGTGATATGTGCTAGATATTCATCGGGGGCTTAGGTCAGCGAGAGTTTCTCGTTCAATATCAGCAGGCGAGAGGGAGAAGACGAAGAAGACAGAACAGCGGACAGGTGGTTTCGCAAACAAATCTGCTCACCAAGCACATTGCCCTTCTTGTCTTGAAGGCCGCGCTTGTCTCCTACATGACTTGCTATGCCGAGAAAGCTGATAACGCTGTCCTCGACGGAATACTTGTTCAAGTTCAGTCCGTGAACTATAAAGAATCCCTGTCCGCTAAGCACGGAATCTGCAAATGTTTCGAGGACTTTGCCCAGCGTGGGCAGGGGGAAATTTGAAGCTCCGACTTGGTCACCATCAAGCTCCAAGTCTATCCGCTTTTGTTAGTATTGAGCATTCAGTTTTTGAGGGTCGTTTTGGCTTCTTTTTTCTCCCCTTCTCATTTCAGAGAGAGGAGGGGGGTGGAGTGGAGTGGAGGGGGGAGGCCCGGTAGTAATGGGGGATTTTCTGACCTTTAAATGACTCGAGTGCCTCCTCTATTTCCACTATGTCCCGGGCACCCAGAAAGAGGGTATTCGGATTTTCGTCCTCGAAATCAGAGCCTGACCACACCAGTGGTCCCACAAGTTGCCGCGGGATCAAACTTTCGGGAGACTCTACACATTGCCTGACCGGATGCGAGGCAGTATTGTTTTGTCCTCGCTGCTCCTGTCGGATTTCTGTCAATTTCAAGTCCACGTTAGGGGTAGGGCTTCCGATGGCCATCGTCGCCAAGGCAAGCGCGTCGCACGTAATCTCAATGGATGTATCCTATCCAATAGGGGTTGGATGCTTTGATCTTCTATCTTCTATATTTCTCCATTGAAAAAAAGGGGTGGAGACATGCTCAAAAGGAGGCCGGAAAGCACACAAGTCGGTCAAGACTTTTTGACGTTGCCGTATGAATCCACAAGCTGGAAAGAGATTGCTTATAACCAGACTTGCTTATTCTCTCTCGGCCAAAATAATAGCCTTGAGAAATGACCCTGTTCTTCACCGACATTCTCACTTCCCGCTGCAAGCTCCGCGTAGTTTGAGGGGCGGGAGGTATCAAATTTTCCTAGCCACATACACTTGGCTGCACCGCGACATTTGAAGCGTGCCCAAGACATCATTATTATGTATTCATGATGATGGAGCCGGTCTGGTATCAAAATTTGTGGTTTTTCTGCAAAACCAGAGCTGATGGAAGAAAACGGGAAACGAATAGACCAAGAAGCCACAATACGCCCACATAGAAGGCGCGTCGCTTCGAGGACCTCGGATATGTCTTTTCGACAGTAGGGGCCATGGACACGGGCTGTCGTTGTGTATCAAGACGAAATGCTACTGTGTGACACTAGAAGAAAGGTCGCAAGCATCAAAAAACATTCAGCTACGAGTCAGCACCGATCTCCGAGCCACTAAGTTCCTGCTTCATAATCATGATATTGGCCTCGCAGCATGTCGAATCATGTTTAACACAGCACTCCGGTTTCCAGGAGCACACTGCGAGTATCCGCATATGATTCTATCCCGGATCCCGGGAACAGTGTCCGACTCCCTGGCGTTGCGAAAGAAAGAAAGGAGAAGGGAGAAAGAAAGAACAGAACCACTACGTACAATGTGACGGCCACCTCTGGGTATTTTGGTGCTGTTCCTCTCTTTTCCACACGAACTTTGCACAGACAGTCAAATTCGTGTTCCGCAGACCAACGGATCACATGATTTGGAGCTCGAGCGACTCGACATCATGTCCTGGAATGTCATTCGGTCGGCGCCTTTCGATGTGACGTGGACCTACATGATCGGGCATCAGTGAGACATGGCTTATCGACCAACGCTGTTTGCTTTCGACGGGAAGCGAAGGGAAGGGGACGAGAGGATGCCAATCTGATGGAGTACGGGCGTTCAAATATCCTAGTCGTCTGGTGGATAGCGCGGCACATGGCAGATGCAACAACTTTCTTGGGCGTAGAGCAGCAGACAGCATGTCGTTCGTTCGAGGTCAAGTCGCTGCCGGGTAGAAGACGGTAGATACTACTAGTAGTAGTAGTAGTACTAACTGTACGTAGTACTGGTACCCAGAATAGGGTACGTACAATGCTCACCTTAGGGGTACCTACTACCTACGCTCTGGTGACATGACCAATCAGATCCGACTTGCTATCCTCTTCAGCGGCTGAATCTTTTGGTCCTTGAAAGATTAGTAGATGGCGGAACGAGGAATTCCTCCTTGTTGCTGCGTTCCGCTCCGGCCCTGCCACATTTTATGAAATCATCAAAGAATTCCGTGCCTATTAGTATTGATGAATGGTCATGATACATGATACGGGGAACTGCCCAGATCAGACAGGCTTTTCATTCTCGACCGGTGTGACACAAGTCACACAGGCGCCATCCCAGATCCCAGGATACAACGAATCCTCGACATGTCGTTCTGCACGTCGCAGCTTGTGGATTGTTTGAGAAAACGCTCAGACCTGGAGGGGCGTCTCTGGTACAACCAGTCAAAAATGACGAGACGTGGGAAGAGGGGGATGGATGGTAGGAACAAAAACATGGACGATGCTCCTCGGAGACGGTTGAACGTTGAGTATGACCGCCGAAGCTCTCGCCTCGGACCACATTCATTTCATCCTTATTCCTCTTTTCCCCGCTCCTCTCAGTTCTCGTACTGAAAATCAGAGACTCTAGGGGGGAAGAGGTGCAAGTGGCATATTGCGTCATTCTGGTGTTGTTCCTTGACTCCTTCGGGCGATACCTGAACGAAGCTTTGAAAGCTTGGCCACACGTGCCCGGATTTTTGGATGTCGAAAAACGCCTCGAAAGTCATGGATACCATCGAAATTCACCCGGGACATCATGAGGTAATCGATGCTCCTCTTTCCCCCCATCCTACACTACACTCGCATCAGCACATCGCGTCGACTCCGGAAAATTGCCGTCTATATGTTTTCTCTGTGCTCACCCTCGCCGTGGCCTTGCTTCACTCTGCTGCTGGTTTCAGCCTGGTTGAGCAAGACTTTCCCTATCCATGATTGTCATCAAGATCTCCTGATTCCCCTTTTCAAAACCCGCCACTCTTCCCCATCAGCCATCGTTTTTCTTTTCTTTTCGGCAAACAGGCCCATCATCTCGGCTTCTCAGCGAGCCAACAGCACAGAATCTACCGAGCTGCCTCTGGGTATGATATGACATCAGCACACACCGGTCAAGATAGCTGTGAGACCGGAGGTTGCTCCGCATGTTCTGCAGAATAATGACCGGGGGCCGTCAGCTCAACCGGAAATCAGCCTCTACCAGTATATGCATAGCCGATTCATTTAGGAATCATACGTCTTCTGATTCGCAGCTCCTCGGCTTGCTGACTGGTGTCTTCTCAGAATAATCAGGGATCGAAACGGAAGAGAGAAGACGACGACGAACTGTACCCGACAAATCGGAGTGGTTGGGAACACAAATTCCACCCGTCCGCTTCCGCCCATACACAACAAGGTTTTGCTTCCACAGCCGAGACAGCACAATCCAGTTTGGGGACGTTTCCATTGTCATACAACGGTGATCATTTCCTGCCTCATAATGGACATCATGAGATGACACGCAATGAGAATGGAACCGCGTATTACGTGCACCAAAACCTTCAAGAGATGTCGAGCGCCAGTCCGGTCTTTGACTTTCCCTTCCTGATGACAGTGGAAGACCTTATAACCACTCCCGTCGTCAGTGAGCTTCAGTCAGATGGCGCTCTTTCCTTGAAACACGAGGCGAAATCGGCAATGATCGATGACTCACTGACGGATGGTCCAAGCATTCTGTCTCAAAGTAATCCGTCTCAACCCGATCTTGAACAATCCGTTGGGAATCGAGAGCGCTACGAAGTCGTGCTGCAGCGGCAGAACTCGCTCTTCGTGTCCAATGGACACTCTGACATCCAGCCATCCACGGTATTTCTTCCGACGGACTTCTTGGAATCTACGCCAGGGATATCCCGTCTTGAGCACTCTATCTTTTTCGCCGGTGCCAGTGGCGCGCAGCCGAACGTACTACCCACGACATACAACACATACCCAGACGGTCCGGTTGCCAATAGCATAGCCGTATCTCGCCAAAACGAAGCCGGAGACGCAACGGCGTTTCAGTCTCGGCTCCAAAATTCCGCGTCCTCCCCCTGGAAGGGCGTTGCTGAAGCTTCGGGCACTGGTGACTGTCGTTTAGGCCAGTCAGCCATGGGTGGAGGAGAGTTTTATCATCACCCACCCCAATCAGATGCTGAGAATGTTGGAAAAATCCCAGTGTGCTTCGGCGATCCGGCGGTCCCTCGCCTCAGTCATCATCACTCTGTCGGTTCCTGGCCGGCACAGGAGGCTTTAGACATGTCGGTCGTCGAGCTTACAGCCGAAATGATGCTGACACCGACCTCGAAGCCCCAAATGGCGACGATGACATCATCTCAAAACCAAATCCAAGAGTTGGCAGACGAGAGTTGTGACGGGGGCTCAAACATTGAACCCGTCTGCCTGGAAAATTCTGCGTGTCGGTCGCGAAAAAGAGGCCCCTTTGACTCGAAAAGACGCAAGGAAACAGCCGATACCCGGAGGAGAAAGGCGTGCCTGCGATGCAGAGTTCAGAAGATCCGTGTAGGGAGCGCCAAGCCCATTTCCACCACTCATGAACGATGTCGGGAATCACATGCTTACAAAACCGCAGTGCGATGTAAACGAGAACGAAGTCGGTGGAGCCTGCGTGGCATGCATGAGCTTCTCCAAAGTGTCCAAGAAGACTCTCCATCACGTTTCATGCTATCGAGGGAAGCTGACAGACGTGACCATCTACCGCAAGGGTGGCTTGGGTCTCACAAAACGCTGGACGGGGACCGAAATGAAGGATGTCGGCGATCGCATCAACACGGATAGCCACACCATACAGATCACGCTCGGCATCTGTCGCACGCCCATCAGCATCAAGGTGGTGCGATTCCAGGCCGGCGAGGGGGACGTCGTCGCGCGATTCTGGACCGTCCGCGAGGGTGAGCGCGGCGACGAAATCAAGAAGAAAAAGGACCTGGAGCCATACTGCCTGGTAGACATCTGGGCAACCGCGGCCATGTTCGAAAAGTACATTTTTGACAATGCGATTCCGACAATGGTCAAGATGCACACGCCGCACAAGATGCTTGAGAATACGTTCGTGGGCAACGACGTCATCGGCAGAACATATATCATGGCAGTGAAGTATTACTATGAGTTGGATGTGAGTAAACGAAAACTGCCTCCTCCGTCATCCATCCCCTACGCAGATGAGAAAGAAACCCACCACTAATCGTGATTTGTTTTTCTTGCAACCAGGGTGAAATCGATGGTCCTTCAGGCAAGATGGTGAATCCGCAAAAGAAGCTCTTAGAGAACTTCTTTGTTCTTTGGCTCGCCATTCGTGAGTCTCGTCTTTCTGTTTAGACCCAAGGCTGCATACAACCCGCCCGAGTGGTGATTCCAAAGTCGACCGACGATACTGACGATGGAACGATGTGACAAAGGTCACACAACAGGTTCCGCCTACATATGCGGCGAGGACACGCTCGGCATGAAGCCCGAGGTCAAGGATCCGACCTACCCCCTGTTCGGCCGCGTCTCCATGCCTCGCATGCTCATCGCCCAATTCGACAGCATCAACCACACCAAGCTCCTCTCCAGATATGGACACAGAGTCCTCCGCGATCTAGAGACGTTCATATTCCGCAACCAGTCCCCCTATTGGTGGACCATATACCTCTGCATATTCATGCTCCTACACGAAGCGAGCTGGCTCAGCGCAGATCGATACCGGCACGCGAGAAACAATTACGGAGGGAGGGTACGTTTGTTTCTTGCAATCCTCTTTTTTGGTATTCTTTTCTCCTTTGTTTTTCTTTTTTTCTTTTTTCCATCATTGTCTCATTGCTGGAAATTTCTTTCTTCTTCTTCTTCTTCTTCTTCTTCTTCTTCTTCTTCTTCTTCTTTTTTTTCTTTTTTTTCTTTTTTTTTGGTTTCTCGCCTGTGAAAGGCAATACTTGGTGGTGGAGGAGCTAACCGCGACACGTTTGTCTGTATCTCTTACAAAAAAGTATCGGTATTCGATACCATCCTTCGTCGAGGAGCTGCAAGAGGGCTGCAACAATATCCTCGTCCACTGGCACTACTACAACTGCCATCTCTGGCCAAAGCCCGATGCCCCCTGGGAGCGGCACAGACACTTCATGTCCGAGCTCTCATCCGAACAGCACGACCTGGTGATGGAAACGTTGACGGATCCGAGAATACAGAAGCAGCTTGCGGTGTGGAAGAGATACAGGGAGCAGAACGGCATAAGTGAGTACCTACCAGATTTGACGTCTTGAATCCCCTCAACCTCTCTCTCTCTCTCTCTCTCTTATCTTTATGGTTTTTTTTTTTTTAAAAAAAAAAAAAAAAAAAAAAGAGAACCCTAGAAAGCTGATCTCTCTACTCTACCCTTTCCGCGCAGTTGAGAAACAACAAAACTCATCTCCCACGCAACCCCACGAGTCTCCCTACATGGGATCCCAGACGCAGTTCGACTGGGACCACCCCTGCTACTGGATTGCCCAGATGTTCGAGGAGCGATGGCAGCCCCATCCCACCTACCAGCGGGAATTCGTGGGCTAATTCACATGTGTGCTGGACGCAATGACTGGGATCTGTGGTTGTCTTTTTTTTTTTTTTTTCGTTTTGTTTTTGCTTATATACCTCCTGTTTAGAAGTTTCTTTCCTTTCTTTCCTTTACACCTTTTTTCTTCTTAAAAAAAAAAGGTGTGTGTATGTGTGTATAAGAACGAGTCTATCGTTTCCTACGTAAACCTGTATTTGCCAAAAAAAAAAAAAACCAACTCCTGCATTGGCCCTATTCTTCCATTCTTTCAATCGTTCATCTTGGAGAACAAGTATGCCGCTCATGTTGCGTGATTAATGCTTTTGAAAGAAAAATAAAGGGGGGGGGGGGGGAAGTTATGTTTAAGGCACGGTAAACCCCGGAAAATAGACATCTCATAAAAAATAAAAAAACATAAACCCAAATAATAGTCGCTGGACAAAAAAAAACGATAAAGCTAGCTGGCAAGAAGTGCCCGACGAACGTCATCTTCCTTCTTCATTCCCACCATATCCCACATGTCCACTACCACAATCACGACCACAATCTCCTCCTTCAGCTCCGCTTGCGGAACGACAGTTTGGCGAGTCCGAATCCCCCGTTACTCAGCATCAATCTTTTCATCTGCAAGAGTCACCATCGGCCGTGGTCATGTCTCTTTTTGGGGGAGTGTTCAGCTCTCCACAAGTGGACTGCCCAGACCAGACTTCCTCGTGGTCCCGATCCTCTCTTCGCGGGCCTTCTTTCTGGAACGAAATTTCTCGGATAATCTCAGCTCCATGGCGCCAAAGTTGAATTTTGCCCCCTGGACCAGTCTCCATGTTCTTGTAATCTCAGTCTGCAGGACATATACATGAAAAAGTTTGACACACGCCCGGTGTCTCTCGGGGTCATCGAGTCTGGGCTCCGGTGCTACCAACTCTACCTCGGAAGGACAGCAGTGCGTGTCGAGATGCTGCAGAAAGTATTCCAGCTTGGCCGCAAATGTTCTCTCCCAGGGCAACATCTGTTCCACCGTCGGACGCGCGCGGAGCACCAGCGCGCGTTGTTTCATCAACATCTCCAGCAACGTACGCGTGGGGCACATCGGAAGGGGTGACGTCTTCTTGTCGAGCATGAGGTATTGCTTTATTATCCCCTCGTCCTCTTCCGCACACGCCCCTCCTTTCCCATTTCCATTAGAACCCTATCTCGCAGCTCCATAAGCCTTTTCCGTCTCGTTGAGCCATGGGAAATCCGCTCTCTTCACCAGGTCCCAGAGTTCTTCGTGCTCTGTGGCAGAGGGAGCCGGCAGAGGGACGCACAAGGCGACGTACCACACGATAATCGGCGCGCTGTGCCGCAGGGCGTGGATTTGAAGCCGTAACAGCCTTTCGTAATACAGGACGAGTTTACGAAGAAGCATCTCACGATGAACGAAGGAGATTTTCGACGTGATCGGGGCGCTGACATTTTCTGACATTGTCTGACCGGATCAGCGGAGGGGAGGTTTTTTTTTTTTTTTTCGTTTTCTGGTTATTTTTCCCCCCTTATTTGTTTCGGGTTCGGGTTCGGAATGGATACTTTTTCTTATCTGCCGCTCTTTCTTCTGTTAATGATGAGGAAATTGATATAGAATTGACTGATTTCGCGCTGTAATGGTTAGATAGGTAGCCTGGCACTCGGTATATATTTTGTGAATCAAAGGAAAGAAAAGGATGAACTTCGCTGAGATCTTACTTGACAGGTCTAGATGAAAACATTCGAGATTCCAAAATTATTGCTGCGGAAGGAACCGCCGCACGAGTATCGACTGCCATGGCAGGAATGCCTGGCTGCGATGAATGATGCAGAAGACGGTCACGCGAGGCATTTGCCGCAGTTCTCATTGAGATGCGAGGCCGAGGCCGCATGAAAACGTCATGATTAAGACCCGCGGCCCCCGGAGCGGATGCGGCTCGCACTCAGCCGACTGCATCTGATGGAACAGGATTCTATAATTTGCCCTTGAATAAAATGCTGCGTCTCCCCGCTTTTGCTCGCTGGCCAGAGCAGTTCCCAGTCGTCCGGACCTCGCCCTTCAGCCCTCCGGCACGCGGCCTCTAGCTTTCAGCCTCGCGGCGCAGAAATATCTCCAGCACCAGTCGTTCTCTCTCCTTCACTCCTTTGTCCCTGTCGCTCGTTCGGAAAGTCAAAGGTCCAAGGAGCTCGGCATATTTTTTCTCACGCAGCTCACGCAGCCTCCTCCTTTTCTCGCCTTCGTCTTCGACCTTCTTGAAACTCAACCGGCGGGTCAGGACGGGCAGCGACCGCTCCGGTGCGATTGAGCTCAGCTCGGCTGCCGCTCGGGATAGAGTCGACGTTAGAAATACAAAGGCGATGTTGTGATTGGGAGCCGCGGAGAAGATGTCCAGGATTTTCATTTTGGCGTCTGGCCACATCGCTGGTGAAAGGGACGTCAGGTTCGGCAATGAGGTGGAGAGCTTCGCCCACATGAGGGCCGGAACGAGCCCGTCAGTCAAGGACGCCATGAACAGCAGCAGAACAGATGACAACACCTCAAGCTTGTGTGCCGGCGAAAGGTCGGCGGGCATGGCCTCGGAGAGAGATTCATCTCTGTCCAGTGCCGATATGAGATTGGCCTTGGTCCAGTCCTGCGTCGCCATATCTGCGGTCCACGTGGCGGGATCAAAGGGCCAGCCAGCTTCTTGAGGAAGAGCCGTCTCTTTCAACATGGCTTCGTCGGCGACGCATCGCTCCGCCAAAGTTTGAATCGCCTCGGTCAACTTGAACAGCTCCTTCGGTGCGGAACACCGAATCTCAGAGGCGTATGGAATAGAGCCCTTGACGCCGTTATCTGCGATGAATTTCCGTATGCCGCCGTCCGGGATCCGAATCAGCTCATCGATAGACCGGCCAAAACAAGTAGGCAACCAAAAGCCCCTTACGGGTATGAAATGATCACGACCGCCCTCCACGCGGAGCACGAGCACGTCCTCAAGTTTCACTTGGCCATCATTCAGGGCACGAAGCTGCGAAATGCTGGATACCTGGGCCTCGACGTGTGCCAGAACCGTTTCTCCTGGCTCCAGAATGACAGGCTTCTCCAAATGTGCAAATGGATCGTCGCCCGATCCACTGGCAAACGATGCAGTAAGCCATGTCGCCGCGGCTGAGGCTTCATGATCTTCTACTTCTTCTACTTCTTCTTCGGCTGAAGGCTTTTCAACAAACTGAAACTCTGCTGGCACACTACCAGTGTTTGCAATGGTCACGAGGCGTGATTTCCTCTCCAGAAAGCCCATCTCCCCAAAGTCGACGATGCTTTCGCCGGGAGTTGGGCTCTCTTCCAGCACCACGGTGATCATGGGCCGCCCTTCGTTCTCTGCCCGGTCAAGCTCTCGAGCAACCTCTGAATGAATCTTCGCTTTGAGCTCAGGCACAACCGCATCGTATTCAAGCGTGAACAATGATATTATAGGCTTGTGGTCTGACGAAGAGATGCGCTGATGGGAAGTGTATATGTCGAGACGGATGCGGTCAAGATGTTCTGTCATGGTAACAGCCTCGCTAGCAATGTTTTCTTCGCTCTCATCATGCTCATCGTACTCGGTCAAAGGGCCGCTGGGCACTTGTTCGTCGCCATCTGTGTCGGGATTGTAACTGAACAGAACGTCATCGTCCTCTTCCAAGCCTCTCGATTGCATTTCCTCATCCTTCATCTTGGACTCTTGTTCTTCTCGAATTTTGGTTTCGTAATCATGCTTGTATTTTCGTGTTCGATACAAAATGCGATCGCACCAACTCGGAGCGCGCTGCTTCTCACTGGAATCAAACAAGGCGACGGTGCCGACGTCGTACTTGTACGACGGCAGAAATGTGACAGGACCTTCCCTCCATCCGTCATGGAAAACCTTGCGCTGCGCAATCGCGCGCCGGAGCTGGTCGTGAGGAAGCAAAGAGTCCAGGGTCGCCTGCAGCGAGGTCGGGTCTTGGCTTGGGTCTTCCGGGAAATCGTCAGGATCCGGGAGTGTGGTGTGGGAGTCGAAACTCAGTTCGCGTGAGTGGAGCGATGATGAATGAACTGTCGTGTCGTCGTCACTCTCCGAATTTCTCATGACAATCACTCCCTCGCCTTCGATGGGTTGTGGTGGCTTCTCTCCGCCCAAGTCGTACTCTCCCCTCGTGTGCAGGTGCAGGATTCTTCGGATATCGTCCCCTGGAAGACCGTCGAGCCGGAAGTTCAGGTCGCCGAACCAAAACGCGAAATCCTCATCGCCGATCGTCTCGCCCTCGTCCTCAGACACGCCGGCGTGCACGATGGGGTCAAACTTTGTTTTGGTCAGAATTTGATTGACATCCCAACATCTTCTATCCAAATGGCTTGGGCCGGCACCACTAGCCAGATGGCAATTGACGAAAACCATACGAGTCGTTTCGCCTAGAACAAGGCGAGACGTCACAGCTCCTTTATTTCCAAAGTACCCCAGCAGGCCAGTCCCGACCGCCTTTGTGCTCACGTTGGTGATGGTGGGGGCAATGTCGGGCGATGCGTAAATCAGCAGCAGCAAACCAGTCAATTGCTCCGACGTGACCAGTTGATACCCAGAGGGCATGGCGGCCTCAAGGACAGCTTGCCATTTGCCCATCGATGAGTTGTCCTGCTTGACTGCCCGAGTCACGTACTCCTTCGTCAGATTCAGGTCTGCTACCTCCTGGAGACCCAGAACGTAGAGACCAATGTCGCTTCCGCCGACAAGCCGGACAGAGTCGCTGTCATCCGCGGCGCTGGCAGATAGATTGTGGGCGACAGCAGGGTTCCGCGACAGGTCCAGGGCCGCAAAGCGTTGGTCGATGCCTTCGCCCTCGACAAACCATCTGGCCAGGTCCTTGTCAGTGCCAGGACAGGCTGCGACATTCCATGTCCCAATCTTGACTTTGATCTTGTGGGAGCGGACATATTCGGGGCGACGGGCAAGAACGGCTCGGGCGAGGGACTGCGGCGTAGTCTGACGGTCGACTGGCTCGAAAGACTCGGCGTTGGTGGAAGAGGAAGTAGTCGGGTCTGTCATGGCTTCGATTTCGCAGAAGCAGAAGGAGGAAGAGGAAGACGAGGAAGCAAGGCGGCGTTTACGGCAGCGGCGTAGCTCACGTCTGGGAACCCTTTTGAGCCTGGTGATCTACACCATGGTGTTGAGCACCCGCGGGCCGCAAGTTCAAGCAGTTAAGCGACGCGATGTAAGAATATGGCGACGGATGGAAGACAAATTGGCAGAATATGCTATGGAAATCCCAGGAGTAAGTGATGGCACGTTTCGAGTGTGAAGATGAGCACGCACCGGCGCATGACGAGAATGGATTGAACGAGACGAGATTGCGACAGGCCGAGACGAAGACGACGCAAGGTGGGGCCCGGCCAGCTGTTCAACCTCATGTTAGTAGGTTTTTACTATCGATAAGCTCCGTCATAGTACATACTACTACTAGTAGTAGTAGTAATAGTAGTATGTACTTATGATAGGTTCCGCTGATGGCATCATGCATTCACAGTTTCAGTTTCACAGAGTCAAGACTCAAGAGTGAGTACCCTTCCTTCCTGCAATCATACCAGCTCGAAAACCACCTGTCTTTACCCTGCATTCAACCTAATCCGCCTGCAGCGTGCGTTACACATCCACACCAGCAACTCCCCAACCTCGGTGCGCCGGATCCAAATCTCCTTCCTCCTTCCTCCGACGCAGACAAGAATGAGCCGGCAAACACCTCGCAAGGCGCGTCGCATCCGCCACCCCTCGAATCTCATACCAGCCATTTCCGACTACGAATCCGATGCCGCCGTCGCCCAAGCGTCGTACGCGGCCCCCCCGCCACGCACAAACACCGAGCTCAACGTCAGCGTCTTGCAGCGACACCTTCCCTCCATCCATACCATACTCTCCATCGCCGCCAACGCCGTCGTCTACACCCTTGACGGCAACAAGACGAGCTGGGACAAGTCGGGCGTCGAGGGCACCATGTTTGTCTGCGCGCAGACGCCCCATCCCGAGAGCAACCAGCCCAGAGCGTGCGTCTTCGTGCTCAACCGACGCGCGCTGGACAACTTGATCGTGGACCTCGCGCGGGTGAGCCACGTGGAAATCCTTGGCGAGCTGGTCATTTTCAAGGTCGACGGCGACGGGCAGGAGGGCGACAGGGTCATCGGCCTCTGGATACACAACGACAGGGACGAGACTAGGGAGATCAACGCCGCGGCAATACAGCAGGTCTGGCAGGCGGCGAGGTCGTCGGGCTTGGACCAAGACGAGGGCGCTGTTCATGTTGCGCCTGAGGCTGCTGGGCCTGCCATGCACGCTATTGGGAGGAGGCTGTCGGTGCAGGATTTGTTCGGGAGCCAGAAAAGTGGCCTTCCTGTGAATTAGCTCTACCAGACGTGGCGCTGTATCCTGAGATTTTCGTCATGGATAGATGAGCCATGTATGCCACATGATGAAGCAGACGCAGTGGCGTTGTTTGTGAAGCACCTATAGCCAGACGCAAAAGAACTTATGATACCCGGACATTCGAATTCAATCCTTGTTGAGAGCCTCCCCCTCCCCCTTTTTTCTTTTCTTCTCATTATTCTTCACCGGGAAAGTGGAATGATCATGTCATGTGTGCCCAGCGCAGATAGTCCACCATACTATTGTGAGATTGCCACACCGGTTACAATTTCTCTAATCCTAGGTTCGGCCAACAAGTCAAGTTTCGCAGCGCTTGGAGCTGTCAAAGCATGTTTCGAAAGAATATACTACAAGGGGCTCTTTGGTCGTCAGCCCATATGCCTTTATAACCACATCAGTGCAGCAGACGGCTGCTGGTGAAAGATACAGTCAGCTTTTTTCCACTTTTGACTCGCGTCTTTTTTTTGTCCCTCTCTCTCGTTTTGTTTCTTCGTTGTCTATACAGTCCCGCTAATGCTTAGTTCGCGAATTTCTTGCAAAACCTGTTCTACCCGTGAGTCTAGGTGTCCTTCGGCATACAAGTCCCTGGTATCTGCGTCTAGATATTGTTGAACTTGGGCCATTCGCGAGTACGCCTCGGCGCAGAACCGTAACTGGATTTTGACCAGAGCTTCAAAGGTGGGATCCAGATACGGTACTCTCAGATCGATTAGCTGTGGCAATTCCGTGCTCAGCTGCTCATTCAGCTGCTCGTACGCAACTCTGGCCATTTCGAGTTCCTTCTCTGTTCTCGGCAGTTTGGTCGCGTCCTTGTCAGGTTTGTCAACCAGCTTCTTGACCTTGGCACGGAGTGCATCGTAGTCCAGAAGCTTGTGGCTACGTTTCTTGATGCATTCATTGACATCGGGGAAATAGGCGCAGAACCGGGCGATGGGTTCCAGCACCGTTGTCCGGTACGGGCCATCTAGTGACTTGATTGTCTCGGCGTCGAGGTCCTCAACAGCTTGTTTGTAACTTCTGCTGACGCCATCCCTGGCACCAGAGTCTCCGTAAAACGCATCAATCGTCTCCGCTATTCGCATTTGCGATGCGGTCATGGCTATTGCGAGCATTAACCGACGCCTCTAACGGCCGGACAAGCAGGGTATCGCGAACCTCGGAGTGAATCTAGGTATCCCTTTGCCTCCTTCTGTAATCGTAGCGATGCTGCCTCCATGGTCTTGAATCGTCTGGAGAGCCTGGATCAGCCCGGCCGCCTATGTCAAATACGCTCGTCTGGGGTTCGTGTTACCGTTCCTCCACCTCATAGTCCCGATCGTTGGTTTTCTCCACATGACCTGGTCGGCTGAGTTAGACACGCCATGGGAACCGCAAAAGACGATTGTTCTCACCCGCCTTCATCATCACCTGCGTCGTCGCGCGGTTGACATTCTTCTTGAAGCCTAGCACACTGTTAGCCTGCCTCTGTGAGGTACGTCCGAGGGGTTGACGCAACTGACCTGCCCAGGACATCGTAGCAACTGTGCTTGAATAGCTTGAGGAGAGGGGCGGGGAATAATGTAATTATAAACAGAGTCGTCGGCGCAGGTGCAGGTATTGCTGTCCTCGGATTTGCGATGGTACAGGGGATGTCGAAGCGGGAAAATGGATGAGATGAGGGCGGAAGTCCGATTCCGAGGCCAAGCTGGCCAACGACAACACAATATACGTCAGTGATGGTGAGGCGCAGCCCACGTCGATTGGACGTGACTCCGCCACACCTCTTTTTTTTTTTTTTTTTTTTTTTTTTTTTTTTTTTTTTTTTTTTTTCGTTTTCTGGTTATTTTTCCCCCCTTATTTGTTTCGGGTTCGGGTTCGGAATGGATACTTGTTCTTATCTGCCGCTCTTTCTTCTGTTAATGATGAGGAAATTGATATAGAATTGACTGATTTCGCGCTGTAATGGTTAGATAGGTAGCCTGGCA
>JABAEC010000062.1:0-21759 GCA_013435705.1 Claviceps paspali | reverse complement strand
TCGCTGGGTCGGGCCCCCCCCACACCTCTTTTTTTTTTTTTTTTTTTTTTTTTTTTTTTTTTTTTTCTGCCATCACGTCACGTGCATTTGATTCTTTTTCCATCTCGCCAACCTTTTCGTTTTTTCGTATTGCCTCATCCACATAAACACACGGTCAAGATGTCCACCAACTTGCGATTCTTGGTGGTCAGTATCGGCAATCCTCTGCCAAAGTATATGACTCTGCACTCAGCAGGCCACCTCGCCCTGAGAGGAGTCGCAAAATCTTACGGTCAAACTTTTGTCGAGGGAACCATGGGAAGAGACAGATGCATGGTTTCGCACGGCTCCAAGTTCACGTTCGTCGAGTCACCAACCTTGATGAACGTATCGGGTCCATTTGTCGCAAAGGCATGGAAAGAAATGCTCAAACGGCATGATCGCGCACACCTAGGCCTAATTCTGCTTCACGATGATATGGAGGAGGATCTTGAGGAGGTCAAGGTGAAGTCTTGGGAGGCCTCTCCTCGCGGCCACAACGGGGTTAAAAGTGTCAAGAAGTCATTGTCGCAAAAAGACTACCCTCTCAATCCCTTCCACCGGATTGCGCTTGGTATTGGACGGCCTGAGGAGCGAGATGCCGCTACCGTCAGTGAATATGTCCTCCGGCCACTTACAAGGTTCCAGAAAGTGATCTTTGAGTCGGCAATGGTTTCAAAGGTCAACAATGAGATCTGGAGAATACAAAATCGACTGGAATAATGAAATAGAGTAGCTCGAGATGCGCAGGCGGCGACGTCAACAGTAGCCATTTTGGACCGATTCATCCGCAACGACTTCGGCAGATACCAGTTGGGAAGCGCTGGTTCACGAACATATTGCCAGCATTAGGCATTCGACACTTAAAAAAAAAGGCGATATCTTGGACCCGTATACCCAGCTTTTCTCCTCTCCGAATTCATTCTCTACCCGATAGCGTGTTTGGAATGCTTCCTCCGTCAAATCAATGCAATCACAGTCTCATGGTTTTATCAGTAAATGCATTGAATCCGGCTCGTCAGAATTACATGCTGCCTCACACTGGAGCACATGTTTCTTTACATCAGCACCTGACACCCATGGCTCCATGGCCCCAAGATGCAATTTCATTCCTGAAAAAAAAATGTCCAAATCAAGTGCAGGACGAGCCAGTGTGATGGATGTTCTTCAAGACTACTCAAAGCCATTATGAAGCTTGTCACTCTGGCTAGCACGTCAAGTTTTTTTTTTTTTTTTTTTTTTTTTTTTTTTACACATATTGAAGAAAATTGTTTGTAGCTTTATTGCCGAAGAAGCAATAAGCGGCGGATATTTTTCTTGAATGGGCTCAAAAACCCGAAAGTGACTCCGGCCGATGCTGCGGGCCGATGGGCGACGATGGTTGGATCTTCATACATACTAGTACTAGTATGTAGTAGTCCTCGTGATGGTACTAGTAGTATCTTGATAACGGTTATCGATTTCAACACTACTACTACTAGTAGTTGTCGTATGTAACGTAGCCAAGTCCCCTCGAAGCGGCAGGAACCCCGGTCGTTGCCTCCCACCTTGTTGGCCGACATGAAAGATAACCAAAGGGCCCAATCACATCCTCGCTTTTCCTGTCAAAGGCCTGTCAAAGGCTATTTATGCGTATGCGTCATCAGACGATAGGATGCCGACCCGACCCCTTCGAATGATTGGAAATCAATAAATTAACGTAGGCGCTACAGCTGCTCTTGCATGTTCCGTGCGTCGGCATTGTCCCTTGTCGCGACAATATTTCACCTGACTCAGTTCTCGACAATCACATCAAACCACGATGCCCACCTTCACCTTCCCGCGGCCGCGATGGCCAGACTGGCCTGTTCCTTGTCAATACTATTTTCGGTGATCGAGGCATTTGCGCGGCAGATTCGCAATTGAAAGAAACGCTGCAGCATTTCTTTCCACAGGGGAAACCCCCCCCCCCGGCCGACGTCTTTTTCCGCTCGACCCCGGCCACCACAACCTGCAATACCGGGCCGGTTCTGGACATGGGTGCTTTTCCAGTTGGGAGATGGCCGACATTGGCCGGATGGATGCCTGTCAGCTCCGACAACACCCTGTCCGGCTCAGCCGTGTCGCAGGGGGGGGGGGGGGATGGATTGGGCTGATGCCGCCGCCGTCTCTCCCTCCCCCTCTCAGGTCAGAGAAGGTGTTGTATTTTATTATCTTCCCCCCCCCCCTCACACAAGCGTTTGCGGGTATGGATGGGCTTGCTTGGACTTTTTTACCGTTTAAGAGGCTTAAAGAGGGCGGATGCCACGAGCTTTTCAGCCGAATGGATAAACTGCTGGAATGGCAATCTCATCCATCATGTATCACACTGCCGAAGGATGCGGGTTCGCTTGTCATGTCAAAACAACGTGAAGAGCTCGCCCTGCAGGCATACGTCCCCGCCCGTGCATATCTGCTCGGCCTGGCTGGCTAGATAGATATAAGCTCACGGCCCTGCCGATCAGCTCTCCCATAGTGCCAGTTTGACTCTCCTCCAGCCTCCCACCCCGCGTCCCTCCATCCTTCCTTCAAAATTTGGTATCGCCTTGTTAAGACGGTAGCTGGTTCGCAAGATCCGTCACCATGGTGGCCGCCGCAACGTACAATGGCACGACTGGCTCTGCCGACGATGGACGCTCATCTGGTGTTCAAGATCTCAATATTTTCTACGATGTAAGCTCCTCGCCGAAACCGGATCTCAAGAGAGAGGGGGGGGGCTTCGACTTGGTTGAAAGCAACGAGAAAGAAAAGAGAAGAAGAAATGCTAACAGCGCGCTCTAGACTGGTCACTTGACCTTCATCACCATCTCCTCCGTCCTGGTGTTGCTTATGGTTCCCGGCGTCGGCTTCTTCTACAGCGGTCTCGCTCGACGAAAGTCTGCGCTGCAGCTCATCCTCCTGTCCATGATAGCCGTCGGTGTCGTTGGCTTTCAGTGGTTTTTCTGGGGATACACTTTGGTGTTCAGCAGGGGCACCGGCGGGAGGGGATTCATCGGAGATCTCTCCCAGTTTGGTCTGATGAAAACCCTCGCACAGCCCAACGGCTCGGCAAATCTGCCCGACATTCTGTTCTGCCTTTACCAGGGAATGTTTGCCTCCATCACGTAGGTGCTCGAAATCTTCAAAAAGAAAAATCCACTCGTTTGTTCCTCATACGGTCTAACTGACAGAAACACTTACAAAACAACAGTCCAGCCTTGGCCATCGGTGCCGTCGCAGATCGCGGCCGCATCCTCCCCGCCATCATCTTCATTTTCCTCTTCACGACAATCGTCTACTGCCCAATTGCGTATTGGACCTGGAATCCTGTACGTCGCGTCGCGTGTCGTGCCCATGCTTCCGGCGAAGCTCACGCACACACACAAAACAAAAACTATAGATTGCTGACTTGGTCGTTCTCTAGAATGGCTGGCTGTACAAGCTCGGAGCTGTCGACTTTGCCGGTGGAGGCCCCGTCCACATCTGCAGCGGGCTCGCAAGCTTGGCCTACTCCATCATGCTGGGCAGACGACACGGCTATTCCACGACCCAAGGTCTCCCATACCGACCTCACAGCGTGACGAACGTCATCCTCGGCACCGTCTTCCTCTGGGTCGGATGGTTCGGCTTCAACGGCGGCTCCGCGTTGGCAATGAATCTCCGGGCCATCATGGCCTGCTACGTCACCAATTTGGCCGCCTGTTGTGCTGGCGTTACATGGATGGTTTTGGACTTTAGACTGGAGAGGAAGTGGTCGTACGTGTCCCCCAGCCTGTTTCTTTCTTTCTTTCTTTCTTTCTTTCTTTCTTTCTTTCTTCCTTCTCCTACCTGCTTTCGCTTAACATGTCTAACAACGCCGCAGAACAATCGGCTTCTGCAGCGGAGCAGTGTCCGGTCTCGTCGTCATCACGCCCGCCGCCGGCTTCGTCACCCCATGGGCGTCGGTGATCATCGGCATCGTCGGCGGCATATGCTGCAACCTAGCCACCAAGCTCAAGTATTTCATCGGCGTCGACGACGCCCTCGATATCTTTGCCGTCCACGGCGTCGGCGGCGC
The DNA here is from genome assembly GCA_013435705.1 of Claviceps paspali. Classification (NCBI taxonomy): domain Eukaryota; kingdom Fungi; phylum Ascomycota; class Sordariomycetes; order Hypocreales; family Clavicipitaceae; genus Claviceps; species Claviceps paspali. The sequence goes on along the minus strand of JABAEC010000062.1, from coordinate 17,687 downwards.
AGTCGGCGGTATCCTGACCGGCATCTTCGGAGCGTACGTGTCCCCACCCCCCCTCCCTCGGTAGAAAACCGTCACCTCCCTTTCCTCGCCCGCTGACAAGAGTTCTTTCCCCTTCCACAGCTCCTACATCGCAGGCCTAGACGGGACGACGTACGCCCCCATCGGATGGATCGAGAGCCACTGGGTGCAGATGGGCTACCAGGTCAGCGGCATCTGTGCCTCCGCGGCATGGAGCTTCACCGTGAGCTCTCTGATCCTGTTTCTGCTCAACCTCATCCCCGGGCTGAGCCTGCGGGTCTCCATCTCCGGCGAAGAGGCCGGCGTTGACTCGGAAGAGTGCGGCGAGTACGCCTACGACTACGTCGAGCTGGCCAGGCACGTCTCCGACTCCGTCTCCACGGGCGTCATGTCCTCCAACAGCTCCATGCACGAAAAGGTCGTCGCAGGAACGGTCTGAAGAAGAAAAAAAAGGGAAAAAAAAAAAAAGAAGAAGAAACCCACCGCAATTTTTTTTTTTTTTTTTTGGATATATCCCTCCGCTTGGCTTGCGGCCGTGCAAAACCCGGCATAATCATAACCTTCCGCGCCTCCCCTGTTCCCACTTCCCCATCCATCCACCTTTTTCTTTTTCTTTTTCCTCTACCCAGTGCACAGCTGCTGAGTTAAGTAGTATGTACAAAAGCAAATACAAGATTGTTCAATTCAATCTTGTGTTTTTTTGTTTGTAAAGGGAGAATCATCGGCCGGCCGATACAATCAATTAGACAGACAATAGAAGTCTCATAAATCGTCTTGAAAAAAGAAAAAGAAAAAAAAAGGAAAGGAAAAAAGCCCACCCTCCCACGTACTATACATTTACGCCGACTACCAACCATATTCAATGGTGATTATCATCATTTTTGCCAAGCACCGCAATTTCTGCCCGAGTCATTCACCCTCGTTCCCGCAGTGGAGCAAGCAAAACAGTAGATATTGTCCCCCGTCCCGTTCATCCGTAGTTCCTAGATGCCACTTTGTGCTTTTTTAAAAAGTAAAAAAAAAGAAGAAGAAAAAAAGAAAGAATGTTAAAAAGTTGAAAAAAAAAAACCAGGGTGGGGAGGTGGGGGGACGAGACCATCTTGAATTGATATGAGCTGGTTTATACACAATTGCTGGTGCTGCCCACTATTATCACCATTTGCTGTATTTCGCCTTTTCGCGAAATTTCAGACTGTAGAAAACAAAAGAGGAAAGAAGGAAAGAAAAAGAAAACCCAAAGACTCAATCAAAGGCTTGTCCATCTGCTGTTTTGTCGCAGACCACAAGCCGTCCCATGAAAAACAAACAAATATTCCCCAAAGTCCGTGGTATACCTATATCCGTTGTAGTTCATGACTGTCGTTCCCGTGCTCCGTGTGGCGAGACACGTGGCATTAATCCTCCTCAGCCCCCCCCCCCCCCCCCGCCCTTGTTCCAAGAAAAATAGTAACGCCATACATATATATATGTGTCTTGACTTATGAAATGAATCCCATCCCCGTTGATGTCGCGCAGTCGTCAAATCGTTTGTGTATCCTACTCAAGGCCCATGTGAGAGGCTCCAAAAAATACATTCTAGGAGAACCAACAAATAGACCGCTCAGGGGCTATGCTTTCGATTCGTGCATCGTCACAACCAGGCCGAGGCATTATTTACTCCGGTAGGCCAATACGACACAACTGGACCAGACCAGCTATTGCTGCCCTTCGTCGACCCGAGGTTGTTGGTGCATGGTGGCAGTGCTGGCTCCATTTGCTAAACTCGTTGACGCAGACGATGGAGTACTCGACGGTTCTGGCTGTGCAGACAGCGTCGCCACGCTGGCTTGCGCTTGTCTGGGAGCACCGGGCGGTTGGCTGCTCATCGTGATGCGGTTCGTCAGAATCCTTGAGAACCCCAGTGGTCTCAGTCCCCTACCTGGCACCACCAGGGTATGTTCCATATGGTGGAATTCCAGGTGATGAAGCACCGGGTGGGCATGGCTGGAAGGGGTAAACGAATGGTGACCTATGACTGGTGCTGGAGGTGGCACCGGAATCGATTGTGATGCTGCTGGCAGAACTGATGGTTGGCTCGGGCCAGCCGCGGCACCTCCAGGTTGCATTGGATGCTGGACCTGCGCATCGATTACCATATCGCTGCCGTCGAGCCCTTCATAATCAAGCTCTTCGTCGGCCATTTCATCATCGAACGTCTCGCCCTCTGCCGTGTTCAAGTAGTATGCCATGGCCTGAGACCTTCTAGCTGCTGCACCACGGATGCGACTGCTGCCAGCTCGATACGGCAAGCTTTCTCTCAGTTCTTCAAAGCGCGGTGAGGTGTTCAGAAAGTCTCTGAATTGTGACACCATATTGCCGGAGAAGACGCAAAACACGTCTCTTTGGTGCTGCGTGAATTCTGCCCAGGTCATGTAAGTAAGGGACGTGTCATCCAGTCGGACCAAATGCGTCAAAGTTTTGCGCAGAGAAGAGACACTCACCAGCAGGCGCAGGTCGGCAGTAGTTCTGAAAATCGTCCCGCTGAAATGCAGCAACACCCGTCAAGCTCAAGTGAGTCAGTCTTGGGCAGGAATTCAGCAACCGCATGATGCTCTGCCAGAATACGTCAGGAATCTTGATCTTCAGCATGCTTTGGGGGAGCACAACGTGGGATTCTTGTGGAGAACGTACCTTGAGAGTCAGGTTGATGCAGTAGCTCAGATGGACACGTTCAAGGCTCGGCGTGTAGTAATCTCCGCCTATATATACACCGCTGGCGTCTCTTCGCATTCGGGGACGGTAGGCGGCCTCGGCCAAAGCAAACACAGACTCGTCCGTGATGGAGCTGCACTTGACGAGGCCTATTCTCTTGAGCTTGGGAAGCAGAGCTAGCCTCTTGACAGAGTCGTCAGTGAGATTCAAGCAGCACCCTAGATCAATATAGCGGATGCGATTGCAGCTATGCACGAGTTTCTTGACTCCCTCGTCGCTGATGTGTCCACAGTGACCCAAATGGACGTAATGCAAGTTCTTTCCCAATTTAGAAATGGCGTTTACGGCAACATCTGTGATATTACGACATTTGGCTAGGACGAGGTTGCGAAGTCGGGGCGCTACTTGGATAATCTTCTCCACAGCAGCATCCGTTAGGCGAATGCAGGATGTCAGGTCTAAGATGCGGAGATGTTCGTAGAGCCGCTTGTCGGGTAGGCTCAGAAATGCGCCATCATCAATGAGCTCGCAGCTGGCAAGTCTCAGCTCTCTCAAGCACCGGCCCTTTGACAAGAGAGAGGTGATCGGGCCGTTGCCTATTTGACGGCATTGTTGCAGATCAATCTCGAGCATGTTAGGACACTGCTCGGCAAATGCCAGAACAGCATCATCGCGGATTTGCGCACATTCGTTGAGTTTCAGCTGGGAAATGGTTCAGTTCGAAAAATCTTGTTTTTTTTTTTTGTTTTTTGACTTGATCTCGTACGAATCGATTTCAGTGCAGTGTTTCTCTCACCCTTTTCACATATTTGCAACGTTCTGCAAGGTAAACCATACTCTCGTTGGAGATGTTTTCACAACCTGAGACGTTAAGGCCTTGTAGCCTCTTGCAGTTGTCGGCAATGACGATTATGGACTTTTCCGTAATGTTTTTATCATTTGAAATATCGAGAGCCAAAAGCGAGGGACTATTGTTGACGAGAGCGATGAGACCAGAGTCAGTGAGCCCCCTGCAGTTGGTCAGCGTTAATCTCTCGACTCGCGTACACGAGGCTAAAGGCAGCACGCTTCCGTCGTTGACCTCGTCGGCGAGGGCGGCCAGATTGAGTCGCTTGATGAAATCCCGGTATCTGAAAAAGGGGTTTTCGCGGCCCAGTGTTTGGCAAATGCTGTGATGTTTTTGCCAGTTGGTACAGGACGGTCGATGCCACAACAAGTCAACAGCATTCCTTGCCCAGCGTTTGGATACGAGCATGCAGTGGTACAGGTCTGAGACGCCAAGTTTGGCGAAAACACTGATGAGAATCTCGTTTGGCAGCCGGTTGACAGGAGGCCAGCAAGAGTCCTCGACCTGCATGTCCTGTATGTTTGGGACGCCCAAGGAAGACTCGGAATCGTTGGCACCGAGAAAGAAGTCAGACTCCTCGTTGTCAGCGGGGGCTGGGGAGGCGGTGGAGGAAGAGGAACGGTAGCCGTCCTGCTCCTCAGCAGCCGTGCTGGGACTTCCAGCCATGAGGTTCGGCGACGCGATGGAGGTATTATTCATCGTGAGCGTTGTCGCCAGAAGGCGCGTTGATGGGAGCTGGTCCGCTACTTGATTTGTGATGAATGTCGATTGCGTGGGGGGCAAGGCGGCGACAAGTCGAGGCGCCCAGACAGCCGAGTAGGGCAGCCCCGGTGCGGAGGGGCTCAATCAGGCGCTGAGGGCCTGGAAAATGCTGCGCGGACGATTCGATGGTTCGGTGTTGGGGGAGCGTCGTCGGATCGTGGGAGATTTATACGGCCGAGGCGTGAATTCGATGCAATATGATGATGGGACGCACGAGGGAAGAGGGTGAATTTGGAGGATTCCTGAAAGGGCGGAAAGAGCTGTTTCCGACTGGCTTAGTCACCTGCGAAGGGCTGTCACTACTACTGGTAGTAGTAGTACCTGTTTCGAGTAATAAGTTGCGTAGTAGGTGTACCCACTACTAACTAGGTAAGTACTGCTACCTAGATGTGAAGCGGGTAGAGAGCGGCAAGCGGACAGGTAAACTTACTAGTAGGTAGTACCTAGTACTATCCAAGCATCTGCCAGGTGGAAAGTACGCGCTACTAGCACTGGACGACCTACTTCTAGTAGTACTAGCACTACTACTACTAGTAGTACTTACTACTACTAGTAGTAGTAGCAGTACTAAGGTACGGAATCAGACGTCATGCCACGCCCCACACCCTGTAACATCTCACGTTCAAATGTAACGTGTAACGTGTGCAGGTGCACCGTGTTGGCCACGTGCATCACCTGTCGCCCTCATGATGCCAGATTCATGTTCGATGTAAGAAAATTTGTATTTTTGGGGCCGATTCCATGTCATTGGTCTTGGCTCTGGCTTTCTCCAGAAATACATATGAGGATGGGAGGGAAGGGGAAGGAGTGGCTCGCTTAAGAAAGCCATGCCACGTACACTTACTTGATTGAATCTTGGACATTTCATACGCGAACAGGAAATTGTCCAAATCTCTCCCAAATAAAACCCCCAATGATGAGGAAAACAAAAGGAGCCCTCGAAAATGGTTGCAGTATCCCCAAAAGAGCCGACTGCAAGTCATCTACGCAGTTTCTCATAAATGCTTTTCTCCTAGGCTGAAACTACTAGTGAGTGTATCACAACGCACTCGGACCCATATTCGAAAATTCTCAGCCATGTATATCGATTCTGAATTGTTGTCCGACTGGAGTGCAGCTATCATCCTCTGCAGCCGTTCAAAAGCAGAAGAACCAGCATGCCACATTTGTGTTCTTCCTTCGCCATTTCCCGACACGTTGACACGGTTCATCATCTAGTCCTTGTCTGCAATTTTGTCCAGAAATATCACCTTGCTGTCGAACTGGCCTTGGAACTGGTACGAAATGCCCTTGTTCATCAACGTTGCCCCAGACACAGTCTGTTTGCCATCAACTTTGTACACGGCGCTGGCGTCAAGACCTTGGAGTCGTATGGCCGGCCATTCGTCATTGATGTGCGCTTTGAAGAGCTTGAAATAGAACAAGACTGCCTGCTTCTGATCCTCCGAGATGAAAAGAGCCGCGGGGTAGTTGGATTCCTCTGGCAAGCGCAGGCGCCACATGTCGCCTTTGATGACGATGGGGTTTACTCTTTCCGCTAACCGAATTAGATGCGGCATCTTGGCCATGTCCTCCTGTGGCATGCGAGCTGGGTCGAGCTCCAACCCGAACGAGCCACCCATCATGGCGACATGCGCTCTGAACTCAATCGACTCGTCCCGTCCAGTCTGGCTGTTGGGGGTGGCCGACACGTGAGCCGCCATGGCCGACGGGGGGTAGGCAAGACTTGTGCCAAACTGTATGTGCACTCGCTCCGCGGCATCGGTATCGTCAGAGGTCCAAACCTGAGGGAAATAGTGCAGTATTCCAGGATCAAATCGGCCACCTCCTGAGGCGCAACCCTCCCAGAGCACCTCGGGATACTTCTCCACCAGTGTCTCGTATACTCTGTATAGCCCGAGCATGTACTGGTGGTCGGTGTACGGGGCAGGTGTCTCATGGATGCCACGATTGTTGTCCCATTTGACATACGAGACCTTGTAGCGGTCTAGGACATTGGACATGGACTCAATGACAAACGCCTGGACTTCCGGCAACGCAAGATTAAGCACCAACTGGTTGCGTGTCAGCGTCCGCGGGTAGTTGCCGGCGTGCAGCACCCAATCCGGGTGCTCTGCGTACAGTGTGGAGTTTGGGTTCACCATTTCGAGTTCCACCCAGATACCGAACTCGAGTTTATCATCGGTGGCGTTGGCCACAGACAGACCGGTGATGTCATCCACCAGGTTTGAAAATCCGTTTGGGAAGCGCTGCCGGTTGGGGGACCAGTCTCCGAGTCCAGCGTCGTCCGACACGCGGGGGTGTTTGTTCCCAAACCATCCATCATCTAAGACAAATAACTTGACGCCAAGGTTCGCGCTTTGTTTTGCGAGAGTATAGATGGCGCTAGCATTGTAGTCGAAGCCGAGGCCTTCCCAGCTGTTGAGAAGGACCGGACGAGTCTCCGTGGCGAACTTGCTCTTCATCAGATGGTGGCGGTACAAGGCGTGTAGTTTTCGGGACATGCCGCCGATTCCAGCGTTGGAAAACACGGCCACACACTCGGGCGAGACAAAGGAATCGCCGGGGCCAAGTGGCCACGAAAACTGAGAAGGGTTCAGACCAAGCATTGTCCGGGTGAGTCCCTGCGACCCTCTCTCAACCTCAGCAGCAAAGGAGCCGGTGTAAATGAGGGAGAAACCATAGGCCTCACCTTGTGATTCTGTTGCACTACGGGCCACCAACGACAAGAACGGGTTGTGTAAGTGAGATGAGTATCCAGTCGTACTTTGGAAGCTATTCCAAGTCAGCACTCCACTTCCGATTTCCTAGCGTCGTTTTATTTTAGTCGTTTGTCACGGGTTGACGAGCTCTACGCACCCCTGCGTGCCAAAGCCGACCTCCCGCCGAACTCTCATGCCCTCCCGGGCCCAGTCTCCCCTGAGCTCAAGCATGTCATACTCTCCAAGAGGAAGATCAACGCTCAAACTAGCGACCTTCTCCAACGTGATGTTTCCCTTGCCCATGTTCGTGATGTTGACGCTCCGGACAATGGCGTCATATTTGGGGAAAACTGAGTAGCTCAAGTCAGCCGCGACGGAGGAGTAATTATCGTAGAGGCGCACAATAAGGGTGGACACATCGCTTCGGCCTCCAAAAGTCGATGGAAGCCCTTCAATCCCCCTCTTTCCGTCGATAACCTCGTGCGATTGGTACTTGAACTCGCTGATGGTGTGGCCCTGGGACTGGCGAATCTGCACAGCTGGGCTCCGAAAGTCGCCGCGTCCAAGATCGGGCAGCTCGCGCCGAACACGGCCCATCATGCCGACCCAGCCCTGAACGGGACCAACTCCAGCCTCGATGCTATCGCCTTGTACAGGCCCGCCAAAGTGGTCTCCCAGCAGATCCCCCGTCGCGTCGTCGACGTGAAAGCGATAAGACACATTGTCGCCGTTCAGGCCAAATTTCGCGCCATCGACTTGTATGGCTGCTTAAGAAGAAGAAGAAAAGGGTTTGAATATACATTGTCAGCCCAGCACTCCATCCTGAACTTGGTGCTGCCTCTCCACTCGATACAAGGACAATGAGGACAAATGCCTCAGGCGAGCTGTACGCACCCTTTTGAGAGTCGGTCCTAACGGCGTGGACGAACAAAGTATCCGTGGCTACCAGTAGTGAGATGGCTGCTTTCCGTAGAGGCATTTTCCCCAGCATGTTCGATCTGTGCTCGGCCAGTATCTACGAGGTAGGAGAACTGGCAGTGGCGGCTCCCGTTTGTGATGCCGACATTGGGCATCGTTTCCTTTCAACGAAGGGTAGTGTTGGGAGTGGGAGGGGTTGCGCCACCGTCCATTCAACCCTGCTGGGCCGATCCGGCATTTGCTGACGATTTTCGAACTTGCAGCCCGCATTGTGACGAGGGTAGAGCTCATCATGGTTCCGTTACATGGCCATGCGGAATGGCCCAGCCTTGTGTGGCTCATCCGAGACTTGCTATTCGGAGAAGTAGAAAAACGAGCATGGTTTTTTTTTTTTTTTCACCTACCATGGCCCGCAGTAGGTTTTGGTGATTGAGCGTGAGGCTCGATGATGATTGATCGGTAATTGAATCGAAGATGGCTCTCGGGTTCACTCGGCCTGAGATCTCCACCAGCAAAACCACTTTACTTACGTCACATAATTTTCCTCCATGCTACGCAAACGTCGACAAACCCAGCCAGCCAGACGACTTGATGGCGTGAAAGTCATAGCAAAGCACAACCCACCGTCACCATCGCCCATCGCCATCGCCATCCTCAGCCGCCCAATGCTTCGACCTCGGGTCATTCGTCCCCTCGCGAGGGCATCAGCCCGTCCTGCTCCGGCATTATCGACACCACCCCGCCGTGCCCGTCTCTCCACGACCAACACTCGATCGTCCCGCGCGACCCAGGACCTCGACCTCAACAAGCTGAACAGCAAGCGTCGGGAATACGAGCAGAACCGCATGGCCTTTCTCGCCGCCGGCGCCGTTGCCGGAGTCGTCTCCTTCATCTACACCGCCTGGAAGCTGAAGAAGGCCCTCGACGCGCAGGCCGACAAGGCCAAGTCCGCCGTGCAATGCGACGCCACCATCCCCACCGAAACCTTCAAAATCGAAGCAGGCGAGAAGCGCAAGGTTGTGGTCCACGATGAAGACGGCCGCGAGATCGTTCCCACCGGAAACGGTGTTGTTCCGGCGTTTCCTCGAACCATGGGCATTGATCTCGCTGCCGCTGATGGGCCGGCCGAAGCCTCCACTGCCGGCTCCGGCTCCGTCTCCGTCTCCGACAACACCGGCACGGAATTCACCCTTGTCGGACTGGGCATGAGGACCGTCACCTTCATCGGCATCCAGGTGTACTTGGTAGGATTCTACGTGGCCACGCAAGATGTCGAACGTCTTCAGCGCTACCTTGTCACAAAGATCAATCCTGCGGCGACTACGCTCATCCCGTCCGAAAAGGACGCTCTTCGCAAGGCTCTGCGCGATGCCACCGAGGGCGAGCAAACTTGGGACTCCATTCTGCGGGAAGCGGGATGCCGCAGCGCCTTCCGAATCGTTCCCGTTCGCGACACCGACTTCCATCATCTCCGTGATGGCTTCGTCCGTGCGATTCAGGCGCGGTCTGGCCGTGACAGTGCCTTCAGCGATGAGGCCTTCGGTGCAGCCATGAAGGATTTCAAGGCTCTCTTCAACAGGGGACAAGTTCCCAAGAAGAAGGAGCTGCTGTTGAGCCGAGACGCGCAGGGAAGGCTTGCCGTCATGTATGGCGAAGGGGACCTCAATGCCAAGGCTCCCAAGAGTCTGATGGGAACCATTCCCGACGAGAGACTGTCAAGGCTATTATGGCTCAACTATTTAGCCGGAAGCAAGGTCGCTTCCGAGGGCGCCAGAGAGAACATTATCGAAGGCATTATGGAGTTTGTGGAGCGGCCTGTAGGCACCGTCGCTACTCAAGTCGTTTGAGGTCATCACGCCCAAGTTGTACGAGGTTGTCGCACGAGAATGGCAATCGAAGCCACTGTATATAGACCACTGTATATCAAGTTTGATTTACTATCTCTACCGCATTCGATACGTATCTGCGTGTTTTGTAACTGCCACCGATTATGCGACATTGTGGGAGCGTCCGTCAAACATTGTTGATATTGTTTTAACAGGCGATATGTATCTCTTTTCTATTCATTTTTATTTACTGTTGAAGCTGCTTTCCTTTTGTCTTCTGAGCTCGTTCATCATCAAAGGCGTGCCCTGAAAAGGCCAAGTAGGCGACGAATCAGCCAGCTTGTTGTACAAAAAGCTGAGGTCTGTCGAAAACTGCATAACAGAGCGCGTTTGAATTCTCTTACGCCTTGAGCGCGCCAGCTTCTTTCAGAAGAGTCTCAAGCTTTCCAGACTTGTATAGATCCTGGAGGTCGGAGTTGCCACCAATATGCTTCTGCTGGATGAAGATATTGGGAACGGTGCGCTGCCCACTGATCTCTTGAAGAGCGTCTTGTATGGCGGCACCATCGGCTGTGGAACGTCAGTTTATTTACGCACGGTTCACCAGCAACGGATTGGGTTTGATCTTTATCGACATGGTGCCAGGGTCAAGACTCACACTCCTTATCGAGCTCCAAGACTGAGTAGTCGACTTTCAGTCCATCCAAGGTTTTCCTCGTGGAAATACAAAAGGGGCATAAGGACTTGGTGAAAACAACTGCAGTGAGAAGGAGATATGAGTACGCTGTATACTTTGGGTTTAACTTCATCTCAAGACAAGACCCATGAATTCAATCGGAGTCTATGCCTGGTCAAACAATTGCAGAGGGCGCATACCGACAGAGGATCCGTTGATGAGACTCTGAACCTTGGTGCTAACTTGAGCCATTGTTGAGGGACTGGAGGGTCGTGCAGTGTGGAGGAATGATCGAAATATGTTGAACATGGAGAATGGGAAGACGAGTGTTGGGTTTGTGAGGGCTTTATACACACTGGTATTTATGCCTTTCAAGGTCTGTTCTATGCGGATGTGATGCACGAGCGGGGAAGGGCGGACCAACCAACCACCAACCGGCAAGGATGGTCGACGTCGACGTCAAGAGGAAGATTTGTCAACAGCTTGGTAATGCTTTTGGAGGGGCGGGTTGGGACAGCCAATCAACGCAGCGTTGTCAGTTTTATGGTTCGAAATACAGGTACTACTACTACTTAGGTACTACAACAGTACTGTATCTACTACTACTAAGTAGTAGTAGCGCATGGTACTATGTAGTACTACTAAGAGTAAGTACTTAGTAGTAGTAGTAGTAGGTGGCGAAAATGCAACTGGTTTGAAAAAAAGAGAGAAACGGTGTTTTTTTTTTGTTGAAATAAAATAAAATCACGAGGTTTATCATTGCATCTCTCTTTTTCTTCTTGCTTGTATTTTTCATATTGTTTTTTCTATCTGTTTTGTATTTTGTAGCAGGACAAAGATCCGGCATTAAAGGCGGCAACTTCAGTACTACGTAGTGCGTGTGATGATGATGGAATTCGTCTTGCGTTCCAAAAAAAAAAAAGAAAAAGAAAAAGAAAAAGAAAACCCGTTGCAGTTACAACGGCGCGGGGTAATATCAAAAAGGCGAATGTCTCTGTTCCCCCCTCATTGATAAACACTTAGATAATGCACTGCTGGCAACGGCAAGTGGTGGCTGACCAGTCCGACAATATTCCCGGCGCGCGCTGCAAGTACTAAGTAGCTGAGCTAGTCTTCAAGCCAGCCAGCCAGCCAGCTTTCGTCATCACCTGACTTGAACCCCTAGCCCACCTAATAATAGGAAGAAGCCTTATCCCCCTGCTGCCTCAGCTCTCAGCTTGGGCCAGATGTCTTTTTTCTACGACCCAACAGGCACTTCATAAATTTCGAGTTTGCACCCCCTTCCAGCAGGGACCCGGACGAACGGATCTTGTTGATGCCCCTTTCTACACTGCGGCATTTTTAATCCTGGGTCAAGCAACACTGGACTTACGATCAATACCCCGCAATCGCCCTGTGTCGCCTCGAAGCATCGATCGTCTCTCCAACCCAACGAGCCATCACGGCATTGCATTTCCCCCGACCCCGATACATATTACCAGTCGCAGATTGAGGAAGAGGTGTCCTGCAAGGGTCACCCTCAACACCCAACGGCAAGGTGGATTCCAGCCAGCCCATCACGGCAACCTCTGGTGCACTCCAGAACTTGTCATCGTACCTCAACGGCACACTGGTCAACCTCGGTATTGCCTTCCAAGGATCAAACGACTACATCTTGGAAACACTTGGTGTTTCCCCTACACTTGTCTACGGCAGCCTTGTCGCTCTTATTGCCGTAGCCTTGACCATGTCACGATATGGCCGGTTTCTTGCCCGCGGGCAGGGCTCTTATTACAACTCCATGACGGTTGATGTCCCTACCGTGACCGATGAAGATTTCAGCTACATCACATCTCAAGATTTGGAGCATGATACTTCGGCTCGGAAAAGGTCGAAAGAAGGAGATGATTACGCAGAAGACGACACGATCTTTCTCGAGTTCAACGGAAAACTGTATACAGCGCGATTCCCGGCTTATACCATTGCAGATGGAAGACTGGACGTCCAGGATGTCCGTGACCGTGCGGCTTTGCTGCTGGATATCCCCGATGGAGATGTCGGTCTCCTCAGGCTCCTGTATAAGGGCCAGCCGTTCATGCGACTCAGTGATTCTGTGCGGGATTACGGCGTTAAAAACAAAAGCGAGATTACGGTGCTTTCCCCCGATTCCCAGAATATCGGCAAGTATTTTGAGACTATGAGCATCTTCAGAGAAAACAACATCGTTGAAGACGGCAAGGTTTCCGCTCCCAAGAGAAAGAATCACAAGAAGAGAGGCGACGCCAAAGGCGATGCTGACTCGGCCAGCAGTCCTCGCAACGGCACGCCCGATGTCGATGGCACTTCACCCATTCCAGGCGCAATGTCCATGAGAAAACTACGGTCGCTTGCTCAGGAATTCTATCTCCACCTTCGGCCCCTGTGCGAAGCATATATTGTCGCACCCCCCAAACACGAAAAAACGCGGCATGATGAATATAAAAGGCTTGAAGAGACGGTACTCCAAAATGTCATTATGAAGCTGGATGCCATCGATGCCGAAGGCGTCGCAGAAGTCAGAATGCGAAGAAAGGAGCTGGTGAGGGCGGCGCAGGATATTCTGAAACGTTTGGACGCTGCCAAGAGTGGCTAAGCGATGACTACGTGCGTAGCATTGATACTACACACAAAGGGCAAAAGATATACAAAGGGCGACGGGATACGCAGCACGAGGCACGTCGTTCCTTGCTTGCGGGGCGAAATGCACAATACTCGCAAGATGAACGACATGAATTGCCGTACCCCAATGCGCCGTCGTCCTGCTATGGCATGGCGTTTGTAAGACTAGCGTTATTTCGGTGGCAACAGGTTAATATACTGTCGCTACTGTATTGCGACGAAACCACTTTCATGCGCTGTGGAATTATTGCCGATTTGGCCTTCTCGAGGTCTTTGGTTGTAATTCTTTAGTCACACCTCACATCGATGTGGCGGCAATGAGCCTTTTGAAGAATCATTCCAAAACGGTGTCGCTGAAAAAGAAGAAAAAGGAAAAAAGCCCTCTACACGCCATCATGTAATATTCTTGCAGCCTTCACTCGCGTGTCTCTGGTTGCAACGATCCCATCAGGATAGAATGCCTGCATTGACATAAGAGTCGTGGAAGGTGGAAGAGGTGCACGGAAAGGTATATATTCGGCGAAACTCCGGCACGCTCACCATAGGTCTCGGAGCCCTAAACCAGTTAACACGCGCGAGTGGTGTTCGCTTGCCCCGAAAACCCACTTGGCTCAATCGAGCTAGTGTGGGTTGTTCCAAAGGCACAACGAGCCCTCTCGCGGAACTTGGATTTTCTTGCTATCAACCACTGTCGCGACCGCTTCACAAACATCCTCGCCTAGGGACTACTAACCCCAGCAGCACAGCAACAGATTCTCACCGGCCAAGTTGGAGAATTTGTCTGTCGTCGACGGCGTCTGAGCAGTCGCCTTCCTTTCTTACCTCTCTCTCACCACAATCAAAAAGAGAGCCGATACGATGTCGTCATTCGAGCCGGTTGTGAGTAAAGCCATCAACAATTTGATTTCCTCGTCATTGCACCGGCAATCCTCGAAAGTGTCAGAAGACGGAAGGCTCGAAGAGGGAAGCCCTGCGCGGGCACATCAACCCGGGGGAGAAAAAAGAATGGCTGTCATTCGAAAGGGGGAATGTTATATCATGTGCACGCGGCATCAGCAGCTTGCCTCTTATCGAGCTTTCATCGGAACCACTACATGGGATAGCCGGATCAGCAGGGGCATCTTTCTCGAGAGCTCAGGTGGCTAATTGTGGTTGTAGGTTGTCGTCGACGGCAAGGGCCACTTGCTGGGTCGTCTTGCGAGTATCGTCGCCAAGCAGCTTCTCAACGGCCAGAAGGTGGTTGTTGTTCGCTGCGAGGCCCTCAACATCTCTGGCGAGTTCTTCCGCGCCAAGCGTACGTTCAGACATCTACTCCCGCCGGTCACCTCAACTGCGGAACATTGAAACATCTCAACCTTGGACCTGAATCTAACAGTCGCATAGTCAAGTACCACGCCTACCTGCGAAAGATGACCCGATACAACCCCACTCGCGGTGGTGAGTCCCTCCTGGCCGCTCACTCTGTAACAGAGCCTCGATTGCGTATTGACACATTTTCAAGGTCCCTTCCACTTCCGCGCACCCTCCCGAATCTTCTACAAGGCCGTCCGTGGCATGATCCCTCACAAGACCGCCCGTGGCGCCGCCGCTCTGGAGCGTCTCAAGGTCTTCGAGGGTGTTCCCCCTCCCTATGACACCCAAAAGAAGATGGTCGTTCCCCAGGCTTTGCGCGTCCTTCGTCTGCAGCCCGGCCGCAAGTACTGCACTGTCGGCCGTCTGAGCCACGAGGTTGGCTGGAAGTACCAGGATGTCGTTGCTCGGTATGTCGCAACGTCCCTCATCATCTTTGTCCGCTCTAGAGTGCGGAGGGGAGCCAAGAGACTAACAACCACAATAGTTTGGAGGAGAGGAGAAAGGCCAAGGGTGCTGCCTACTACGAGCGCAAGAAGGTTGCGGCTCGACAGTTGTCCGATGCCAAGAAGAACGCCTCCGTCAAGGCCGAGACCGCCGAGGCTCTTGCGGGTTATGGCTACTAAATCTAGCTATATATTGGATGTCCCTGATCATGGCCGTGACTCTGGACGTTCAACACGAAAACACTTCGCATTGTCTTTATTCTTTCTCGCGTGGTTCATTAGATTGGCGCGGCGGTTCGCAGACGGACTTAACTTGATCTGCTGAGTGATTGCAAAGGGTGGGGGCCTGCAGATGGGAAAACAAGAGTGGCGGGTGGGGTTTGTTCTAAATGTTCTTGAAATCTCTCGTCGTCGAAAAAACAAAAGGAAACCGATGCCCAAAAAACAAATAAAGCACAGAAACCAAGCATTCAACAGGCCCTACCGATTACATGCTATAGCGCAAAAGGAAGCGGGTTTACGGGCATGTGAGGATGATTTGGTCTTGAGGTTTTTGCGTTTGTCAAAGGGTCAGGAGGGGAACTGTTTCGACGGCTTCACTCTCTTTTCCTCTCTCTAGCTGTCGTTTGATTGCTGGGGGGGAGGGTAAGGGGCGAGGGGCAATAAAGAACACGAGGAGTCAGACCGGTCCGCTGCGGCTTGCGTTCCTGTCTTCGTTGGGGTGTGGCTCGAGGAGGCTGGTCTCAATACTCTCATGGGTTATGATGTGGTGGCCTGAGATGGAAAGTAGTTGTTTGGAAAAAAATGAAGGATATGAACAGGCGGGGTTATGGTATCTCTTTTCTTGCATGCCCGGTTTGAAATGATGACTCGGCGCAATGATGTATGGTTCGAAAGAGAAATATTGCTTGCTTCTTTTGCAAGGCCGGTACGAGTGATGTCACTAGATCCGCACCGTCGGGTGTTTTCTTTTTTCGTGCCACTTACTTGAATAGCCGTCTATCCGGGTTGCGTATGTTATTTCACAACCCGATGATTACTCTTCCAGGTGCAAAATGTTTCATACCTGAGCGACCACTCTCTCTCTTCTTGACCATCGGACAAAACATCAGGTATTTATTTTGCTTCGCAAATCAATCAATCGTAGGGTAGCTGTAGAAAGAAGGACAAGTTCCAGCCTTCTTCTGACGTGGAGAGCCGAGGTTTCCCATCCACTCCACCCCCACAGTCCAGTCATGTGCAGATAAGATAGCAACTCTGGTAAAAGCCTAAACGCAACTGGCCAGATCATTGGCCCCACAGGGTCAACGTGAATGTAGTCAACGTGTTCCAACCAAGTCTGTCATTTCTTTTGAAAACATTATCGACGCCAACAGTCCGGTTTATTGTTGAAAATAAAGACACCACCACACGAAAAAAAAAAAAGAAAGTCGCGAAAATAGAAAAAGAAAAGAAGAAAGCCAACGAAAAAAAAAGCAAAAAAGCGTCAATCATGTCCGACCTCGATCATTTCGACTTCCTCGACCTGCACATGGACCCCCAGTCCAAGACCATAAGCGCAAACAAGCCGTCACGCGCTCTCAACGCCGAGCTCGAACACCTCAACAGTCTACATCGGGCGCTCCAAGCAGAAGGCCTCAAGAATGGCGTGCCGTCGGCTCCCATCCCTGTCAACGGCAAACGCAGCGGCCAGGTCACCAAGCTTCGCGACAACGGCAACGCCGAGTACCGCAAGGGAAAATTCGCCGAGGCAGGACGGCTGTACACGGTGGGAATACAAATGGCTATCCAGCGGCCGATATGGGAACCGACGGCCCTGACCAGGGAGGAGGTGTCCGGACTGCTGGCGAACAGGGCACAGGTGCACATGTCGATGCAGAACTGGCCCGAGGCCTCCATTGATGCAGAGCAGAGCGTGGCGGCCAAGCGAATGGGCAACGCCAAAGGATGGTGGAGAAAGGGGAAGTCCTTGGTGGAGATGGGCCGATTGGATGAGGCCAGGGAATGGGTGAAGAAGGCCCTGGAGATTGAAGGCGAGGAAGTCGATCTTGCGTTGTTGTTAAAAGAGATTGATGCGTCGCTCGAGAAGAAGAGGATTTGAAAAACAAAGAAAAATAGGGGGGGGAAAGGAGGACCAGCCTCAACGGCCAAACGGGGGAGCTTTCCGCATCATGGTTCCTCGTGCCAAGGGGACAACAACCGTGTGTGGAAACGAACCAGTCCTACCAGTCCTTACTACCGAAAAAAAAGGAGAGGGGGGGGGGGGGGGAGGGTAGGGCCAAATACTACAGGAGAAATGTTTGGCAGAGTGTGGCTCCATCACAGCATCTGGCATACCCTCAGTCGTTGAGATTGAGATTCACCCGGCCGCATCTGCCCAGACCATCTTAGCCAACCTGCCTCAAGAATTCGACAAACATCAAAGCCAGAGAGGCTTGTCGCACCACCAGAGACGACCACACTTGGGGAGGAGAGGGGGGGGGGGGGAGGCAGAGCTTCTATCTTATTTCCTATCTGTCCTTGGTTCAAGAACGCGACGAAGCATACGAGAGGTGTGACTGGAAAGGGGAGTCCGGAGTCTCTATGGGGAAAAAGAAAAGAGCAAGAACTCGGCGCAGAAGGATCCTACCAGACCTGATTTCGCATAATACAAACACCCTTTTTTTTTTTCTTCTTCTTTTCACTTTTGCGGGGGGGGGGGGGGGGGGGGGGGGGGGGGGGGGGGGGGGGGGGGGGGGGGGGGGGGGGGGGGGGGGGGGGGGGGGGGGGGGGGGGGGGGGGGGGGGGGGGGGGGGGGGGGGGGGGGGGGGGGGG